>OY757913.1:100337256-100350150 GCA_963585895.1 Sepioteuthis lessoniana | reverse complement strand
ATATATATATATATATATATATATATATATATATATATATATATATATATGGTTTGTAAACACTTTTTGTAAATAACATTTTTAAACAAACCTGAGCTTTTTTTTGCACACAGTTAAATGGTTTCAAGTATTGCTACATAAGCCACAATTTAACATATCATTTGTTTGCATTGCCCAGTTGGCTGGGGCTGTAGAATACACTGACTGCACCTCTGCAGAGGCATAAGACCCCCTCCCAACAAGTGTCCTAGCTATGACACTAAACCATCTGATGGTGAGGGTCCAGTGATGCTGGGGCTTTGGAAAATATGGAGCACCCCTTCATTGTCATTGCTCCCAGATCCACTGTGGCCCGGAGTTGTAGAACCTGACAGGACCCTATCTATGGGTTAAATAGAACTAAACTGTGTACCTATGCTAAACTGAATTGTTTTATATGGAACTGTTTGACATTGAAACTGTACTTACGCTAAACTGAATTGTTTAATATAGAACTGTTTTGACATTTATCTGTGTATATACAAAATCTATACATATACAAAACTGAATTGGCTGAATTAGAACTGTTTGATTAAACTGAATATCTTGAAATAAAAATGTTTTTGACAACCTGTGTACATGTGCAAAACTGAATTTTTTGAAAGAGAACTGATTATTTACATAAAAATGGATTTGGCATTAAATAACCTCAAAAGGTTGATATGCCATAAAATCCTAACAACCAACCAACCATTTGTTTGCACACATTTTGCTCTATAGATAGGATCTCATCAGGTGCTACCTCTCCGGGCCAAAGTGGACCTGGGAGCAATGACAATGAAAGGTTACTCTGTATTCTCCAAATCTCCAAGGCTGGAGCCACACCATCAGATGGTCTAATGTCATATTTAAGACACTCATTGCAGTGAGGCATATCAACCATTGTGGGTTATTTAATCTCAAATCCTCTTTATATATATATATATATATATATATATATATATATATATATATTGAATATGTGATTTGATTTGGTTGGGTTTTATGGCATATCAACCATTGTATAAATCCTTTTTATGCATATATATATATATATATATCATTATTATTATTTGTAAACTCATTCTTTTATGCACTGCTAAATGGTTCGAAATAATCACTAACAATTAATTTAAATATCAGTCATTTGTTTTCACTTAGTTAAATGATCAAACAGATCTTTTTCAAATGATTCAATTTAGCAGAAGACATTTGTTCGCACACAGTTCTTTTTAAGCTATAATAAGACCCTATCAAGTGCTACTACTCCAAGCCACAGTAGACCTGGGAGCAATGGCATTGATGGGGTACTCCGCATTCCCTGAAGTTCCAGCATTACAGGAGCCTCACATACACACACACACAGATGTATGGATTTATACACACACAAAGACATACTTACTCATAGATGTGTAAACACTTACACACACACACACACACACACACACGTGTGTGTGTGTATGTGTATATATATATATATATATATATATACACACATTCACATATATATATATGCATGCACATTCACACACACACACATATATATATATATATATATATATATATATATATATATATATATGCACACACATTTATGTAAAGTGGGGAAAAAGCAAAAACAGCAAAGAAAAAAGAAACTGGAAGAATGAAACTAGTTAAAAAATAAAAACCAGAGTTCAACAAAATAACATCAAAGCTATAAACCTCTCAATGTGGCATTGTTACTAAATTAGAGCCTCTTAAGACACTTAAGATCTGCTTAAGTCTTGGAATTGATTCAGGGAGGAATATGTAAAACTTAAACTGCAGAGATGGCATCTCAGAATGCATCAACAAAACTATATCAAAAACAGTTCACTGACAATTTGATAAATGCTTCCTACACAATTGTTTGAAAGAATACAGAGATAAATTGTTTATATTAACAATTTTAGAGATTTTGTTAAATCTCTTATGTATAGAAATAAAATATGTTGTGTTCCTTTCTAGAATTCTAGCAGAAAGATCAAGTATTAATGATAGAATTGTGATATATGTATAGTGTTAAATCTATTACTAGTTATTTTCCTATAGAAATGCATTGAAATCAAATTATAAAAGATTGTAAAAATATGAACATTTTCACTTGTAAAAATTTTGCTTGAATGGCAAAGGAATAAATGAATCGTTTTCCTTATTCCTGAGTTTTTTTCCCATATTTCTCTTAATCTCAATTATTTTAAATGCAGCATTTTTACTTATATGTCCGCACATTGGCCCAGTGGTTAGAGTGTTCGCCAATGGCCCGGGAGACCTGGGTTCAATCCCAGGTTGAGTCCTACCAAAGTCTCAAAAAATGGTACTTGATGCCTCCTAGCTTAACACTCTGCATTATAAGGTATGGATCAAGAGTAAAGTGGAGTAATCCAGGGAAAGGAGTAGCGCCCTTCTGCTAAAATTGTTTTTAGCTCTGAGTCCAGGTTAAAAAATACAGCAAATAAATCAAATATTTTTAGACCTTTTCCGATGCAAGAGTCATTGGGGAACGAAAGGAGAAACTAAGTTACAAATTGGAGTTTACCAAAAATTTTTTCTCTTTTCTCAATGATAACCTACATCAGAAAAATGTAGTCTAAAAAATTCAACCTGGTTTGGTTTGGTTTTATGGCATATCAACCATTGTAGGTTATTTAATACCAAATCCATTTTTATACATATAAAGTCTTGTTTCAAATGTCAAAATAGTTCTATTTCAAACACTTCAGTTTAGCATAAGTACACTGTTTAGTTCTATTTGACCCATAGATAGGACCCCATCAGGTGCTACCACTCTGGGCTACAGTGGACCTGGAAGCAATGGCAATAAAGAGGTACTTCACATTTCCCAAACTTCCAGCATTACTGGAGCCTCACCATCAGATTGTTTAGAGTCATTTTCAGAACTCTTGTTGTGGGGAGTCTTACCCCTCTGCAGATATGCAGTTGGTGTATCCTTAAGCCCCAGCCAACTGGGCCCCTTTTAACCTAGTCTATTATGTCAGGTGTACGTTATAATCCATTTTTTTTCTACTTCGTGTATTTTTTTTTTTTTTTCTTTTTCGGGTTTTTGTCTTTGGCATGATGAACTTGGTAATGTCTCCTGCAAGCAAAGTTTATTGATACGAACAAACAAAGAAGCCCTTATACGTAAATGCTAGTGTCTGGTCATCCTAAAAAAAGACTTTCATTATTTTATCCAAGTATTCTAGTCTGTAGATCACTGTCCTTTTTAGTATATAATAAGAAAAAGTTGGCCATTTATTCGCTGATTTGCCAGTTAAACGGCCAACTTTTTCTTATTATACAAATTTTCTCCTAGGTTTTTTGTATTTCACATTCCTAAACATCCATCGTTAACTCAAAATTGTTAATATCACCCCTCATGGTCCTGATGATGGTTCAGCAGAACCAAAAGGCTATTGTGTTGACCTCTCAATAAATCATTCCTTCCATTTGGATCGTTGTTATTAGTTTTTCTACATAATATATATATATATATATATATATATATATATATATATACACCGTACTCCATATTTTCTGATCTCATCCCCAGAAGTGGTAAACATAATATTCTTTATCAAGATAAATTTATAATGGCACTTAACCGTGGTTGATATATATAAATTTTTTCGTTGAGAAAAAAGTGAATACTTTAAAATGAATAGGTCCACAAGGGGATTTATTTTCAACTTATTTTTCCTCAACACATGTTTCTGGCATTTTAAGTCATCTTCAGGAAGTAAAATGGTTTGTTTTAGTGTCCCCTTTGGTTTTTATTGTGATGACTGTTTTGATAATGTTGTGGTTCTTTTTAATTCTAGGATTTGCGTCTTTCTGAATATCCAGTTTGAGTTAATTGTTCCTGACATATTTAATTTTATTTTTGGTTAAAGAAGCAATAAGATTTTTTTTTTAGTTTGTGCTGCAGATTGTGTTAATAAATGTTAACTAAGACAAGAGAAGACAAGAGTCAGCTGAAAAGTTCATCAGCTTATCAAAATACAAGAGTTGTTCAAAAAGGTCTAAACTTCATCCAGAAAAAGCCAGAGAATCAAGTGTCCTGGAAATGTTAACCCTTTTCAACTTGTGCTCTGCCATCAACTTTCTTGGGACCTATCTGGCAGATTGCTTGTTCATCCTCATGATCTCGGTTTAAGATATTCAGCTATGGATCTTCTTTTGGGGTGAGGCTTAGAACTTTTTGAACAACCTTTGTACTCTCATGGAATGTGACCAAATGAGGTTTACTTTTCAACATCGACTTCTGTTGCAGTTCATACACTTCTTTCATCAGTGTTGCAGTATTTGTATCCCACTGGCAAAAAGTCATCAAATGAACTTATCTACCTATCTTCATGTATTGGCTGAAATGTGTCTGAGTCATGTATCGAGTCTTTCCAATTATGTCCAGGTTTTCTTGATATCCCTCGTTCTTGTAAAACAAGTTTCAATACAAACAGCTTCTTCTCCAAAACAGCTTTAATATAAAGCAAACCCTTTCTCCTTAATATTTTCCATTAGTGCTTAAATTAGAGCTCTTTAGATCTGATGTCAATAAGTATCTCATTGGTCCTATCAACAGGGTTTAGAATACATAGACTATATCTTCTGTAGAGGGTTCAGGACCCCTAAAAAAAAAAGAGGGGTGTCCTGGGAATGATGACTATACACTGCAACTGATACTGGAGATCTGCCGAGTTTGGAGTACCCCCTTTATTTCCATTACTCCCAGGTCCACTCTAACCCATACTGCTTGTACCTGTTATAGTCCAAGCTATGGATTAAATAAATCCGTTTGCAAATTAATCATTTTCTATACATTCAGGCACAGAAAAAACCTTACAAAACAACTACACAAAAAATACAAATTTTAATATACAATGAATGCAATTCCCTAACCTCTAGATATAAAATAACTCTAGATGGGTTGACATGCCATTAAAATCAATTGGTCATCCCGTCAAATTCTTCCCATGTCACCGATACATTCGTATTCCTATTGTCACTCATCTTTGCCTTTCATTCTAAATAGCTCTTATTGCTTATCTATCATGAACTTAGAAATTTCGGACAATAGAAAATAATTCATTATCTGTTTTCTCTATTCTACCATTCTGGAAAGTTCCAACCCCTTTGTGAAAGAATGTTGCTTTAAATTAGTGAAATCCATACCTGAAAAAATTAAGGCTGTCATAAAAGCTTGAAAAGTGACAAAGTTTTGGTTTGGTTTTTTGTTTAATGGCATACCAACCTTGATAGGTTATTTAATGCTGAAGCTATCATTGTTGAAGAATCTAATGATTCTACCAATTTATCATATTTCTATTTTTAGCAAGAGAGGATATGTAGCAGCCCAGAGAAAAGTACACTAAATTTATGCAGTTTATTTTACTTTGGGTTGCAGTTTCTGGTAAGTTTGATAATAAATAATACCAAATTATTGCCAATGGTCCAGAAGACTTGGGTTTGTGTCATACCAAAGACTTTAAAAATGTTACTTGATGCCTTATATTGCTGAGTGTTAAGCAAAGAGCTATGTATCAAGGGTAAAGTGGAGCAATCCAGGGAAAGGAGTAGCGCCCTCCCCGACACCTCAGTGTAGTAGCTATTAAAAGGGGAGCCTTCTGGTCATCCTCATCTATGGTCACCCGCCTTACCCTTATATCCATTTTCATGGTTTAGTGTTTCACAAGAAAAGAAAAGAATTTAGCTATCTCTGGAAGAAAATTTACATTTTATAAAAAATTTGTCAAGGACTACTTATGGGTAGTGCTATATTGCTGCTGAAATTGAAATTTCTAAGTGTAACAATCTTTTCTTGCAGTCACCATCTCGAACTGGAAATTGCTTTATTCTCAAAGATTTAATTCTTTCTGAATTATTATCCTGTTTCATATCTTATTTTTAACTCTTGAAATACATTGTAATATTATTAAATGTTTTTGTTCACTGTAAAGATTTTACTGATTAAAAAATTCTTTTACCTCTAAATCTTAAATATAGTCACAGTAATATATTTATAAATGTATGTGTGTGTGTAGTTGGGCAGCAGTCTTTCATATAAGACGCATTTTGTCTATATAATTTTATTAAGATCTTTTTAAGTTTTCTGATAACTGTCTTGGTTTTAGGTTGGAATTGGTAGATGAATTTACCCAAATTGTTCTGGGTGCTTTTGGACTTTTCATTGGCCATCATCAGGGGTTTGTTTGTATGCGTAAAGAATATTCTTTAAGGAGTTAAGTTTTTGGAGGTGCCCGTAGTGTAATGGTTATCGTCGTAGGAAATGGACACGGCGACACAAGTTCAAATCCTGGACGAGACTGATTGCATTTCACATAGCACTAATACCCTTGGGAAAGGTATGAATCCAATTATTCTCTCTCCAGCTATGGGTAAATAGTAGGACAGACTAGGTCCTTCAGCCTTGGTGAGGCAACTTGTCTAGAAGGAAAACTCTGAATTCAAACCTGTTAAACTCCACTTAAAAATTGACCTTGTGTCATATCCTGCCTGAACGGAGGGGTTGGGTAAATAGGGTTAAGTTTTTTATAACATTACAAAATGACATAAATGCAAAGTTGGATAAAACTGAGATGCCAAGGGCATCAAATGAATTTAAAACAGATTGGTTTCAATGGAAATAGAATATTATCAAGAAAAATAGAAAATGGAAAAAAGATTTTAAAATCCTAACAGCATTTCAAAACGTTGCTATTTTCTAAATTTAATCTATTAATTCTAGGTTTTCTGTTTTTATATTATTTAATCAAATATATATATATATATATATTGTCATCCACAGACAGATTGTTTTGTTGTATCAAAACTCTTTGGTGTGGCTAGACACATAGGACACTTGAAGCTGGGATCGAAACCCGCCCAACTTTATGTTAAACTTAGTATCAGACCGCTTGGCCAACAAATGTATCATGTCAGCATGGGAATTATAAGGTATTAAGTAGCAGCAGCAGCAGCATTCATTTGCTTACATTTTATCCCTTACCGGATACCAGAGTGCTCAATTCGTTCAAAGAGCTTTGCATTATGCGAGCAGCAGCTATAAATTCCTCCGCAAAAGTGCTCAATACTAAAAAAACTTTTAGTTTTATCAATTAATCTCTCTCTCTCTCTATCTCTCTATCTATCTATCTATATATATATATAGGCACTGATATTATAACAATTTTCATTGTAAATGGTTATGGCGACTAAAGTCTTGGACAAGGCTGTTTGCATTTTACATAGAGCTAATATCCTTGGGGAAAAGTATGCATCCAACAATTTTGCCTAGCCCAGCTATGGGTAAATAGTAGGGCAGACTGATTTCTTTAACCTAGAGATGGCAACCAGTCTAGAAGAAAAACTGAATTCAAACCAGCTGTACTCTGCTTTTAGATAAAATAGTCCTTTTGTTGCATCTTCATCATGACAGAAGGGTAGGGTAAATAAGAATGTGTACATGATATGTGTAACCTGGATATAAGAGAGTTGTCGGGGCTGGAGAAGAAGTCTCTTATATCCGAGTTTGGTCTATTTTATATACAATTAACACTAGCTCTAATTTGGGACCAGATAAATCTCTCTTTATATCCGGGTTTCTCTTATATCCAGGTCACACTATATATATATATATATATATATATATATATATATATATATATATATATATATATTTTTTTTTTTTTTTTTAGCTGACCATAGTCAAAGGCAACACAAAGACTCCCTTTTCAATAGCAACTACACCAAGGTGTAGGGGGCACTACTCCTTTCCTTGAATTGATTCACTCACTCTTGATTCATACCCTATAATACTGAGTGATAAGCAAGGCAGCATCATGTGCCCCCACCCTTGTTTTTTTTTGGGGGGGGGGGTTAAGATTTTGGTATGACTCAACCTGGTATTGAACCCCAGTCTCCCAGACCATTGGTAAACGCTCTCACCATTATGCCAATGGGAGATATATAAGATTTTTTTTCTTTAATGAAGAGTACTTTTACTACAGCTATGATATCACTACTTGCCACTTCTGTTCAGCTGAGGGCTAAGGTGCTTAAGTGTTTGACAATTGACTGACGTCAAGATGGTGCTCAATTTGAAGAGTCAAGTCATTGTGAGCCGCACATAGTGGGAGACAGATGGTATGGGTCAAGTAAGCTGAAGTCTTTTGCTCCTACATAAGTCAGATTTAGATCTATGGGAAACAAGCAGTACCAGGTTCCATACCAAGAATAGTTCATGACAACCTTTTCAAAGAGCATAACATTTGGCAACAAAAAGAATAAAAGGTCACATGACCATCTTTATTATAAAGATTAGAAGTTACTTTGTTACTGTAGCCAGTCAAAAATACTATATCATTGTGAGATTTTTGCTAACAAATTCTGAATAAGGCAATTTCCAGTTCAGTTTGGAATTCAGTAAAAAAAAAAAAAATAGTGTACATAAAAAATTTATAAATGGGATATTGAATCCGGGAACACCCACACCAACAAATACCTAGCAATACTGAAAATGACTTTTAAATGAAGATCCACATCTTTTGGTCCAAGTTTGTTTTTGTTTTTTTGGTTTTTTTGTGGATGATAATTGAATTTTAATTTTAATAAAAATCTGTTACCATGGATAAGAATTAAAATTCCAGGTATTTATTTTCATTTTAAAACACTTTTTTATTCAAATTAGATAATCTTCTTTTACTAAAGACACCTCGTAACTTATTATATCTTAGAATTCAGAGAGTCTTTTTTTTTTTTTTTTGGTGGGGAGGTATATAAAATAATTTGTTCAGAATGTATTTGTTTTTAAATGTGTTTGCTTTTTGTTCTGTTTTTTTTTTTTTTTTGGTGGGGGTAAAAATATTCTATATTGGTAATGATACGGAAAAGATGTATATCTTTTCGGTCTGAATCAGATCATTAATTCATTTGAAAGACCAAATGTTTTGAACTGCACATTATTTGATGGCCATCTCAATCCTTCATGCATTCTAATGCAGTATATATATCTGGCATTTAGTCGACATAATAGAGCAATTTTGCTGTTTTATATAAAAACGTATGGAATTAAAGAAGTAAATTTACCCTAGTTGCTCCCTATGCTTTTATTCACCCTGAAAACTTTTATTTACACCCCACCGGGAGGGATCTATATTGACCAGTTTCAGAAGCTCTGCTCAGTGTCCAATATCTGGCAATTCATCAACAGGATTTAGAGATTTCTATTTTACTGTTATAAAAAGGATTTATAAATACAAACTAGCAAATTTATCATCTGTGGACCTTTAGGCTTTTATTCACCCTACCAAAATTTGATTCATCCCCAGGGGTCTGTATGGACCACTTTGAAAAGCTGTGATATAAATAAGTAGAAACAAAAAATAATTTAGAAAAGCATATTAACATATTTCACAAAAGGTTTGATTTAGTTTTATGGCATATCAATCAGCAGAACCGAAACGCTATAGTGTCGACTGACTTTGTTTCCCTATAAATCCCCACTTTTTATTTGGATTACTTGTCAATTTTTCTTCACAAATTGTCGGATTACTATCCATTATTTTCCTCCATATCAACCACTATAGGTTATTTAATGCCAAATCCTTTTTATACATATATAAGTAAGTAAAGTTGTCTCCCTTAGTCGAGGGTGACCAGAAGGCTCCCTTTTCAATAGCTACTACACCGAGGTGTAGGGGAGGGCGCTACTCCTTCCCTTGGATTGTTCCATTTTACCTTTGATATGTAACTTATATTGCTGAGTGTTAAACAAGGAGGTATCAAGTGCCATTTTTAAAGTTTTTGGTATGACGTGATCTGGGATTGAACCCAAGTCTCCCAGACCATTGGCGAACACTCTACCCACTAGACCAATGAGCCAGTATACATATCAGATATATTTCTTATCGCATTTTTTTCGTAACATTTTTAAACAAGCCTGAGCTTTTTTTTTTTTTGCACACAGTTAAATGGTTTAATTTTATTTACCTTTATTTTGCACGCAGTTTAATATTTTCAAGTATTGTTATTTAACACAAACAATTCAATTAAACATCAGTAATTTTCTTACACACAGTTAAGTAGTCAAACAGTTCTATTTCAGATAATTCAGTTTAGCATAAGTCAATGCAAATAGTTCTATTTGACCCATAGACAGGACCCTATCAGGTACCACTGCTCTGGGCCACAGTGGACCTGGAGGTGATGGCAATTAAGGAGTACTCCACATTTCCCAAAGGTCCAGAATTACTGAAGCCTCACCATCAGATTTAGTGTTATATCCAAGACACTCATTGGTTGTGAGGGGAGAGTCTTCCTCCTCTGCAGAGATGCACTCAGTATATTTTACAGCCCCAGCCAACTGGGCCAGGTTTCACAAAAGTTGACATCGGAATGTAAATGATATTATAACCAAAAACATTAAAAAGGAAGAAGTTTAATTTCTATAAAATGTCAGATAGCTAGATTTTTGAATTCGATTATTTCATCAGTTAGAATTGATTTATATCTTTCTTTGGTGTTTGTTTTGGTTGGGGGGTTTTTTGTTATCATTTTTCAGGACAGTTTTAACTGGTGATTTTTGTTTTCTTTTTTTTTTTCTTTTTTTTATTGAATTATGAGTGACAGCAAGTCTCTTCAGAACTTTTTTAAATATTCTAGCTAATCTTAACAGTGCTGGTGTCTGGATTGTTTTGATTCTTCTTTAGATTATATGGGAATGGGAAATCTGTTTTGGTGAACATACCAAGGTCTCCACCTCCACTATCATCTTCATGTTAGACAGTTTTTTCAGTTCTCTGGCAAGATCTAAGAATTTTTGTATCTTTTGTCTTTCTTTTTATTTTCACTCTGTTGTCTGCTGAAACAGTAAACTCCACTAGATGACTAGTAATTTACTAGTTGTTAATTAATACTAGGCCTGGTCTTCTGGCTGGGATTTGCCAATCAATTTGGATCTTAGTCTCCTTTTCAAGGACATATTCTGAATTGTGCATATGTAATTTAACCATACTGTGACAGCATGGTTGAATTTAAATTTGTTTTACAATTCCCTGTGGATCACCTCTCCCACCTAGTCATGCATACCTTTGTGTACCAATTTACTGCATTCACTAATGTGATTAACCATTTCATTTATAATTTTACACATTTTTTTCCAATCGTAACTGGTGGTTTTACAAGAGTCTAAGTGACAGCAAGTCTCCTCAGCTTTTGATGGTTCTTCTGAGTATGACAGTCTCAATTCTCCCACAGATTTTCAGTTCCCAAGTCTCTTTTCTAAGTTCTAGGGCATTGTTCCAGGTATTATCATTATTATTGCTCTGCTTTTTAAATATCGAGTACGTAAGTCAGTGACCTAAGTCGAGGGTGACCAGATGGCTCCCTTTTTAATAGCTACTACACCGAGGTGTAGGGGAGGGCGCTACTCCATTCCCTGGATTGCTCCACTTTACCCTTGATACATACCTTATAATGCTTAGTGTTAAGCAAGGCGGCTTCAAGTACCATTTTTTTTTTTTTTTTTTTTTTTTTTTTTTTGAGTCTTTGGTATGATGTGATCTGGGATTGAACTCTGGTCTCCAGGACCACTGGTGAACACTCTACTCATTTGAATAAGTAAAAAAAGTAGTTGGAGACCGTAATTGAGGGTGACTCGAATGCTTCCTTTTCAATAGCTACCCCACTGAGGCATAGGAGAGAGCACTACTCCATTCCCTGGATTGCTCCACTTTACCCTTGATCTGTACCTTAGAATGCTGAGTGTTAAGCAAGGTGGCATCAAGTACTTTTTTTTTTCGAGTCTTTGGTATAACTCGACCTGGGATTGAACTCGGGTCTCCATTAGGCCAGAGTACTCTGCATAAAATTTTTAAAAACTCAGAAAAAGGAGTTTACACTTGTAAGTGTAATGATATATCAGTATTTGTCATAGGTATTTTATTCAATCAAAAACAAGAACATTATACCAAAAAAAAAATATGTATATTTTATACCACACAATATAAGATATACATTTAGCCATGTTATCATTTACAAAGCATTGTTTACTTTGTCACAAGGCCAGAAGTATGAGACACTCAGTTATAATCATACTCACTAACAATAGTTTATCAAACTAGTTTGCTAAATATTCTGATACATTAAAGCCTCTATATATTGAATTTTATTTGTGTGTGTGTGGTTCTGAATGATAAATTTCTTTGAAATGTTTTTTTAATTAATTTTTTTTTTAATTTTTAATTCTATCCTTGTAAAATCTTGTTGAAAGTCAATTAACAAGATTTCAAATACAAGCTGACATTTAATATTTTGATCATTGTCAAACAAGCAAGTTAATTCTGTTGCTTGAGCTGCTCAATATCCCTTTTAGTCTCTAAAAGTTTTGCTAATTAAGACGTATTTTGAGCTTGCTCAAATATTTTATGTGACTTTTTATGATCAGTTCTTAAGGAAAACAAACTCACAAAATGTAAACGTCTGAATCAAATTATTTCTTTAAAAAGAAAATAGATTTTTTTTTCTTCAGTTTTATATCATTTTTTTTTCTTTTTTAAAAGTTTTTTCAGTTTTATATCATTTTTTTTCTTCTTCAGTTTTATATCATTTTTTTCTTTTTAAAATCTTTTTTTTTTTTTTTTTCAGTTTTATATCATATTTTTCTTTTCAAAAGTTTTTTTTTTTCTTCAGTTTTATATCATTTTTTTCTTTTTAAAATCTTTTTTTTTCTTCAGTTTTATATCATTTTTACCTTTTTAAAATCTTTTTTTTTTTTCAGTTTTATATCATTTTTTTCTTTTTAAAATCTTTTTTTTTCTTCAGTTTTATATCATTTTTTTCTTTTTAAAATCTTTTTTT
>OY757913.1:100177256-100332256 GCA_963585895.1 Sepioteuthis lessoniana | reverse complement strand
TACGGTAGTTTGTGTTAGGGACATATCTCTAGTAGATTATTATATATATATATATATATATCTCAAGTGTTGAATATTAGTTAGCTCAAGTAGAGTGGTGTCCAAAACTTCTCTGAGTAATTTGGTTGAGAAATTAGCAGTACATCCAATCTCATATCAACATTTTTCCAAGTGATCTATTGTTATTCTATATCAAGTAGATCACTTGGAAAAATGTTGATATGAGATTGGATGAGCTGCTAATTAGAAATAAGAAGCAGTATACGCATCCCATGAAATGAAACTAAAAGGACGCTAAAACAACAGCTTACTGTTACTTTGACAATGTAATTTCATATACACACAGACAACCAAATTTATACAGGACGCAACAGAAAATACCCCACCCACACATATTTTACACTATCACCTGTGTTTTGCAAGTGAGCTTAGGCAAGTGGTAATGCTAGCTACGATCATGGTTTGGACCGGTGTACACAAGGCATTTACTGTTGAAACATTTTTTTTTAACTGTGTAGCAGTTACAAATTCATTAGAGAGCTTTCCATACTCATTTCTTGTAAGATCAGGATAATGCTGTTCTGGGTAGAAAATTGATACAATGGGTTAAAAATTCTATCAGGAACAGCAACATTCCAATATGATATGAAATGAACATGGAAAGCTCTCCCTATAATAGCTACAGATTCACAAGTCTAAAAAAAAAATGTTTTAGCAACAAAAGGAGGCACCAGTCAAATCCGTGATTGTAACTGATTATATTTGTCAAAAACTGCTTAGACATTAATGTGATGGAGCTACCTTTGTCACTTGCCTAAGTTTATTTGCATCACACTAGTGACAGTTCAAAATATGAGAAGTATTTCGGTCACACTCTGTGTACGTGTGTCTGTGTGTGTGGAATAAATATGTGGAAAGTTGGAAAAATCAGATACTTAACTCCAATTCAGATGCAATATTTCATTCAAGTTATTCCATAATTTCAATGGAATTTTCCACATATTTCTATCATACTGTCAGATTCACTTCAATCTATCATTTCAATGTGTGTGTGTGTGTGTGTGTGTGTATATATATATATATGTGTGTGTTTGTATATATATGTATGTATATATATATATATATATATGTGTGTGTTTGTATATATATGTATGTATATATATATATATATGTGTGTGTGTATGAATATATATATATATATATATTTTTTTTTTTTTCATCATATGTGTGAAAGCATGTGCGATACCCTGTCCTCATCAGCCGCCAACCAGCGGTGATAACAGTTTTGGTAGCTCAAGGAAGTACTGTCACTCCTGACGCTACCAAGCAGTTTTTGCCACCAGACAGGGTATTAAGAGAATTATATATATATATATATATATATATATATGCCAAATCAATTAAGAGCAGAGACTACATTGGACATTAATATTCATTATTAGTGTGCAGTTTACTTTTGTCCCGTAATGTTATTACACGTTTATGTATGTATATATACTCCTTGTTTAACACTCAGCATTATAAGGTACGGATCAAGGGTAAAGTAGAGCAATCCAGGGAAGGAGTAGCGCCCTCCCCTACACCTTGGTGTAGTAGCTATCGAAAAGGGAGCCTTCGGGTTACCCTCGACTATGGTCGCCAACTTTACTTTTATATATATATATATATATATATATATATATATATATATATATAGGGGTTGCTATTTGTTTAACAGCATATCAACCCCTTCACCTAAAATAAAACCATTTTTAAATATTTGATTATAATTATATTTTCAATGTTCAACTGCATTTTTTTTCTCTTTTCTCTATAATCATTTTTCCATATAATTATGATATCAAGCATTCCTAATAAAAATTATATATATATATATATATATATATATACACACACACAAGTAAATATTTCTATTAAATAAATATCATTTGTTTACACAGTTATATGGTTTCAAGTAACTAATAATAATAATCCTTATTAAACAATTTTCGCTTCAGCCATTATTCTTAGTGCAAATAATTTGCAGTTATATGCTATCAAATATCCCGATCAAATGCTAATAAATTCTATTGCCCAGTTGGCTGGGGCTGTAGAATACACAGCTTTTCGGCAGAGGTGGGTAAGACCCCTTCCCGCAACAAGTGTCCTGGATATAACACAAAACCATCTGCGGGTGAAGTTCCAGTTATGCCAGAGCTTTGGGGAATGCAGAATACCTTTCATTGCTATCACTCCCAGGTCCACACTTGCCTAGAGGGTCCTATCTATGGGTTAAATAGTACTGTTTATTTGTATAAAAATGGATTTGGTATTAAATAACCTACAAAGGTTGATATGCCATAAAACCCAAACCAACAAAACAATTTCCAAACAGATCGATTTGAGCTAACAATGGGATCCTAACTGGTACTACCACCCCATATAGACCCAAGAATAATGGCAATGAAGGGGTTACATCATATCTCAGGACTGGAACCTCACCAGCAGATGTAGTTCTGAAACTCTGGATTACCTCTACATTGCCATTACTCCCAGGTCCAATACGACAGTGGTTGTTGGCCCAACCAGCTAGGGCTGCAGAATACTCCGACTGCATCTCTGCAGAGTGGTAAGACTCACCTAATGAGTGTTCTGGATATGACACTAAATAACCTGTTGGTAAAGCTCCAGTAATGGTGAATACTCCTTTATTGCCATCACTTCCATGTCCACTCTTGCTCAAAGTGGTAGCACCTGATAGGGTCCTATCTATGGGTTAAATGGAACTAAACAGTGTACTTATAATAAACTGAATTACTTGAAATAGAACTGTTTTAACAGTTAAAATATAATTATTTATGTGAGTAAACATGGATTTAGCATTAAATAACCTACAATGGTTGATATGCCATAAAACCAAATCATATATATTTAATATATATGCATAAAGAGGATTTTGCATTAAATGACCTACAATGGTTAATATGCCATAAAACCCAACCGAACCAAATCATATCTGTTTAATATATATGTATAAAGAGGATTTGGCATTAAATAACCTGCAATGGTTGATATGCCATAAAACCAAACCAAACTGGTTGTACTTGTTTAGGGTCCAAAAATTGTCTTAATACTTGGGACCATAAAACAGTGAAAACAAATGACTATTATTAAATAGAAATAATTACTTGAAACCATATAACTGTGTGCAAATTATTTGTACTTGATAGGAATACTTTATTCGATCCTGTCTGAATGTAAACAAATGATTATTATCATTGATAAAGAATTGTACTGAAAAAGATTGCAATTCAATGTTGAAAATAGAAACACAATATACTTTCAAGTAAATATTTTGATTTAATAAGGCATTTGTTTATTCAAAATTATATAGTTTCAAGTAATTAATAATGATAATCTATCATAAAGAATTATAGCTTCAAGTAACTATTCTTAATACAAATAATTGGCACACAGTTATATGCTTTTAAGTAGCAAATAATAATAATCCTTAGTAAACAATTAGAGCTTCAAGTAACTATTCTTAATACAAATAATTGGCACACAGTTATATGCTTTTAAGTAGCAAATAATAATAATCCTTAGTAAACAATTAGAGCTTCAAGTAACTATTCTTAATACAAATAATTGGCACACAGTTATATGCTTTCAAGTAACTAATAATAATAATCCTTAGTAAACAATTAGAGCTTCAAGTAACTATTCTTAATACAAATAATTGGCACACAGTTATATGCTTTTAAGTAGCAAATAATAATAATCCTTAGTAAACAATTAGAGCTTCAAGTAACTATTCTTAATACAAATAATTGGCACACAGTTATATGCTTTTAAGTAGCAAATAATAATAATCCTTAGTAAACAATTAGAGCTTCAAGTAACTATTCTTAATACAAATAATTGGCACACAGTTATATGCTTTTAAGTAGCAAATAATAATAATCCTTAGTAAACAATTAGAGCTTCAAGTAACTATTCTTAATACAAATAATTGGCACACAGTTATATGCTTTTAAGTAGCAAATAATAATAATCCTTAGTAAACAATTAGAGCTTCAAGTAACTATTCTTAATACAAATAATTGGCACACAGTTATATGCTTTCAAGTAACTAATAATAATAATCCTTAGTAAACAATTAGAGCTTCAAGTAACTATTCTTAATACAAATAATTGGCACACAGTTATATGCTTTTAAGTAGCAAATAATAATAATCCTTAGTAAACAATTAGAGCTTCAAGTAACTATTCTTAATACAAATAATTGGCACACAGTTATATGCTTTTAAGTAGCAAATAATAATAATCCTTAGTAAACAATTAGAGCTTCAAGTAACTATTCTTAATACAAATAATTGGCACACAGTTATATGCTTTCAAGTAACTAATAATAATAATCCTTAGTAAACAATTATAGCTTCAAGTAACTATTCTTAATACAAATAATTGGCACACAGTTATATGCTTTTAAGTAGCAAATAATAATAATCCTTAGTAAACAATTAGAGCTTCAAGTAACTATTCTTAATACAAATAATTGGCACACAGTTATATGCTTTCAAGTAACTAATAATAATAATCCTTAGTAAACAATTAGAGCTTCAAGTAACTATTCTTAATACAAATAATTGGCACACAGTTATATGCTTTTAAGTAGCAAATAATAATAATCCTTAGTAAACAATTAGAGCTTCAAGTAACTATTCTTAATACAAATAATTGGCACACAGTTATATGCTTTTAAGTAGCAAATAATAATAATCCTTAGTAAACAATTAGAGCTTCAAGTAACTATTCTTAATACAAATAATTGGCACACAGTTATATGCTTTCAAGTAACTAATAATAATAATCCTTAGTAAACAATTATAGCTTCAAGTAACTATTCTTAATAGAAATAGTTGGCACACAGTTATATGCTTTTAAGTAGCAAATAATAATAATCCTTAGTAAACAATTAGAGCTTCAAGTAACTATTCTTAATACAAATAATTGGCACACAGTTATATGCTTTCAAGTAACTAATAATAATAATCCTTAGTAAACAATTAGAGCTTCAAGTAACTATTCTTAATACAAATAATTGGCACACAGTTATATGCTTTTAAGTAGCAAATAATAATAATCCTTAGTAAACAATTAGAGCTTCAAGTAACTATTCTTAATACAAATAATTGGCACACAGTTATATGCTTTCAAGTAACTAATAATAATAATCCTTAGTAAACAATTATAGCTTCAAGTAACTATTCTTAATAGAAATAGTTGGCACACAGTTATATGCTTTTAAGTAGCAAATAATAATAATCCTTAGTAAACAATTAGAGCTTCAAGTAACTATTCTTAATACAAATAATTGGCACACAGTTATATGCTTTTAAGTAGCAAATAATAATAATCCTTAGTAAACAATTAGAGCTTCAAGTAACTATTCTTAATACAAATAATTGGCACACAGTTATATGCTTTTAAGTAGCAAATAATAATAATCCTTAGTAAACAATTAGAGCTTCAAGTAACTATTCTTAATACAAATAATTGGCACACAGTTATATGCTTTTAAGTAGCAAATAATAATAATCCTTAGTAAACAATTAGAGCTTCAAGTAACTATTCTTAATACAAATAATTGGCACACAGTTATATGCTTTTAAGTAGCAAATAATAATAATCCTTAGTAAACAATTAGAGCTTCAAGTAACTATTCTTAATAGAAATAGTTGGCACACAGTTATATGCTTTTAAGTAGCAAATAATAATAATCCTTAGTAAACAATTAGAGCTTCAAGTAACTATTCTTAATACAAATAATTGGCACACAGTTATATGCTTTTAAGTAGCAAATAATAATAATCCTTAGTAAACAATTAGAGCTTCAAGTAACTATTCTTAATAGAAATAGTTGGCACACAGTTATATGCTTTTAAGTAGCAAATAATAATAATCCTTAGTAAACAATTAGAGCTTCAAGTAACTATTCTTAATACAAATAATTGGCACACAGTTATATGCTTTTAAGTAGCAAATAATAATAATCCTTAGTAAACAATTAGAGCTTCAAGTAACTATTCTTAATACAAATAATTGGCACACAGTTATATGCTTTTAAGTAGCAAATAATAATAATCCTTAGTAAACAATTAGAGCTTCAAGTAACTATTCTTAATACAAATAATTGGCACACAGTTATATGCTTTTAAGTAGCAAATAATAATAATCCTTAGTAAACAATTATAGCTTCAAGTAACTATTCTTAATACAAATAATTGGCACACAGTTATATGCTTTTAAGTAGCAAATAATAATAATCCTTAGTAAACAATTATAGCTTCAAGTAACTATTCTTAATAGAAATAGTTGGCACACAGTTATATGCTTTTAAGTAGCAAATAATAATAATCCTTAGTAAACAATTAGAGCTTCAAGTAACTATTCTTAATACAAATAATTGGCACACAGTTATATGCTTTCAAGTAACTAATAATAATAATCCTTAGTAAACAATTAGAGCTTCAAGTAACTATTCTTAATACAAATAATTGGCACACAGTTATATGCTTTTAAGTAGCAAATAATAATAATCCTTAGTAAACAATTAGAGCTTCAAGTAACTATTCTTAATACAAATAATTGGCACACAGTTATATGCTTTCTAGTAACTAATAATAATAATCCTTAGTAAACAATTAGAGCTTCAAGTAACTATTCTTAATACAAATGATTGGCACACAGTTATATGCTTTTAAGTAGCAAATAATAATAATCCTTAGTAAACAATTAGAGCTTCAAGTAACTATTCTTAATACAAATAATTGGCACACAGTTATATGCTTTTAAGTAGCAAATAATAATAATCCTTAGTAAACAATTAGAGCTTCAAGTAACTATTCTTAATACAAATAATTGGCACACAGTTATATGCTTTTAAGTAGCAAATAATAATAATCCTTAGTAAACAATTAGAGCTTCAAGTAACTATTCTTAATACAAATAATTGGCACACAGTTATATGCTTTCAAGTAACTAATAATAATAATCCTTAGTAAACAATTAGAGCTTCAAGTAACTATTCTTAATACAAATAATTGGCACACAGTTATATGCTTTTAAGTAGCAAATAATAATAATCCTTAGTAAACAATTAGAGCTTCAAGTAACTATTCTTAATACAAATAATTGGCACACAGTTATATGCTTTCTAGTAACTAATAATAATAATCCTTAGTAAACAATTAGAGCTTCAAGTAACTATTCTTAATACAAATGATTGGCACACAGTTATATGCTTTTAAGTAACTAATAATAATAATCCTTAGTAAACAATTAGAGCTTCAAGTAACTATTCTTAATACAAATAATTGGCACACAGTTATATGCTTTTAAGTAACTAATAATAATAATCCTTAGTAAACAATTAGAGCTTCAAGTAACTATTCTTAATACAAATAATTGGCACACAGTTATATGCTTTCTAGTAACTAATAATGATAATCCTTAGTAAACAATTAGAGCTTCAAGTAACTATTCTTAATACAAATGATTGGCACACAAGAATACTTGATAGTATATTGCTATCCAATAGTAATCTATTTGAGCTGTGGATGGGATCCTAACAGGTACTACCACTTCAGGTCATAGTAGACCTGGGAGTAATGTTCATGAAGTTTACTGACATACTCAGAATACTTATTTGGATGTAAAACTCAAGCCTGAAATCTCTAACACCTTGTCTTAGCAATCTAATTGAAGTAGAGGATTTCTTATAAGCATCGATAATTTCCATACATTGTGCTGTGATGACTTTTTCAACATGTTTTTACACAGCCACATTACTGCGCATTATCTGATATCAACCATGTGTTACCATGTTTATTCTTTCTAAACTAAAATTGCTCAACGCCAAGACAAAAAAGAAACAAAACAAAAAAAAAAGAAAAACCTAATTTCAGTGTAGCAACGTTTTGTCTATAAATAAAGCCTGCATTATAATTATCATTAGAAACGACAGGAAAACAAAAGGAGAAGTGGAGAAACTTGCACCCAGATAAACCAAGAAGAGAAAAACGAGTCGGGGTGGAACATCAGGTCGAGCCAAGGAATAAAAACTGTTTGTCCAACAGATAAGTCAAGATGATGACTGTCCATGCTCCGTTATTCAATGGGTGAGATAAGTGTAGCTATCCAAACATGGTCAGGCGAAGTTGGACAGCACTTCAACCTAACTGCCCTCCCACATATCTCGCAGTCAACACATAAGCTCTTAACTCAGCAGAGTCCACAGTACTGCCAATACCAGCAGAGGTAGTTAATATGTGTGCTTCTCACTGTAAGCCGGCTTGACCATTAAGTTAATGACTGCAAAGCCACTTCAACCATTGCCAGATGGACACAATGAACACCAATTAAGTGCAATTATCGGATTCCAAGGGTTTCCGTTAAATCCAATGATGCCTTGCAATGAGGGGAAGGGTGATCTGGTTGGATAAAGTAAGATTTTTGAGTGTCAGGTTAATTTGGTTTACCTAAGTGGTTTTCCTCTTTCCCCACTCCCCTTTAATGTTGTTTTCCTCACCTTGAAATGTTTCAAAAATTTGTCTGCCAGAAAAGGTCAAAAAAAGTGAAGGGTTGCTGTCAAGTTTTGTAATGGGCAACTCGAGCCAGAGAAGCAAGTCTTATAAATACTTTTCCTCATTCTGGCATTAACTTTCCAAATAAGGTAAAAAAAAAAACCTTCCATCATAATCTTTCCTACAAAATGAAAATTTGAGGAGAAGGCCGTGTTTTTTAATCTGGTTGGACTACTTAAAAATTTGATTGAAAGACAAGCTTTTTCTGTCTTAGGGTGGATGGATATTAGAAATTTATCTATCTGTATTGCTTAGAATAAATTGACTGTATCTCCTGCTAAGGGGTAAGACACACCGCCCTGAAAAATTCTTCATACTTTGGGGCAAAAAACAGGATTTTGCAAGGGCAGCACCTTCCATATCTAGTTTCCTAAACTAAAAATGAATCTCAAGCATATAAGATATGAGGCCATAAAAAGAAATACGACAGTGCTGCTTAGCTATATTTTTGATAATCAGTAATTTTAATAAATTAGGGGAATTTTCTTTTGTAAAGAGCAAAAGATTTTGAGTTTTTTTTCAGATATTTTTCCATTTAATGTATACTTTGTATTGTAAGGAATTAGTTTTTATCAAAAATTATTTTAATCTAAAAAAAAGATTTTATTTTGAAGCTATTCAAAATGGCACCAAACCAGAATGCTTCAGGCTTGAATGTAGAGTTTTAGGTGGCTGAAAAGTACAATCCATGTCAAATTTACAGAAAATAGTGTGAAGTGTATAGAGATCAGGGTTCAATCCCAGGTCGAATTATACAAAAGACTCAAAAAATGATACTTGATACCTCCTTGATTAACAGTCAGCATAATAAAGTAAGGATCAAGGATAAGTGGAGCAATACAGGGAAAGGAGTAGTGCTCTTCCTTACACCTCTGTGTAGTAGCTATTGAAAAGGGAGTCCTCAGGTCACCCTCAACTACCGTCAGCCATCTTAAATATATAAAACACACACTTTCACACAGTCTCACTTTGATTTCTGTCTCTAATTGGTTCCTGAAGAAAGGTAGACTGTTAGTTAAAATAGATGCAAATCAAGGCAATATTTTCAATTCAAATTAGTCATTTCAATTAATTTGTTTTTGGACCATACAATGAGAGAAAAAAAAAGAATTCATAATAATTTCTTCAAACCAACTTTAAAATGACAATATCTAAGAGTGATGAAAGTCATGGTGTGTGTGTGTATGTATGTATGTATGTGTATATATATATATATATATATATATATACACACACACATATATATTGCCTTCTGTATGGAGAAAAGGTTAGCTATAGCTTCTTATAATAACCTTTATGAATTGCTCGGAGATCTGAAATATTTAATGTTGGTAGACATGAAAAAGCCTGGCTCTGTGGCAGATAAAATGTGGGTTTGTTCGGGTTTTTTACACTATTTTTTATTCTTTCTTTAATAACAAAATATCATTTGGGTCAACCCTCTTTGGTCAAAATTATCCTGAAGATCTGTTTGGTGAAATCTGGAAAGGTAGTTTCTGGTATTTATTTATATATATATATACCTAAAAAATTTTAGCTTGTCACAAATGCTGTGACCTCCATTAGGATACATTAAAAATTCTGTAATTCACCTGATCATCAATTCTGTGAAACTATGAGTCATGAGTTATTTATTAATATAGTTTGATATCTGTTCTACACATGTATTTCAATTTTTGCATATTGAAAGTAATGATTTTACTGGTTTAACTGCTGTTTTTGATTTTATCAAATAATGAGGGTATATGAAAATGTCTGTGTGCATGAGAGACTTTATTTTCTGTTTGATTATTTTGCTGATACATGAAACTCTGATCAATGGAAAGAGTGGCTAGAAATTTTAGGTTTTTGAACCTGCTCAGTTCTGAAAGTATTCGTATTAAATAGAAATATGTGAAAACATTTAAATGTGTGCAAAAAAAAAGAAAAAAAAAGGGTTACGCTTGTTTAAAAATTATATATGTATTACAACAGTGGTGGTTGTCCCTAAATCACTTTGTGGGATTGTGTTGAACCAAGTGCGATATAATATGGAGAGTGCTCAATATCTAAGTTAGAGCTATTATATAATAGTAATAAAAAAATATTTATTAAATATATGTATGTATAAAAAAGATTTGGCATTAAATAACCTACAATGGGTGACATGCCATAAAACTAAACCAAGATATATAAATTATGAAAATAAGTTCTTTGAAAAGATAAATAAAAAAAAAAAGTGGGTTCAAAAACCTAAAATTTCTAGCCACTCTTTCCATTGATCAGAGTTTAATAAATATATCAAAGTTTAATGAATATTTATTTATTATTATAATATACTAGCTCTAACCTAGATGTTGAGCACTATCCATATTATATCGCACTTGGTTCGACACAATCCCACAAAGTGATTTAGTGACAACCAACACTGTTATGATATAATATAATATATAATTTTTTAAAAAGCGTAAGCTGTTTTTTGTTTTTTTGTTTTTTGTTTTTGCACACATTTAAATGTTTTCACATATTTCTATTTAATACAAATGATTCTATTTACCATTAAACATTTGTTTGCACACATTTAAAAGGTTTCAAGCATTGGTGTTTAACTCTAACAACTCAATTAAACATCAATAATTTGTTTACACACAGTTAAATGATCAAACAGTTCTATTTCAAACAAGTTAATTTAACACAAGTCATTTATTAGCACACAGTTGAAACCTCAAACGGTTCTATTTGACCTATAGATAGGTGCTATCAAGTGCTAATACTCAGGGCCAGAGTAGACCTAGGAGCAATGTCAATAAAGGGGTACTCCACATTTTCCAAAGCTACAGCATTACTGGGGCCTCACCAGCAAATTGTTTAATGTCATATCCAGGACTCTCAGTGGAGGCAGGAGATACAGTGGGCAAATTTTACAGCTCCAGTCAACTAAACTGTTATATATTTTAGAAATAAGAGAAGACGCAGGAGATATATAATCTCCTTTTTTTTCTTTTTACTTATTTTTACTTTGATCATGTTGCTCTATTTTTTACCTTTTTTTTTTTATTCCACTTTCAGCCCTTCACACCTTTTTTTATTTTTTTCTCTTTACTGCTTTCTCTCCTTTTCTTTCCTTCTCTCACCTTGCTCCTTTTTCTTCTCCCTTTCTCTCCCTAGCTTTCTTCTCGTTTTTACCTTCCCACTTTTCTCACCTTCACCTTCTCACCCTCCTCTGTCCCCTTCAACTTTCCCACCTTCTTCTCTTTCTTCCTCCACTCTCCTCCTCTTTCCTTTCCCAGACCCATTTATCTCACTTTCATTCTCCCATTCTCTTCTCCCTTTTTTTCACACATCCTCTCATATTAAATTCTCATCAAATACTGTTGGCTGAATTCCCATTTCTTATTTTCCACAAAATCAATTTTGCTGCTGCAGTTCAATCAGGGAGCAAATCAGAAAATGATTTCTGACAAAAGAAAGATAAACATTTTTTATTTTTTATTTTTTTTTGTGCATCATAAATTTCACCTCAACACGCAGTTCACATTTTTCTCTAAACATCAAGAGAAACAAGAAATAAAGTTCTTAACTGGCCCACACTTCTCTACCTTGGATCTCTTTCAAATTCCACATATCCAATCAAAAATTGGATCTGTCTAGTACAATTTAATAAATCATCACAAGACCCTTACCCTTGCCTCCATTTTTTTTTCCGCACAATTAAATCGATATGGAATTATATTGAAATGTTTTCCAGAGAAACAGGCAACTTTTTTTTTTCTAAAACTTTTTAATGATTTTTTAATCAGTTGGGAGAATTGGGGTTGGGAGAGATAAAATATTTTGATCTCACATAAAAAGTTAGGGTGGGGAAAAAAGCGTGATTTTTAGATACAATTCAACAATTGTTTTTCCTTTTTGATATTTTCTGGATCTTTTCTTTTCCCTCTAATTAATAAAAAATAAATTTTCTTATTTTGCTGAAAAACCTGCCCTATTTTAAACCAGTAACACTAGACTATTTTCATTGGTTTGCTGCAATGATTTCCGCTATAATATGGTTTCAAGTCAGAAATATTATCTGATGATTATCATTTGTTTGTAAAGAGTTAGTTTCAAGTATTACCTTTTGAATTTAATAATTTGTACATATATATTCCTGATAGTAATCATTTTTAAACAGATCTATTTGACTCATAGAGGAAATCCTAAAAGGTACTGTGACTTGAGGTCAAAGTGGAACTTGGAGTAATGGCAATGATTGAGTATTCTCTTTCATTGCCATTACTCCCAAGTCCACTCTTTTGAATTTAAGCCTCATCACAGCATACAATTTAGTGTTATACCCAGAACATGCCTTTTGAGGGGACTCTTACTTCTGTACAAGGGATGCAGTTGTCATATTTTTAGTCCAAATATTTTAGTTGGTTGGACAGCTGATTTTATCACTTATTGTGATGGAGCTCAGTTGGTAGAGAATTAGACGGAAGATTTAAAGGCTCTGCTTCAAATGAACATTTCAACATTGTACAAATAATTTTCTAGTAATATCTCTTTGCCTGTTTAGTTGGCAAGTTCACCTACCTAGGAAACAGTGTCTCATCAACCAAAAAAGACATCAACACGCGACTAGCAAAGGCATGGACAGCTATCGATAGGCTATCGGTCATATGGAAGTCAGACCTGACCGATAAAATGAAATGCAGTTTCTTCCAAGCAGCGGTTGTGTCGATACTGCTATATGGATGCACTAAATGGGCACTGACTAAATGGATGGAGGAAAAGCTTGACAGCAATTACACAAGAATGCTGCAAGCAATTTTGAACAAGTCCTAGACGCAACACCCCACAAAGCAGCTGGTATACGGCCACTTACCTCCCATCATGAAAAATATCCAAGTTAGACAAACTATACATGCAGGACACTGATGGAGAAGCAGTGACGAGCTCATAAGTGATGTTCTCCTATGGACCCCGTCACATGGCCGAGCAAAAGCAGGGCGACCAGCTCGAACCTACATACAGCAGCTCTGTGGGGATACGGGATATAGCCCTGAGGACCTACCAGAAGCCATGAAGGAGTGGCAAGAGAGGGTCAGAGATACCCATACTGGCAGCACGACAAGATGATGATGAATATCTGTTTAAACTTCTGATAGGAGTTGTATATGTTTCAGACTAATATCATGATCTTGGTTATTTAGAACATTTTGGCTGTTGTATCTTCAAGCATTTTCCAGATCTTTTTTATCATTTATTGACTTTAAGTCCAGTTTTTTTTAGCATTAATCCCAAGTCGACTTTGACCTCAAGAAGTACTATGTGTTAGTGTCTAATCTATAGGTCAATAGATCTGTTTGCAGATTATTTCTGGATGATTGGATTCATGCTTTTCCTAAGGGTATTAGTGCTATGTGAATTACAATCAGCCTTGTCTAGGATTTGAACTCGTATCACTGTGTCCATTACTTTTGATGACAACCATTACAGGACAAGCAGCTTCTAAAGAAGTGTTCTGAGGTGAAGTTCCATTCTGGAGAATGTTAAGTACCTCTTCATTTCCAGGTCTACTCTGACCTGGAATGGTTGAACTTGTTAGGGTCATATCAATGGGTCAATTGATCTGTTTCAAAGTTACCAGTGGTCCAGTCAGCTGGAGCTGCAGCATACACAGACTGCATCTTTGCAGAGAAGTAAGACTACCCTAATGAGTGTCCTGGATATGACACTAAACAATTTGATGATGAGGCTCCAGTAATGCTGGAGCTTTGGGGAATGCGGAGTACCCCTTCAATGCCATTACTCCCAGGTCCACTCTGGCCTGGAGTGGTAGCACCTGATAGGGTCCTATCTATGGGTCAAATAGAACTAAACTGTACTGTGATGGCAAATTGACTAAAATCCCCAAAACAGGACTTTATTTTCGCACATGTGAAGACGGGGCAGGTTGGCACTTGATCCCCTATGGAATAAGTCCTCGTTCAGAGTTTTTCTCTCAGGCATATAAGAAATGGCATATTACGTGGAGGATCAATTTAGGACCAGACTGACCGCCGCTGGCAAGGGGTTCCAAATTTCACACTATCACACACCCACCAGGCCGCTTTCTTCCTGCCCCGAGACAATGGAAGATAATGAGCCAATAGGTTTTAGTCGTAATAATATTAATATTGTAGTAGTCGGCAACTCTGGTTTCCCGTGTGATATTTTAGGAATTAATAGGACAATTCTAAGCAAGATAACATAAGGCGAATAGAAGCTGAAAAGAAGCATGAAATAACAACATAGACCACATGGTAACATAAAAATACATGAATTCCTTTACTACAGTTATGTACACTTTCACAGTGTCAAAAATATATAATAAATTGACAGTTCACGAATATAAATGTCTTTTCTTGACTTTTATCTTTCTTCAGATTGAGAGAGAGTGGTATATAAAATTTGGGTATAAAGGAAAAATGTCCCCAAAGTTACTTATCTTTTTCTCGACGGAGTTCCACTGGAGAATCGTTCTTCTTTCACGGGCTAATAGACTTTGTTCTGTTTTTAATACTGGCTTGAAGGACTTGGGGTCCTTCGTGTTTCAGTAATTCTTTTGTCTTCCACCCGGAGTAAAATGGCTATGGTTCGTCCGCTCGCTACGAACACTGCTCAAAAAACTATTTTTCTTATCCTTTACTTCCGCTGAGGGGAAGGGAGCCCCACTTCCGTTTTGGGGTCCCAGCCAATCATTTGGCTTCTCTCTCTTTCCTCTTCCGGTGTCCGGCAACCTGAGGTTACTAAGTGCCAACACCTGGTCTCCCCTGTGTGACCCACATTCCTTCCTTAACGGTCACTTTTTTTGACGGCTTGATACTGTCAATTCAAATACGAGTAGTAGTAATTTTATCTTTCTCCTCCCAGTGGGATATCACGTGACAGTACTTATACTAAGTTAACTTGTTTGAAATAGAACTGTTTTTACATTTAACTGTGTGTAAACAAAAAAGTGTACTTATCTAAACTGAATTATTTGAAATAGAACATGTTTAAAAATGGAATTGGCATTAAATAACCTACAATGGCTGATATGCCACCAAACCAAATCAAGCAAGGTTATTAGTATTGGATAGAAATACTCGGAACCAATTTTACAATTGTGTAGGGAGAAAATAAAGTATCAACATTATACTGGGTTCAAAGGTTTCAATTTTTAAAATATGAAGATTGTCTTGTTACTTTTTGATCATACCACATAAAAGTGAAAACCAATTCTATAAATCAAGATTGATTTAAACTATAAAGCAATAAATTTAGTACACTCTGCTGCTGCCAATGTATAACAATGCTGTCTGTGAACCTCTTCTCAGAAAATCAGAATTTCTATAGTCAAGAACGAACTCCTTGAAGGCCTCTCTCTCTCTCAACAGCTATCTGGTTATAAAAGCACTTATTGGTTAAAAAGTTTTCTAGAGCGCTTCAAGACATGATAATCAGTAAAGGAAAGGTCTGGAGAATACAGTGAATAATATGAAACCTCTATTCCTTCCTCATGATTAATATTTGATTTTCAAAGACTGAATGTCATATTAGAACTATAAGTGCCGAAAAAGTTGGGAAAAAAAAAAGCATGATTTAATCAAAGTCTTTGCCACTAACTTTGACACACTTTTGCCCATGTGTAACAATAACATTTATGACTCTGCTCCTTCACCCCCCCACCACCACGCAAAACCTAAAATTTCTATAGTCGATGAAATTCCCCACAGGTTTGGCGGAGGAGGGGGGGTCTTCTGCAGCTGCCTAATTATAAGAGCTCTTATTGTTCTAAAAGTTCTCGAAATGCCCGAAGATATCTCTACGTGTAATTAGTCTTTGATTTTTCCAGAAATAAATATTCTTTTGGAACTGTAAAAAAATAAAAGATAGAAAGGTAAGAAATGTTTCTGTAGATCATGTCTTTAGCAAAGCCGGTTCCGCTGAGCTAAAGACATGTCTGCCAATATGTAACGGCACAGTTTATGATCCTTATCCTAAAAATTAAAATTTCTCTGATCAACAAATTCCTAATTATTTAGATTTGGTTTGTTTTTATGGCACATCAACCATTTTAGGTTATTTATTGCCAAACCCTGTTTATACATATATATCAAATGTATATGTTAATGACATTCTTAAACAAGCCCGAGCTCTTTTTTGCACACAGTTAAATGGTTTCTTGAATTACAATATAAGTCACAATTTAACATCAGTCATTTGTTTGCACACAGTTTATTCTATGTGACCCACAGATAGGACCCAATCAGGTGCTACCACTCAAGGTCAGAGTGGACCTGAGAGCAATAAAGAGGTACTCCAAGGATGGAACCTTTCCATCTGATGGTTTAATGTCATATGCAGGACCCTTGTTGGGGAGAGGGGGTCTTAATGCCTCTGCAGAGAAGCAGTAAGCGTATTCTACAGCCCCAGCTGACTGGGCTATAATTATTTTGAAATTCATACACAAAGCATTGTTGATTATTATTAACTAGTATTATCCTGAATATTTTCTTTTCTTTTTCTTTTTTTTTTAATATAAGTTGTTCAGCTGTGCATAGATCTTTTAAAATTTTTTTAAACCTAAAAGCTTCAGTCTCAATACTTTTTGATCATATCATCATTTATTAGTAGGGTATTGTACATGTAGAGAGGAATCGTTGTGCCCAACTTGCTGGACAGCAACATCAAAGTAAGCAAGTTTGAACTCTAGTCATGCTATTATGTTCACTTTCGGACTAATATCCTTTGGAAAGGCATGAACCCTCTTATCCCCTCAGCTATAGGTTTAATAGTACCACTACTGACCTTCTACAAAAATAGATTTGGCACTAGATGAAGGTTAATATGCCATTAAACAACTAAAACAAACCAAATAATATATATAATGGTGTTGGAAGATAAAACAAAATGGTCTCCCTAGTCACAGTGTCTAAGGAACCCTCCCACATCACAAGTCCTTTTGGTCACATGACAAGGTGAACCAGAGAATCCGCCTCTTTCATGAACAGGACAGTCATTCCCACCTTTTTGCTCTATGGACTTTTGTTTGTTCCTTGAATACTTAACTCTTATATAGCCAAGGGAGAGAACTGAGTTCCCTACTCATATTGTGTTCAATAAAATATCTTCTTATATTAATAGACTTGTTCTGTCTCTTCCCAAATATTCTGTGTTAAGTTACTCACTTTGGGATAATGTTGTAATACTGACCAAACATAGACACGGGGAACTCAAAAGGGTTGATAGAAAAATATATATTCAAGTAACAGAAACAAGATACAAGTGAACCTGGTTAAACAGTAGTTAGTTGATAGGAAACTTGGAGTCCAGTAAGGTAGTGACTATCCGTCTACTATGCAAATGGTATCACACGTAATTGTGTCATGCTGATTGAACTCCATGTGACGCTCTTGTTGATGTGTATTTATGGAGGAGGGCGAGTCGATTATGTAGGGAGTACGACAGATAACCTAATACGTTATAAGAAACAGGGTGTTATCTACCTCGTTAAAACTTATAATGGTATTAATATGATGAAGTGAATTCATGCTTTTTTTCAAGGTCGTTAACATAAGGTGTAAGTAAAAGTAAAGTTGTCTCCCTTTAGTCGAGGGTGACTAGAAGGCTCCCTTTTCAATAGCTACTACACTGAGGTGTAGGGAAGGGCGCTATTCCTTTCCCTGGATCGCTTCACTTTACCCTTGATACGTACTTTATATTGCTGAGTGTTAAGCAAGGAGGTATCAAGTACCATTTTTAAAGTCTTTGGTATGACGTGATCTGGGATTGAACCCAGGTCTCCCGGACCATTGGCGAAAAAAAACATAAGGTGTAATGCTAACAATCTTGTCCGGGATTTGAACTTGGGTTACCAATTCCATTTTCCATGATGATAACCATTAGAGTGTTTGCCTATGGCCTGGGAGACCTGGGTTCAATCCCAGGTCAAGTCATACCAAAGACAAAAAATGATACTTGATGCTACTTTACTTAACACTCAGCATTATAAGGTAAGGATCAAAGGTAAAGTGGAGCAATCCAGGGAAAGAAGTAGCACCCTCTCCTACACTTTGGTGTAGTAGCTATCAAAAAGGGAGCCTTTGGATTACCCTCGACTACGGTTGCCAACTTTACTTACTTACTTACACTAAGCGCTCCTCAATAATTCTAAGGTTCAAGTTCGATACAGTTTGTTTCCTTAATTATTATAATTAATTAATAATTAATATTATTAATCATAATATTCTCACAAACTGTTAATGAAATATAAACTTGGCCCTCTTGAGTTTTGATTTACCAACTATTTAACAATATAACTTATTTAAACCCAAAGGTTCAGTCTTAACTTTTTTCCCTCTAAATTATCTGTCCCATTAAGGAGTCAAATAGGAGGGTTTGGTTAGTTGTTTGGGTTTTATGGCATATCAACCTTTGTAGGTTATTTAACGTCAAATCCATTTTTATCCAAATAGTTCTATTTCAAACAATTCAGTTTAGCATGAATACACATGCTATTCAGTTTATTCAAACAGTTCTAATACAGTTTAGTATAAGTACAGATTTTGTTTACACACAGTTAAATGTCAAAACAGTTCTATATTAAACAATTCAGTTTTGTGTAAGTACAGTTTCAATGTCAAAAACAGTTCCATTTCAAACAATTCTATTTCAAGCTATTCAGCTTAGTCAAACAGTTCTAATTCAAACAATTCAGTTTAGCATAAGTATGCAGTTAGGGCCCTATCTATGGGTTAAATAGAACTATCAGGTGCTACCATTCCGGGCCAGAGTGGACCAGGAAGCAATGGCAATGAAAGGGTACTATGCATTTCCCAAAGCTCCGGCATCACTGGAACCTCAGTATCAGATTGTTTTGTGTCATATCCAGGACACTCATTGGGTGGGTGGGGAGCTCTCTTACCCCTCTGCAGAGTTACAGTCTGTGTATTCTCCAGCCCCAGCTGACAGTAAATTAAATAGAACTGTTCAATCATTTACTAAGGATAATAAGTTATTTAAAACCATGCAACTGAGCAAATTGTTAGAATTAGATAGGAATACTTGATCAATGGAATGACTAATGCTAAATAACAATACTTGAAACCATTTAACTGTATGCAAACAATTGATTAATATTGAATAGAATTATTAGTATTAGATAGCAATACTTGAAACCATTTAACTATGTGCAAACAAATGAGTTCTAACTCATTTGAAAATAGTTATTAAAAAAACTATTCACTTCCAGATCATATAACAGGATTTGGCATGAAATAACCCACAAAGGATGATATGCCATAAAACACCAAGCACCCAAACTTAAATTATCTCTTGAAGTACAAATGATATAAAGTTTGTTCAATCAATATCCCTTGTCTGTTAGACCAGTTTATTCTGAACCTAACAGTCTCTGGATCAAAATGGTAGGTATTATTTTTTTTTTTTTTTAATATTTGAATCAAAGCAATTAGACACATAGGTGGGTATCTGATAATCTGTTTTATTTTTTTTTAGGAAACTGGTCGGTAAATTTTGCCATTGATTTCTTTCTTTTTGAGGGGAGGATAGTTGACTTGATATACTCCAGAAATATTCTGTCCACTCTTATGTTGCCACGAACTGAAAAAGAAAAAAAAAATTCCAAACAAGTATTTGTAATCTGAGAATTAATTTTTTATTTATTGCGGACTTTTTGTCCTCATCTTGGTAGTTTTTTGGGTTTTTTTGTGTTGTTTCTTCTTTCACTACGTTTTGGCCAAATTTCACCTCTGGCCTTCTTCAGGTGATTTTACCGCGACCTCGGATAGGAATGATGAGTCTTGTAACCGTTTTCCCAGTAATTACTGCCTTCCATAGTTGTTTTTCTATCACACCACGTTTTTGACCAAGGGAACCTCTGGCCGGCTTGGGTAGGATTTGAAACTGCTATCTTCTGACAATGCTCACCTGGAACTGTAGAGACTCAACGCCTCTATCCGCTGCGCTACGGGCCCCGTGGTGCGATAGAAAAACAACTATGGAAGGCAGTAATTACTGGGAAAACGGTTACAAGACTCATCATTCCTATCCGAGGTCGCGGTAAAATCACCTGAAGAAGGCCAGAGGGGAAATTTGGCCGAAACGTAGTGAAAGAAGAAACAACACAAAAAAAAAAAAACTGCCAAGATGAGGACAAAAAGTCTGCAAAAATAAAAAATTATTTCTCAGATTAAGAAGCCTCATCTCAAAATGATTCCAATTTAAGTATTTGTAATTTCTTTGTTCCTTACTTTGTTATACAGAATTAGATTTTATTTTTACATCTGATTTGAGTATCGGTTTAAGAAACCAGATTATTTTTTTTAATGGAAATACATTTATTTTCAATATAAATCAAATGAAAATATTTAATAAAAATACAACACAGAATTTCTTATTTTTTAAATGAACTTTATCAAGTACCTTTTTTTTTTTCTTTTTTTTTTTTTTTATAGAAAATTGAAAAAACAAATAGCTAAATTCAAATAATTTAGTATAAAATAAAATCAGAACTAAAATTCAGGCAAGAGTTTTAATTGCATATAAAAGAAAGATTACAACATCTTTGTTAATTGAAATACCACGACCAGAAAATCTGCCAAACACCTACACACAACATACAGGAACACTGGATAGCTGTTTTGACCTTATTAGGTCTCATCAGCAGTGTATACTGTAATCTCCACCACTGGAGATCGAACCAGTGACCACAGATTGCAGTGCCGAAACTCAACAACTGAGCCACCAGTTCATATCACACACAAGTGACGCCAAATCAACTAGTTGTGGTAATCGTATGGCCAAATAACCACAATTCACAATATTAATTCCTCTACTTAAAAAAAATTAAAATATGTACATACAACGTCTTTGTCATAACAAAATATATTCTCATTTAGGTTCATTAAAACTGTTTGTACAGATTGATTTACAAATAAAAAAAAGATACTAGATGCCATAAGATCTGATGTCAAAATTAGTTTGATGCCTAAATATCCATGTCTAATCAGCTACACCAAATCGTATCAAACCCAATCAGCTTAAATAACTAATGTGAAAACATGGTTCAACTGGAATTACTTTGCATCCGTTATTTTAACTAATTTATTGAAATAAGTCGTAATTTGTTTCCTTTTAATCTTTTGTATGAAGGTTGGAAAATGATAAATAAGAGTGAATTAAAAGTTTAGACCTTGACGTGATGTACATTAAAAAAATCAATTCAATCTGTCCGACAGTTGTAGTTGTCTGGTTTGGTATCTTCATTTAATGGCATTCAACATTTGTGGGTTATTTAATGCTAAAGCCATCCTTGTAGAAAAACAGTAATGGTACAATTTAAGCCATAGCTGGGGGATAAAGTGTTTCATACCTTTCTCAAGGGTATAAGTCTGAAAGTGAATATGATATTGTAATGCTGACAAAAGAAAGACATGGGGAACACAAAAAGGGTTGATAGAAAAACATATATATTCAAGTAACAGAAACAAGATACAAGTGAACCTGGCTAAACAGTAGTTATTTGATAGGAAGCTGAGGGCCAAGTGGGGTAGTGACTATCCATCCACTACACAAATGGTATCACTTATGATTGTGTCATGCTGACTGGGGAACTCCCTCTAATGCTCTCGTTGACATATATTTATAGAGGAGGGCGAGTCCATTATGTAGGGAGTACAACAGTTATGCAACTGGAGTTTGAACTCACTTACAACAATGTTACAGTGTAAGACGTTAGCAATAATGCCACACACACACACACATGTATGTATGTATGTGTATATATATATATATATATATATATATATATATATATATATATATATATATATATATCAGACCTATAAATTGAATAAGGTATGGTTTAGTTTCTTTGTTTTAATGGCATATCAATCTTTATGGGTTATTTAATGCCAAAGTCATCCTTTTTTACCAATAACAAGTTTTAGTTATGAGGATGTTGGTTGGTTACATAGCATGCCAGACCTTATTGATTTACTCAATGCTAAAATAAGGCTTTGGTTTGTTTTTATTGTAAATAATTATAAGATTTCAAATAAATATTCTTACCAAATAATAATAGTCAATGGTAAACAATTATGTCTAAGGAATAGTTATTTGATATTCTTAATACGAATAATTTATACCAAGTTATATGGTTTTAATTATTTAATTATAATAATTTTCTAGCAATTGTATTTTAAAGTGATGTCAACCTGTCTAAGGTTAATTTATATTTTGAGGTTTAGGGAATATTATACATTGATATTTTTTGTGTAGAAGTTTTTTTGGATTTTTTGCCCACAGTTATCTAGTATGAAATATTCCACTCTAATATGAATAATTTGAATGGTTTTAAGTATTCCTATTGCTGTGGACCAGTAAAAGGTCCAGAAGAAAGACACGAACTCTGGATTACGTGAAACAAGTATATTGAACGAAAGTATAAATACAGCATGGGTAAAAGAGTGTTGAACGTCAGTCTGACTGCCAAAGTGTTAGGCTGCAGTTAACTTAGTAATTTACAAAGCGCTTTGCTTTGATATGGCACAAGGCCGAATGAATGGGGCGCCCAATGAGACTCGAACTCACTCGTGTAGGTCTGCTAGTCTAGCTTGCTAACCGTTACACCACCAGAGGTGCCCTGCTGCAGTTAACTTAACACCGAGATGAATATTCTCCTGGTATTTATTGTAATAGGAAGAGTTCATTACAGTCCATAAGGTAGGTACCATAACACCTATTTAATACTAACAATTTATTTCAAATTAAATGGTTTTAGTAAATATTTCAATTTAATGATAATAGTAATTTGTTTATGCACAGTTATATGGTTTTAAGTAACTAATGTTAATAATCTCAATAAGCTTCAACTAACTATTCTGAATAAAAAATAATTTACTGTTAAATGGTATAACATATTACCAATATTAATAGTTCACAAGTAGGTCTATTTGACTCATAGATGTGAGACCCTAATAGGTATTCCCCCACCAGGACCTGGAAGTAATGGCAATGAAGAGGGTACTCCACACTCCCCAGAAGTGGAGTCTTAACATCAGATATAGTTTAGTGTCGTTATATGGCTGTAAGTAATTATTCCAATCAAATGCAAATTATTTGTACATAATTATATAGTTTCAAGTATTCGTACCTAATACTCCTATTTACCAACCCCTCCACTCGGGCAGGATATTACACAAGGTCAATTTTTTTTAGCGAAGTTTAACAGGTTTGAATTCAGAGTTTTCCTTCTCCTAGACTAGTTGCCTCACCAAGGCTGAAGAACCTAGTCTGCCCTAATATTTACCCATAGCTGGAGGGAGAATAATTGGATTCATACCTTTCCCAAGGGTATTATTGCAATCTGAAATGCAATCAGTCTCATCCAGGATTTGAACTCGTGTTCCTTTCCTATGATGATAACCATTACACCACGGGCACCTCCATTCGTACCTAATACTAATCATTTGAAAGCAATTATATGGTAATCCCTTGTTTTTATGGTATGTCAACCCTTGTTGGGTTAATTTATGCTGAAGTCAGTTAAACAATCAAATAGGGTACAGAAAAATATCTTCATAATCATTTTAAACAGATAAACACCTTATACATATAAAACCTTGTGTATCAATCTCACTGAAAATCTTTTAAACATTATTTAAAACAGGTCTCTTTGACCAATAGATGGGACCCTAACAGGTACTAATAATCCAGGCCAAACTGGACCTGGCATTAATTGCATTGAAAGGGTGATCCCATACTCCCCAAAGCAATTTGGTGCCATCTGCAGTACATTTTTTTTTTGTTTATAAGTGTGTATGGGGAACACTTACTGCTTTAAATGTTAACCTATGTAAACTGTTTCAATGGCATAAATAACATATTTTAGTTGTGTATTTGCGAGTTAATTATGACCTTCAATAGTTAAGAGTGAATGTGAATTACATAAAAAATGTATTCAAAAAGTATCAACACTGAAGCTGTATTTACAAAGACAGAAATGAACAATGAATGGAACATTAATTTTCTTCAAAATAGTCTCCTTTGTATTCATTCAATTGTTCTGGTGAATTTTCCACTGGTCAAAACATCTCTGAAACTTTTTTCTAGTATAGTTTGGTTACTTTGTTTAACAGCATATCATCTTTCCTGGGTTATTTAATACCAAAACCATTTTTGTTGAAGTAGTTCTACTATTTAACAGGTAGTTTTGATAAGAGGGTTCAAACTTTTCCCAAGGATAGGAGTCTGAAAATGAATGTAATAGCATGAGTGGAGTTTGAACTTGCTTACTGCGATGTTGCAGTCTGGCTTTGTTAGCCATCATGCCATGGGGACTCCCTCTTTTGATATGGTGTTGAACTTCAATATATTTCTTTCAATGTTCCTCACAATCTTCTCAAATCATATTCTTGAAATAAATTTTCAGTTTAGGAAACAAGCAAGCCCTGGTGAAGTACTAGAGAGTGCTGCACTTGCATAATTCTGTCTTGCCCAGATGGCTGGGGCTGTAGAATACACTGACTGCACCTCTGCAGAGGGGTAAGACCCCCACTCCCAACAAGTATCCTGGATATGATACTAAACAATCTGATGGTGAGTTTCCAGTAATGCTGGAGCTTTAGGGAATGCCAAGTACCCCTTTATTACCATCGCACCAAGGTCCCCTCTGGCCTGGAGTGGTAGCACCTGATAAGGGGCCTATCTATAGGTTAAATAGAACTAACGGTTTACATATGCTAAACTGAATTGTTTGACTAAACTAAATAGCTTGAAATAGAAATGTTTTTGATAATTAAACCCTACTTACTTACTGTATGCTTTTGCAAAACTGAAAACAAAATTATTTGAAATGGAACTTTTTTGATATTGAAACTGTACTTACACTAAACTGATTTGTTTAATATAGAACCGTTTTGACATTTAACTGTGTGTAAACAAAATCTGTACTTATAATAAACTGAATTAGCTGAATTAGAACTGCTTGATTAAACTGAATAGCTTAAAATGGAAATATTTTTTACAATTAACCTGTACTTACATTTAAACTGCGTACTCATGCTAAACTGAATTGTTTGAAATAGAACTAATTTCATATATATGGATTTGGTGTTTAATAACCTACAAAGGTTGATATGCCATAAAACCCAACCAACCATAATTCTGTCTTTTACCAAAAACAGCCAATCAAAAAGTATCAACATCATCCCTGTATTTTTTTTACACAAGGCAAGAAGTATTGAGAACTCGGTAGAATTAAGCTAACAGTGTTCTGCCAGACAAGTTTAAACCATTATACTATTCTTGCATTTTTTTTCTTGAAAACGATCACTCATCTGGACTTCCTCAAGACATCTGGATAGCAACTTATATAATGAATTGATAAGCTGAAACTTCCTGAACATTGGCATGAGGTGACAGGAAATCAAGAAAAATTATTTGATTCATAAACATGTGTAGTTGTTATTAATAATAAACTAATTTTTTAAAAATGCTGGGAAAATTTTCACATATATTATGTAAATACATTAGATATATTTGTAAGAAAAATGAAAATATCAAAATTTTGTAGGTGCTTGTAGCATAATGGATATCATATCTCGGCTAGCACAGTTCAAATCTTGAATGAGGCTGTTTGCATTTCACGCAGGAGGGGCCCATGGTGTAATGGATATTTTTGTGAGAAACGCACACAGAAACCCAGAGTTCAAATCCTGGACAAAGCTGTTTGCATTTTAAATAGCCTTGGTAAAGGTATGAATCAACTATTTTAATAGTAGGGCAAAATGAGCTATTTAACCTTGATCTGATTTAGGAGAAAAAATTCTGAATTCCAACTAGATTGGAAGAGGGATAGGCTCTACTAGACTATTTCTGCCTGAGATTTACTGGATAAGTATCACCTCCATGACCAAACCAGGTTATGGGATCAGTCTCTTCTATTTTATTTAAATTTGAAATCTCACTCTCAATACTTTTTGATCACTCCTTCAGTATTGAATATTATCAAGTGAAAGTTTTAAAAATATAATCTCCCTACTTTATTTATATCTGTTTGACCATGTGTAGTACCAAACTTAGCTTAGTAAATATCAAGGTAGGTAGGCCAGCCGGCTGGCTCTCTCCCCTTGAAAAATTTACAATCGAATATTCAACTTCATTTATATCTTTCTGATCTAAAAGTTATTTACTAAGCTTAGTTTATTTGCAGCACAAGGCCAGAAGTATGGAAATTTACTAAGCTTTTTGCTTAGATGTGGCACAAGGCCATATGAAAGGGGCACCCAATGAGACTCGAACTCACTCGTGTAGGTTTGCTAGTCGAGCTTGCTTGTGATGATCAAACTCACAATGATCTGTTAATCTAGCTTGCTTACTATTACATTTCGAGGTGACTTTTATTAGCCTAATATAAAACTATTTTCCAGTTGGTTGGGGCTGCTGAATACACTGACTGCATCTCTGCCGAGGGGTAAGACCCTCCTCAATGAGTGTCCTGGATATGACACTAAACAATCTGATGGTGAGAGTCCAGTAATGCTAGAGCTTTGGGGAATGTGGAGTACCCCTTTATTACCATTGCTCCCAGGTCCCCTCTGGTCCATAGTGGTAGCTCCTGATAGGATCCTATCTACAGGTCAAATAGAACTAAACTGTGTGCTTACACTAAACTGAATTGTTTGAAACAGAACTGTTATATATGTAAATGGATTTGGCATTAAATAATCTAAACTGGTTGATATGCCATTGAAACCGAACTACTAGCGGCCGGGCTATCAGATAGTGATTAAAGTGTAGGATCTAATCATCTCCTTCAGATCTATATTTTGCTTAAAAACTAGACTCAAAAAAAAAAAAAAAAGTCAACCTGGACCTTTCGACACCGGTCATGAGAACAGGAACTATTTTGGGCTTTGGCCATGTACACCTTTGTATCCAAACAAGACCCCTCCCCTGCTTAACAAAGTAGTAGTAGTAGTAGCTAATTATAAGCATTTCTGAATGTTAGTTATTTACGAGAATTCTTTTCTTCACTGTGTCTGCTTATAAATTGCAAATTAATTCAAACACGTCTTTATCTATTATTCCTTTCACACAAACCAAATTTTTCAAATTCAAAATGAAGACAATGAGTTGGATAAATTAACACAAAAATACTTCACAAAGAAATGACATTTTGCATGCAAAACACGAATTTAATTAAATCTTATGAACACTAAAATATCTTAGTAACATGAGGCACAATTTGGCAGCTCTGGATGTTTTTGTCATGAAGGTAACAAACCACATGGGACTGTATCATGCTGAGCTCACCACCTGAAAGAAGGTAACAAACCACATGGGACTGTAACATGCTGAGCTCACCACCGGATACTCTCTGAATGCTACTTACCAGATTTGTCTCTGTGCCTTGGAGCACAGCCTTCGAATCCATGGTTTTAGGCTAATCTGACAGCCTAATTGTCAAGGTTCTAGCAGCCCAAGGAAAATTTCTTGAACCATCTGGTTACTGTAATGTGATCAACTGTACCTTCGCATTTCAAACAATAAATGTTTTTAGCTGCTTCCATTGAGCAATTGCCCAGGTTGAATTCAAAGCATAAGTATTTAAATTAGACAACATTGCATGTTTATCTGTTTGGCCTTCAGAACACACATGGCTTGAAGTAATGCACAATGTGTCGGTGCACTAACTTCAGTGAGTGCCTTCCATAGCTTATTTGATATAAGTAAGTTGGCGACCATCGATAGCTACTACACCAAGGTGTAGGGGAGGGCGTACTCCTTTCCCTGGATTGCTCCACTTTACCCTTGATCCCTACCTTATAATGCTGAGTGTTAAGCAAGGTGGCATCAAGTACCATTTTTTTGAGTCTTTGGTATGACTCAGCCTGGGATTAAACCCAGGTCTCCCGGGTCATTGGTGAACACCCTAACTATGATGCCAATGTACATGCCTCAAATTAGCACATACTCTCAAAATATTGCAAAACTTTTGACTCACCCAAGTATCTGTAATCTTGTAGTACCCATGTTTTGGTCTGATTTTAAATTGACATCTTTTTTTTTTCTTCAAGATAAGCTTCCAAAGCCGATAAGAAACTAAAAAACCATAATTGATTTAAAACTTTTCCATTTCCATACAAATACTTCTCTACAATAAAACCTGAATGATTGATTGATTTTAATAGCATGTCAGTCTGCATAGGGTTATTTTATGCCAAGAGGTAAGGTAATTGCATTCATTGAACATTCATAATTACATTTTTTTGTGTGGTTGTTTTTATTAGGCTTTTTTTGCATATATTCTAATCAAATACAAATAATTTCAGTATACTTATTCTTAGTTACTTGAAATTGTATAATTGTTTGCAAATTATTGGTATTGGATTGGAATACTGGAAACTACATTACTGTGTGCCGAGAAGTGCCTGTTGTTGACTCCAATCTTTTTAGTAGATCACTCAATATGTACTTTTTAGAATAGACCACTTAACCTCTGATTCTTTTCTATATTGACCTCTGACCCGGCCGAGCTGTCAAAATAGGAAATGCACCTGTGTAAATAACAGGTGCATCCGGTCAAAGGTATCAAGGAGATAACCTTAACTGTCGACTCATTGAATTGAGTGGGCGTAAAAAAATAATATAACTCGGTGCACAGGAAGTTTGAGCTCGTTGGAGATAAGATGCTGTAGAGAGAACTAGCACCCAGCAGAGGGGTCCCTCAGGACCCCCGATTGAGCAGTTGGAGTTCAGAGCCTCAGATGTGTTGGAGAGAAGGTGCTGGAATGAGGACCATGTCCCAGAGAGGCTGGGCCCCCGGGCCCCCAGGCCCCCAGTTGAGCAGCCCAGGAGAATGGGAAAGAAATGCTGTTATGGCCATAAGAGTGGGGGTCAATATGTTGCAGTTCTGTTCAGTCTCCAACTCACCTCTCACACAGTAAAACCTTTAGTAACCCTTTCGAACCCTTTCAAATAAAGTGAGAGGTATATTTTTCTAAAGAAGTGTATCCGCTCGTCTTCATTGTGTTGTGTTTCTGCATGCATATATGTATGTATAGTTGTTCATGGCTATACAACATGTAGAGGACTGTAAAGATATATGATTAAAAATGTTTTCAGCATTAAATTCTAAATTTCAATTATAATTTCATTTTATATATATATATATATATATATTGTTATGGTACCTACCTTATGGACTATAATGAACTCTTCCTATTACTATGAAAACCGGGAGAATATTCTTCTCGGTGTTGAGTTAACTCGAGCCTAACACTTTGGCAGTCAGACTGACGTTCAACACTCTTTTGCCTATAGCTGTATTTATACTTTTGTTCAATATACTTGTTTCACGTAATCCCGTGTTTGTGTCGTTCTTCCGGATGTTTTATTGGTCCACAACATATATACACAAAGGTTGTTCAAAAATTTCCTAGCTTTACCCTAAAAGAAGAGAATAGCTGAACCCTTTTATTGTTGTGGCAGTATGCTACCACTTCTTAAAAGACTTTAAAAAACTAATTTGGATTTTTCTAGTTTCATCAGAAGTGGTAGTGTTGCCATAACAAAAATGTGAGTCTCTACTCTTCTTTCTGGCTGAAGCGTAGAACTTTTGGATTGATCTTTGTGAAATCAATAGATAGTAACTTAACATTGATTTTTTTTTTTTTTTTTTTAAACTCTAAATAAAAGTTACAAATTTCAAATCTAGCAAACCGTTAACTCTAGGCAAACAAAGTAATCATTAAGAGCTGGTTTTGAAATATCTTTGAGAACTCATATTGGTAGACAAAGTTGTAAACAGGTCACATGACAACTAAATTGATTAAAAAGTCAATCGCAATTCAGCGGTTCTTTGTTTTTGAAAACATTTGGAGCCAACCAGAAAATATAAGTTACAAGTTGGTGGTGAGTAAGAGAGAACAAACTTACATCCAAATGTATACCACCTCTCATTAAACACTCACTTTTTGCATCAAACAATTATGACTGTCAGTTACACAGATACATACACATATATTTTTTATCCATATTATCAAACTATTTTACTTTCTTCACTTTAACCCACTGATGTGTGGTCGAAAAGAGACAGATTGCCCTATTATTTCAGTATACTTATTCTTAGTTACTTGAAATTGTATAAATAAGTAAGTTGGTGACCGTAGTCGAGGGCGACCAGAAGGCTCCCTTTTCAATAGCTTCTACACCGAGGTATAGGAGAGGGCGCTACTCCTTTCCCTGAATTGCTCCACTTTACCCTTGATATGTACCTTATATTGCTGAGTGTTAAGCAAGTAGGTATCAAGTACCATTTTTTAAAGTCTTTGGTACAACATGACCTGGGATTGAACCTAGGTCTCCTGGACCATTGGCGAACACTCTACCCACTGGACCAATGAGCCGGGTTGAAATTGTATAATTGCTTGCAAATTATTGGTATTGGATTGGAATACTTGAAACTACATAACTGTATCCAGACAAGTGGCTGTTGTTGAATGGAAATATTTACTAGAAGCCATATCAGTATTAGACAGGAATTCTAGAAACCATGTGAATGTTTGTATTTGATAGGAAAACTTTATATCATATAATTTTAAATTGTTTGTATCAAGAATAGTTATTGGAAGCTATGATTATTTACTAAGGATTATTATTAGTCGTTCGCAATCTTGATTATTATTAGTTGTTTGCAACCTTAAATCTTTTATTTATATTAAATAAAAATGATTACTCAAAACTTAAAATTATTAGTGTTAGATGTGAATACTTGAAACTGTATGACTGTGCACAAAAAAAAACCTTTAGAAACAAATACAAAAATATAAACATAAAATGAACATAACTCCTTAACCTTTTTGACATAAGATATTCCTTGACAAGTTGATATGCCATTTAAATCAATCATATAAGGATAAATCCTCAATTTGCCATTAGGAAATTTTGGAACAGAGCTTAAAAATTCTTCCTAAAAACAAAATTCCTTCACAGATATGTTAAAGATTTGCTGCTTTTCCGGTATCTTATCACTTGCTCTTGATTTTCTTGGAGGAAAATAAGAAAAATTGTCTGGCATGAAGAAAATTAGGAAAAGAGAATCCTGCAAGAACACAACAGACTTGCTGCCAATGAGATAAGAGCCATGATAGAAAAGTGTGCTGAAATAAGTGATGATATATTAGTCAGCCAAAACAGATAAGGTTAAAAATAGTTAAAAGGGTGGGTCAGAGATTGATTTACTCATCAAGACGCAAGTTGCAACATTATACCTTTGTTTGCTTCCACAAGAGTAAAAAGAGATTTCTTTTGTCAACCAATTGCTTAGCTATACTCATAAAAAGAGGTGATTCTGTCCTTGCCTTTATGGGAATAAAAAGGGATATTTTTATCAATTATTAACTTATTTAGTCAGCCTAAAATTTCAGTAGGCCAAATCAAGAAAAAAACAAAGTACTAATATTAAATGTGATGAAATTGATATAATGAATATTATCAATGGTAACACTTTATCTGCATAATAGCCTTTTAAATAATGACAATAGGTATATAAAACTTACTCTAAAGTCTAAGCTAATAGGAGTTTCCAGGTAGCTAATTTCAATAGAATATTGAGAATTTTAAATCTATATATCTCATAAGATGCAGGGGAATTTTAAAAGATATTTTTAGTAAAAAAAATTGTGCCTTATATGCCATCAAATATGGTAGTTAAAAACTATCTTCAAGAACTATTCACTTACCAATGATATATATTTAATATATACATCATAAAACTTAACCAACCAATTGTATCTTTGTTTTGATTTTAAGTACAAAAATAGAGAATTTATTTAAAATTTAGTACATGTCTTTGTGCCAATTTTATATGACTCTCCTCCATAATTTTAGAACATGGCCATATCCCTAATTGCCAACATCAACCTAAGTCAAGAATCTCAAATAGTTAAACTTTTTAAAGATTTTTTTTTCTTAAACTTAAGGAGTCTTCATTAGAATTTTGAGTTTTGGAAAACATTCTAAAAAATTTAAAGAGTTCACTGAAGCAAGTAGTTCAACTTAATAAGATGGAATTAGATTATTTCAAAGTAAATTCAATGTGTTTGTGTTGTTAAAAAAAAAAAAAAAAATCAAAGATGAAGATTTTAAAAAAATAAAATGAACTGAGGTTGCTGAAATGATTCGATAATAAAAAAAAAAAAAAAATTGTGATAAGGAATCAAGACTGGTTCAGATTGAGACAAAATTTACTGCAGAAGATATTTCTTTTCATTCTCTCTCTCCTTCCTCTCTGCTCCTCTCTCCTTCCTCTCTGCTCCTCTCTCCTTCCTCTCTGCTCCTCTCTCCTTCCTCTCTTTACTCCCTCTCTCTAAAGTTATTAATTTCAACTATATGTCAAGTTTTGTTTGGATCCTAAGGGAGACAACCATCAAGTGCACAAGAGAACAGAGTTGATTATAATTAAGAAAGGAAATAGGTTGATAATCTCTAGAATTAGAATTTTTGTTTGAGATTCTGAGACAAGTCAGTCATGATTCCAAGAGCTATTCACACCAAAGATCCATATCAAAACTATCATCATGTCATGCCACTAGCACGGATATCCCTGACCCTCTCTCGCCACTTCTCCCTATCGTTCATCGCCTCTGGCAGGTCTTCAGGACTACATCCCGTATCCTCATATAGCTGCTGTATGTATGTTCGAGTTGGACGTCCTGCTTTCGCTCGGCCATATGTGGGGGTCCATAGGAGTATATCACTTATGAGCTCGTCCCTGCTTCTCCAGCAGTGTCCTGCATGTCTGGTTTGTCTAACTTGGATAGTTTTCGAGATGGGAGGCAGGTGGTCGTATAGTTGGTGCCTTGTGTGGTGTTGCTGCCAGGACTTGTTCAATATCAAAACAAAATAACCTCTAAACTTTATCATTATCAAAAATTGATTAGAGTCAATATTATTTTATTGGTCATCCAAACTATATTTTAGTTATCATCTTCAGTCTTGTGATTAATAATTCATTTGGTCGTTTATTTCTTTTCTCTTAAGACAGTTTCATATTTAGATATCAAAGATTCCTGTTAACATTTCAATGAATACACTTTCTAGATATGCTGGGACTCATTCTTTGTGATGTTCTTTTACTGGGTTCATGAGACGTTTCAGACCTTTGAAAGTCTGTAGATTTACCCACACTTTATCAGCTCTTTATAGGTTATCTTATATTAAAATTTGATCCATTTGTAAATGTTTGATTGTAAGACAGGGGAGAATTAAAGAAAAAGAATCAGTGAAAGATTTGATTAGGTTTCACTTATCTCATGGCATATTAACTCCTTATAGGTTTAGTACCGAAATTCAATTAATTTGTAAATGATTGATACATGAATTATTTTCCTTTTAATTGTTTATTATAATCTTTTGTTAAGACAGATGGTATCAAGTATTCCTATTCTAATACAAATAATTTTCACACATATGTTCTGGGAGACTTTTTCATTTCAATTATTCCCAGTTCTCTTCAGATTCAGAATGGTTAGCCCTGCCAGCAATCTATGAGTCAAACAGACCCATTTGACAATGATTTTAGAATATATATTTTTTTCTGCATGACATTTACACCATTAATTTAAATAATCTAATCTAGTTGGTTTAAGTTTGTTTAAGCTCTACAAATCCAAAATGTTTAGCTCTTAGAAATATACATTTTGCATCTTATCCGTTATTTTGTTTTTTTGTTTTCATCTAGCAATAAATAACCTAAATTAACATCCTCTAATTGCATTATTTTTGCCAGGGGAAATAAATCTTGATGCTCTGAGACTCTAAGAACCTTCAATGGACCCAGTCATAAATTACTAGGTCGATTACAGGTTTTGGCTCTTTCAACATTAAACCTCATTACTCAACAAACCCAGCCATTACTGACCAATGACTCAGATCCCAAGAGCAGTAGACTATTACTATTGCCCCATTTTTGAAGACAGATATAAAATGATTGGCTGTTTGGTTGGATGGGTTTCATGGCATATCAACCCTTGTAGGTTATTTAATGCCAAATCTTGTTCATACATAAATAGGTTAGTTGGATGGGTTTTGTGGCATGTCGACCTTTGTGGGTTATTTAATGCCAAATGCTGTTCCAACATAAATAGGTTGGTTGGATGGGTTTTGTGGCATGTCAACCTTTGTGGGTTATTTAATGCCAAATCCTATTTCAATGTATGATTTGTAAAGGAAGAGTTGTAGGTGACATTATTTCTAAACTCACCAAAGTTTATTTGTCTGCACACAGCAATACATGATTCAATTCAACTTTGTAATACTAGTAACTCAGTTTAACATCAGTCATTTGTTTGTACACAGTCAAATAGTTTCAAGTACTGCTATTCAATACTAGGAATTCTATTCAATATAAATAGTTTAAAATTTAGTAAAGGATTAAACAGTTCTATTTGACCCATAGATGGGGCCCTAACAAGTACTACCACTCTAGATCAGAGAGGACCTAGGAGGGGTACTCCCATTCCTCAAAGCTCTAGAACTGGAGCCTCACCATCAGATGCAGTTTAGTGTCATATCCAGGGCACATGTTGGAGATGGGGTCTTACCATTCTGCAAAAGATGCTGTCAGTGTATTCTACAGCCCCAATCAACTGGACTTAAAAGGGAATGTCAGAAAGATAGGGTCACATATATGCAAATAAGTAAACCACTAGGCAGTCAATGCAGAAGTAATCTAGCAGTCAGTCTAAAAAAATTGTCCATCATTAAACTTATTTTGAAACTTAATTTTGGATTTCTAGTTCTATTTCTCTGGCTTGATTATAAAATTGAACCTGAATCATATATTAGACACAAATTCTTTTAATTTCATTATGTAAAAATAGGAGTGTATTTTAGCTTTTAAATTTTGATATAATAAATCACAGACAATCCCTTGAAAGTAGAAAAATTAATTTAATACAATTAGCTAATTACTTTTTGCTAATTATGAAAACCAATCTGATTTATCAATTTTTACGTTCCTGATTTATCATACTGAAATAGATTTTGTTTCATATATTTATATTTGTTTATAATCTTCAAACAAGGAGGAAAAAAAAAAGATGTATTTTACTTTTCTGTTTAAATTCCCCTTATTTATTGAATTATCCTCATATATAAATTTATATCAGATTATGTGTGTGTGTATATATATATAGATATATATATATACATATATATTTAGTGGGTGTCCTCGTGGTGTAATGATTAAAGCGATAGACTGCAGAATCGTAGTACGCAAGTTCATACTCCAGTCGCGCTATTACATTCACTTTCGGGCAAATACCCTTGGGAAAGGTATGAACCCCCTTATCCTCCCAGCTATCGGTTAAATAGTACCACTACTGTTCTTCTAGGAGAATGGCTTTGGCATTAAATAACCTAAAAAGAGTTGATATGCCATTAAACAAAGAAACCAAACCAAACCAAACCTATAAGCAAATTTGTTAGATTATATATCTGTGCATATTTATATATTTATTCATATTAGATTTTATATATAAAGTTTGTGCATGTAAAGTAAAGTTGGTAACCGTAGTCAAGGGCTACCTAAAAGCTCCCTTTTCGATAGCTACAACACAGAAGTGTAGGGAAGGGCGCTACTCCTTTCCCCGGATTGCTCCACTTGACACTTGAAACATACCTTATAATGCTGAGTGTTAAGCAATGAGGTATCAAGTACCATTTTTTTTTGGGTCTTTGGTATGACTCGACCTGAGATTGAACTCCAGTCTCCTGGCTCATTGGCAAACACTCTACCACAAGGGTGAAATTCCTAAACAATTATTGAAAACTTAAAGGTAATTACATTGTGTCCCCTTCCTAGTTCTCAGCATGGGTTTTGTTTGTTTCAGTTTTCCAAATGTCACTTTTTTTGTTAACAGATATTTATTTTGATTAAGCAAATACCAAATGTAATGATAAACGGCTGTTTCTAAAAACATTGTTTGCTACTTGTTACTAAGTAGTTTTCATTGTAAAGTAGAATTATACAATCAGAGCAAATTAACCTGATTCGATGGATTAAGTTAGCGTACACTTTCTATTTATGCTAGAAAGTTCAAGCCCAATTAAAATCCAGTCTTGAATGCTGATTTTCAAAGTAGAAAGACACTATCCACTGAGAATACCAGCATTATACGATCTTTAAACCCTCTTGCAAATGTCAAACTAACATTCAGGCTTAGCGCCCTCCCTTACACCTCGGTGTAGTAGCTATTGAAAAGGGAGCCTTCTGGTTGCCCTCGACTATGGTCGTCAACTTTATGTACTTTGACTGTGAGTAGAGTGTTCACCAATGGTCTGGGAGACCTTGGTTCAGTCCCAGGTCGCGTCATACCAAAGACTAAAAATAGTACTTGATACCTCCTTGCTTAACTCAGCAATATAAGGTACGTATCAAGGGTAAAATGGAGCAATTCAGGGAAAGGAGTAGTGCCTTACCCTACACCTTGGTGTAGTAGCTATTGAAAAGGGAGCCTTCTGGTTACCCTCAACTATGGTTGCCAACTTCACTTACTTTTTAGATAATTCTTTATTAATTTTTATTATTGAATATAGGAACAATTTCAATGCAAGAAAATTCATTTTAAACACATCCATTCACAAGAAAATCAGTAATAGTTTCTATACATGGAAAGAACATGAGTAGATGAGTTGGTTATCAAGACAATTTTAAAGTCAGTTAATTCTATTCTTTCATAATATTAAAGAAAAACAAAATTCCACTGTACATTTTAATCCATTGAAACCCTAAGAGCCTCACCATTCATGCCCCCAAAGCCTTACAAGTCCTTAACTACTGGATAAAATTTTTTATGCAGTAGCCTTGTAAAAATAAGGATTACCTTCATGAAATTCAAACAACCCAGGTTAGTTTGTTGTGTTTTATGGCATATCAATCTTTATAGGTTATTCAATGCTAAATCATGTTTGTTTTTATATTTTTCATATATATACATATATATATATTATAATAATAATATAAATAAATATTAGATTTATATATTTAATGTCATGGAATTTAGTCTGCAACCCCTGGGTTTCATGGAGTTTTTCATGTGTTATATATTGACCCTCGACCGAACCATCAATCAAGAGATGCACCTGTGTAAAAAAAGTGGAAGAACAGCGGAAGCAAGTAGGCATTAGAAAATAATATAACCAGGCGCCCGGACGCTTTGAATCAGTTGGAGACAGGATGCCGAAGTGAGAACCAGCTCCAGACAGAGGGCTTTGGGCCCTTAGTGACCCCCAGTTGAACAACCCAAGCCAAGATGCGAAAGAAATGCTGCTATGGTCGAGGAAAAACTTGGGTCAATATAGCAGTCCGTCCTTGTCTCCACTCATTTCTCACACACAACAAACATCACCCTTTCGAGAATAAAGTGTGAGAGATATATTTTTATAAAGAAGTGTGTTTGTTCGTTTGTTGAAGTCGTCATTACAGTTGATTATGTTCCCATGTATATTTGTATACGTGCAGTTGTATACAACACATGGAGTTGTTTTGTAAAAACTCCATGAAACCCGGGGGTTGCAGACTAAATTCCATAGAATTAAATATATAAATCTGATATATATTTATTTATTTATTATTATTATTATATAATAGTTCTATCCTAGATATTGAGCACTCTCCATATTATATTGCACTTGGTTCACTACAAACCCACAAAGTGATTTAGTGACAACCAACACTGTCATATATATATATATATATATATATATATATATAACAGTGTTGGTTGTCACTAAATAGCCTGTCTAGCCACACTGATGAGTTCTGATTGAACGAAACAGATCTGTCTGTGGATGACAATATATATATATATATATATAATGATTTGTAAACAAATAGTTTGAATGTATTGTTATTTTTAAATGAGCCAGAGCTCATTTGTTTGCACAGAGATCCCAATATTTGAAACCATGTAACTAATTCTAATAGTTCTCCAGGTTAGTGAACCTGAAAATAATGGTAATTCCCCAAACTCCAAGATTGGAGTCTCACCATCATATGTAGTTTAATGTCATAACCATGATGTTAAATGGTTTCAAGTCTTGCTAATAATTCAATTTAACATTTAACCATTTGTTTGCACACAGTTAAATGGTTTCAAGTATAGTAAATGATTAAATTATTTGACTCGTATATAGGACCCTTACGGGTACCACCATTCTGAGTGATAGTGGTCCTGAGTGTAATGGCAATGAAGAGGTACTTCACATTACGCAAAGCTCCAGGATAGAAGCCTCACTCTCAGAGAGTTTAGTGTCATAAACAGGACACTCATTTGGGCAGGGTTCTTACCCCTAGGCAGAAATGCAGTTGACGTTTTCTTCAATGAGCTGCTGACCACTCAGACATGAACGTTTCTTGGTAGTGGCACAAATACCTGTTGTGTATGATCTAAAGGTTAACAATTTTAACTAGTATTATCCTTTATATCACTTATTGCAACTCATAGCAAGAAATAACATACTTTCTATTGACATGAGAAGGATCAAGCCCAAGTAATAACTAGGGTCTTGAATGCTGATTTTCAAAGGAAGACACTATCCACTTAGAATATCAGCATTAGACAACATTTATTCATCCTGCTCTCAAACTAACATCACTTTTTTGTTTGTTTTTTTCTTTCGGATATTTTTTGAGAGAAATCCATTTGCATGAAAATCAGTTATAGTTCAAAGGGAGAATATGTATACACTTGTGGGTTATTTTAAACATGTTCCATTAAATAGGACAGACATTTCATGTTGGCATATTTTATCTTTGATCTGTTAAAGTTTTGTATGGTTTGTTTGTTTGTTTGTTTGGAATGAATTTAGGAAGTCTTTAATTGGAATCATTTTGAGATGAGTCTTCTTCTATCCGAGGTCATGGTAAATCACCCGAAGAAGGCCAGTCGTGAAATTTGGCCAAAATGTAGTGAAAGAAGAAACAACACAAAAACTACCAAGATGAGGACAAAAAGTCCGCAATAAATAAAAAAAATTAATTCTCAGAATTTAGGAAGGCACCATATTTTCCCCAACAAGTACTTTCAGCCCCAACTGATGTTAGATTTAGGAGAATGAATCATAAAACCACAATGATAAATTCAAATCTTTTCTGAAGTCAAAGATAAAAAAGGTACACATGAAGTATCTATTGTATTTAATTGGACATGTTTAACAGAGTAAATGCTGTCTAGATATACATATTTTTTGGTTATCAAAATATTTCTCAAATACAGAATACACCGACTGCATCTCTGCAGAGGAGTAAGATTCCCTCAATGAGTGTCCTGGATATGACACTAAACAATCTGATAGTGAGGCTCCAGTAATGCTGGAGCTTTGCAGAATGTGAAGTAACCCTTTACTGCCATCACTCCTGGGTCCATTCCAGCCCGGAGTGGTTGCACCTGATAGTCCTATCTATGTGTCAAATAGAACCAAACTATGTAATTAAGCAAAGCTGAATTGATTGAAATAGAACTGTTTTCACATTTAACTGTGTTAAACAAAAATTTATACTGAACTGAATTGTTTGAAACTTTAATCAAAATGACTTAATTCTGTGTTAAATGACCCGAAAAGGATTGATATACAGTAAAATAAACAAGCAAACAAAAGATGAAAAACAAATTCCCGAGTCTATTCTAACTCATAGAACCCTAAGTCTCTCTCTCTCTCTTCAGTAAAACCTACTTGAAAACATAAAATTCTACAATCTGTTTTTTTTAAAAGCTTTACAGGATTTTGAATAACAGATTACAACATTTTTTGGCCACTTAGTTTCGATGGGTTATTCGTTTTATTGGAACGATGGTTAGTGTTCGCCAATGACTCGGGATGTTATATTTTGACCTTCGACCTGGCCCAAAAATACTATTCCAAGGTGATACACCGGAAGGAAGTGACACATTCCAATGGCCAGTAATCGAAAGAGATCGCGTGGGCGGATTAAGGCTTATGAGGTGGGACAAGGTGAAGGTCCTATTGTGCCATTACAGTCATGCACCGGAAGAGAGTAACCTCTGAACTGCATGACAGTTATTTCCGCTTGATGACGATTAAACATCCGATTCAAAGATTCAGTAGGCGATCGTGTGGGCGTTGAGTTATTATTTAACTCAGTTGAGTTTGGGGTGCCAAAGCAGTTGCCAGTCGAATTCCAGACAGTAGAGACGAGATGTGGTAGGGAAGGCCACACCCGACCGAGGGGGCCCTCGGAAAAGCCCCGATGGAGTGGACACCAAGACCTCTGGTTGAGCATCTAAGAGAACAAGAAAGACGCAACGTGACGGTCATAACAGTGGGGTCAAAATATGAAGTTTACGTTCGGTCTCCAGCATCCTCTCACATGCTAACCTTTCGAACCCTTGCAATAAAGTGAGAGGTGAATATTTTTCTAAAGAAGTCTTCTTGTGTCTTCCTTCAGGCGTCTTTGTCCTTGATGCGTCGTTTATCATTGTGTCAGTATTTATCCAGTATATATATGTGTATTTCTGCATGAATCAGCAGATGACAATACAACAGGGAGAACTGGGTTCAATCCCTGGTCGAGTTATACCAAAGACTCAAAAAATGGTACTTGATGCCTCCTTGCTTAACACTCAGCATTATAAGGTAGGTATCAAGGATAAAGTGCAGCAATCCAGGGAAAGAAGTTGCGCCCTACCCAACACCTTGGTGTTGTAGCTATCAAAAAGGGAGCCTTCAGGTCTCCCTCGACTAAGGACGATGACAATTCATTTTATGAAACTTTAGTTCTAATTTTAGATTAATATTTTTCCTTCCAAAGAAATTTTAAAAAGTTAAAAATATATCCAATTTTATCTTTCCTCTGTTTTTAATGTTGATATTCGTGGTATATTATTTCAGTTATACCTGCAGATAGACATTTTAGGGTTCAACTCACTGGATTAAATAAAGTCAGTTGATTCTAGCCTTTAATAAAATTAAAGAAAAACAAAATTCTACAGTACATTTAAACCCTGAGACCTCTGTCATACATGCCCTCCTAGCCTTACAAGCTGTTAACGAATAGATTATATTTTTAAGGCAACAGCAAGGCAGAAATGGAATTCCTTGTGTGAAATGTAGATCACCCGGGTATTTATACTTGATGGTAGTCGCAGAAATATCAGTATATGGTTGGTTGATTGATTTAATAACATGCCTACCTGCCTAGAGTTATTTTATGCCCAGGGGTTAGGGAATCACATTCATTTTACATTCTTTTGTGTAATTATTTCTTAAGAGTCTGTTTCACAATTAGGAAAACTTGAAACCATATGACAATCTAATACTAAGAATTATATGGTTTCAAGTAATTATTTCTACTTAATAAATCATTTGTTTACACAGAAGCCCAGACAGTTGGGGCAGTAGAATACAGCCACTGCATCTCTACAGAGGGGTAAGATTTCCCCCTCATCATGTGTCCTGGATATTACATTAAACAATCTGATGGCAAGGCTCCAGTAATGCTGGAGCTTTGAGGAACGCACGATAGCACTTCATTGCCATTGCTCCCTAGTCCACTCTGGCCCAGAGCGGTAACACCTGCTAGGGTCCTATCTATGGATCAAACAGAAATGTTTGACATTTAAACTGGTTGCAAACGAATGATTAATGCTAAATTGAATCGTTAGAAATAGAATTGTTGAATCATTTAACTGTGTATATCAACAAAATGTGTTTACAAATTTAATATATATGTAAAAACAGGATTTGGCATTGAATAACAAAACAATGTTGTGTCGTATAGCCGTAATACAAATATATGCAGAACATAGTCAACAATAATGACAACTTCGGTGAACAAACGAACACACTTCTTTATAAAAATATCTCTCACGCTTTATTCTCGATAGGGTGATGTTTCCATTGTGTGCGAGAGATGAGCTGGAGACAGGGACAGACTGCTATATTGACCCCAAGTTCTTCTGACCATAGCAGCATTTCTTTTTCATCTTGGCTTGGGGTTGCTCAACTGTGGGTCACTGAGGGCCCAAAGCCCTCTTTCTGCTGTTGGTTCTCAATTCAGCATTTTGTCTCCAACTGACTCAAACCGTCTGTGCCCTGGTTATATAATTGTTTAATGCCCACCTGCTTCTGATGTTCTTCGACTTATTTACACAGGTGCATCTCTTGATTGACAGCTCAGTCGAGGCTAAATATATAACAGTTGATATGCAATAAAACCAAACCCACCAACCTTGTTTGCACAGAGTTATGTAGTTTAAAGTAAATATTAATAATCCTTTGTAAACTATTACAGCTTCAACTAACTATTCCCTATAAAAATATTCTACACTCAGTTATATGCCATTATGTATTTCATTCAAATATGACTAATTTTTAAACAGATCTGTTTATTCTGCAGGGGTATATTTTAACCCTCACTAATGGGGCAGACCAATCATATGGGTTTTAAAGGTTGATAATTTTGACTCTTCTCATCCTTCATCTTATCAATTGTTGCTTTCAATCACAATTCATTCAGGTTGACACTTCTAAAAAGGCAAGAAATAGTTCACATTAGAAACAAAAATAAACACCTGGTGAGACTCAACCTCATATCTACATCTGCCTGATATAAGCCTGGTATCACAGAAATCCAAACAATGCATATAAAGACCTTTTTTATCCTTATCTCTGATTAATTTGGATCATATGTAATTTGTCATTATTCTATGTAATAATAGCGTCAATAATATATTCATTTTTTTTTAAATAGCTTAGAATACACTTAGAATAAACAAGTATGTTGGGTATAACACAAAACCATCAACATTGTTTATTTGTTTGCAGATGGTTAAATGGTTTCAGTAATTTCAATCTAATAATAATTCTATCTAATATTAATCAATTATTTTCCAACAGTTTCAAGTAGAGTATATGATTAGGTTGTTCTATTTGACTTGTAAATGAGACCCTAACAGGTACTATACCACTCCAAAGTGTACCTGGGAATTATGGCAATGAAGGGTTACTCAACACTCCCAACTCTGAGACTGGAGCCTCACAATCAGACACAGTTTGATCATATTTACCCAACCCCTCCGTTCAGGCAAGATATGACACAAGGTCAATTTTTTAAGCGGAGTTTAACAGGTTTGAATTCAGAGTTTTCCTTCTCCTAGACTAGTTGCCTCACCAAGGCTGAAGAACCTAGTCTGCCCTACTATTTACCCATAGCTGGAGGGAGAATAATTGAGTTCATACCTTTCCCAAGGGTATTAGTGATATGTGAAATGCAATCAGTCCAGGATTTGAACTCGTGTCCCCGTGTCCAATTCCTGCGACGATAACCATTATACCACGGGCACCTCCAAAACAGACACAGTTTAATGGGGCTGGAGCCTTACCCTCTGAGAGTTAATGTTATATCCAGGACACTGGTTAGAGGTGGGGTCTTGCCCTTCTGCAGAGATGCAGTCGGAGTATTCTACAGCCCCAGCCATCCAGACGGAGAAATTTTGTAATACATTGATTGGGGACTCATGCATATTTTTTTTATCAAGACCCTTATCATTTAAATGATATTTTATCATGTGAAACATTTTAAACATTGCTGATTCTGACAATAACTGATTTTTTTTCCCTTTCTGAATCACACTTGATTCACATTGATAGGAAAATTCTATGCTAGAATAATGATTTTTCTATAAACTAAAGATTTTAGCTTTTTATTTAAAAAAAAAAAAAATCAGCAGTTATTTGTTTATTTATCATCATCATGTCGTGCCACTAGCACAGATATCCCTGACCCTCTCTCGCCACTTCTCCCTATCATTCATCGCTTTTGGCAGGTCTTCAGGGTTACATCCCGTATCCTTGCATAGCTGCTGTATGTATGTTCGAGCTGGTCGTCCTGCTTTTGCTTGGCCATATGCGGGGGTCCACAGGAGTACATCATTGATGAGTTCGTCCTTGCTTCTCCAGCAGTGTCCTGCATGTCTGGCTTGTCTAATTTGTATAGTATTTGTGATGGGAGGCAGGTGGCCGTACAGCTGGTGTCTTGTGGTGTGTTGCCGCCAGGACTTGTTCAATATTGCTCTCAACATTCTTGTGTAATTGCCGTCTAGCTTCTTCAGCCGTTTAGTTAGTGTCCAAGTAGTGCATCCATATAGCAATATGGATACGACCGCTGCCTGGAAGAAACTGTGCTTCATTTTATCTGTCAGAACACAATGTGATATATATATATATATATATATATATATATATATATAGTAAGAAAAGTCTTTTTTTCTTTTTAATCTGCACTGTCTCCAGAAAGTCTTAAGATGGAAAAAAAAAAAAAAAAAAACTATTTTAATTCATTAATTTACTCAATCTTTTCTAACCGTTTCCATAGAATTCATTTCATGTAACCGAATTGTTGGAAACTTATGTTGGGACAAGCAATGCCTTGCATATGCTGATATTTCAATGTTTTCTGAGTGTTGCAGTGTGCAGCCCCACCCTGCTTGATATATCTCCTTTCTCACTCCCACCCCTCACCACCCTGTTATTCTCTGTCAACTCGAATGTTTACTGCAGATTATTTGTCCTGCAGTAAAATGCATCAACTTTACAGGAAAAAAATTCAGCAAGAGGTTAAAAAAAAATAGTCACAGAAAATGAAAAAAAAATATTATACTGATGAAAAGCAATGAAAAAAAAAGTACGCTTAAAAAAAAAACAACAGATTTAAAATACTTTGATAAGAAAGAAAAATACAAATAAAAACAGATTACTACTGATAAAAGGATACACTTAAAATCTATGATAAAAAAAATAAAAATATTAATTATAAAGTGATATAAAATACTAATAAAAAGAAAAATAATAATAAAAAGACAAATGTGATTAAAAAAAATACTACTAATAAAAAAAAAACACATGAAAAATGATTTTGAAAAAAAAAAAAAAAACTAATACATGTCTATGAGGAGTAAAAGTCTCTAAAAACGGAAAATACTTTTGATACGTTCTAATATATATCAAACGTTTGTTAGTCTTTTCATATAGCTATCGTTTTAAATATGAATTATCTCCCTTGGATTTGTTGACTTTCAAACGATACTTTGAAAGTTGAGCCGAGAAAGAAATAGGAGTCAAAAATTTGCAATGCGACAAAATCTAGATTTGCTGATATCTGATTTTTTTTTTTTTTTTTTTTTTAATTAATCAATAAATTTTTATGAGTGACAAAAGGTTGAGTAATGCTACATTTCGATCATGTATCTACAAAAAGATTTTCATTTTTAATAGAAATAAAAAAATTTCTGAGAAATGTAAGCATCAAAAAAAAAAAATTTTAATTACTTGCTGTAGATTTACAAAGTTAGCCTTGCAGGTCATTGTGTAGAAAACTTGATATTTAATAAATGCTCATCTATTTTATTTAATTTTTTAATATTTCAAGAATTTTTTTTTTTTTTTTTTAATTTGAATAGCGATATAATCAGTTTGGTTTATATTTTGATATTTGTTCACATCATCTTGATATCATTCTGGTTGATTCGATGGTTTTAAGGCATGTCAGCCCTTGTTGGGTTATTTAATGCTGAAGTCATTTTTTTTTTTTTCTTTTTCAAATAATCAAACAAACCCTTTTAACAGAACTTAGAATATGTTTCTTCTGAAGACCCTCCACCCCCAAAAGATATTCAGGTTTGGTTGGGTTACCCTATCAACCATTGTAGGTTATTCAATGCCAAATCCTCTTTATGCACATTATATATATATATATATATATATATATATATGATTCGTAACAGATTTTGTCGATAACATTTTTAAACAAGCCTGAACTCATTTTTTGCACACAGTTAAATGGTTTTAGTAAGGAATAAATAAAAAAAAATTTTTAAATTGAATTGAATTAGAATAATAATTAAAAAATGCAGAAACTCCCCGAGGTCTCTGACAGGAGACATGCGTAAGGAAAAGGGACCATCCCAACAAAAGAAGGAAGCTCATTCTCTTTCAGCTGGAACCAGCAGAGTGCCAACACCTAGATCGCTCTGGCTCACTGGTGGGGGACACCATGTACCCATCTTTAGACAGCGCATTGGCTAACCCTTTCTCTGGTAGCAGTCGTCTCTTTCACTACCAACCCCTAACTAAAACGCCAGATTTAGATGAACCCCCAAAAGTGACTAACACAAAACCTCTATAAATACGTTAAAGCTTTAAATACCGAATGAGGACACATATATATTCCCAAGAAACAACTAATGCATTTTTAACACCTTGACAGGGAGATGCAACCATTTTAATTTTATTCAGGGAGAATTTCCTCACCCACTGAATGGTTGTTGAACCCAGGAAAAATATAAAAAAATGTTTTTGTTTCCTATCTGTTACTATCTTCTGTCATATAATTCTTTTACAACCTTCTTATCCAAGAAGTTAAACCAACAAAACAAAAGTGGCAAAAGAATAGAATAACCTCAGAATGGAATCAGATAGCAAACGTCAACACAGCTTGCCCGGGATACCCCATAGTTTCAAACAAGAACTGCTATTTAACACTGTTATGTAAGAGATTAATTTGTCAGTAAATTCATTTTTAAACGAGTTAGAACTAATTTGTTTGTGCACTAGAATTGATATTTTTTCAACACAGTTAAACGGTTTCAATTATTGCTATCTCACACTAATTCTATTCAATATCAATCATTTGTTTACACACAATGAAGAGGGGAGAAGTATTGCCAAGTATTTGTCGCTGCCTCCCTCCAGACACGACTTGACACAAGGTCAAAAGCCCGAAGGCCGATTAAAGTGGGGATAAAGGGGAGGGGAGGTCGGGAACGAATCGAGACTCGAACCCTGCTTGTCGGTGCTGCTCATCGGCTCACTTAGTGCAATGTGAGCCTGATGAGGCAAGCAGTTTCACGAACCCAAATGTGGGTCCGGGCACGTATGCCAGTAAACGGCTTAAACTAGACGCTTGGTCTAGTGCCGTGCATGGGGGACAAAGGAGACAAAAATGCAGCTCGCCCACCCGAAGGTAGCCTAGTCGAAACTAGGTGCCTAATTAAAGGCCCCAAGTCTGCCATTGTTCCTTTTCCAGGGCCACGCTCCAGACCGAAGTCCAGAACAGGCCCCGGTGGGGAGAAGTATTGCCATTTAACATGAATCTTCAATTCAACATTACTCAATCATTTGCACACAGTTGAAAGTATAGTTATGTATCATGAATGATTCGATTAGACGTCAGTCAGTTGTTTACATACAGTTAAATTATAAAACAGTTCTATTTCTAACAATTCAATTTAACATAAGTCATTTGTTTGTACTCAGTTTAAATGTCAAACAGTTCTATTTGACCCATTGATAGGACCCTTTCAGGAGCTACTACTCCGGGCTAGAGTGGATCTGAAAGCCATGATAATGAAGGGGTACTCCTCATTTCCCAAAGCTCCAGCATTACTGGAGATGTTCAGGACATTCTTTCGTAAGGGTGTCTTACCCATCTGCAGAGATGTAGTCAATATATTTTATAGCCCTATCCGACTGGACTGAGATGTCCTGGGTATGACATTAAACTGTATATGATTAGGCTCAAGTTCTTGGGAGTGTGAAGTACTCCTTCATAGCTATTACTCCCAGGTCAACTTAGACCGAGACTAGTAGTACAAGTTAGGGTCACATAAATCTGAATTTTATTATTAGCTGAGTATACTTGATCCATTTGCTTAGGAAGGAGTGAAAGATTCTAATTAGCATTTTATAGTTACCAGCTGTCCATGATGATACTGATGCTTCTATTTAAGACTGTTAATTATATGTATTAAGAGTTACTTGAAACCATATAGTTTGCCCAATTGACTGGGGCTGTAGAATACACCAACTGCACCTCTGTTTAGTGTCATATCCAGGACACTCAATCTGATGGTGAGGTTCCAGTGATGCTGGGGCTTTGGAAAATGTGGAACACCCCCTCATTGCCATTGCTCTAAGGTCCACTCTGGCTTGGAATGGTAGTACCTAATAGGGACCTATCTATGGGTTAAATAGAACTAACTGCATACTTATGCTAAACTGAATTGTTTGAATTAGAACTGTTTGATTAAACTGAATAGCTTGAAATAGAAATTTTTTTAACAATTAAACTCTACTTACCTTTAAACTGCTTGTTTATGTTAAACAACATTGTTTGAAATGGAACTGCTTTTGATATTGAAACTCCACCTAAACAAAACAGAATTGTTTAATATAGAACTGTTTTGACATTTAACTGTGTGTAAACAAAATCTGTACTTATACTAAACTGAATTAGCTGAACTAGAACTGTTTGAATAAACTGAATAGCTTGAAATAGAAATGTTTTTGACAAACTGTGTACTCATGCTAAACTGAATTGTTTGAAATAGAACTATTTGCATAAAAATGGATTTGGCCTTAAATAACCTACAAAAGTTAAATGCCATAAAACCCAAACAACCAAACCATATAGTTAGGTGTGAATTTTTTATGTTAGATAGGAATACTTGAAACCATACAATTGTGTACAAACATTATTCTAGAAAAATAAAATAGTTTTAATGGAACATTGAAAATGTAGTTAAGATTAAAATCTAATATTTACAAATTAATCTAATTTCAGTACTTGTATCACCCATAAGGATTTAATATGATTTTAAATAAACCAAATCATTTATAAAAAAGACTTATTGCTTCATGTAACTATTCTTAATACAAATATTTGCTCATAGTTATATAGTTTCAAGTACTCTTATCTAATTGTAATGATTTTCAAACATTTGACACATGGACGGGGGATACTCAATACATTTTTGAACAGCCGTTTGGATCAGAGTAGAATTGAACAGTTAGAGCTCTCACCAAACTCAGCTCTGTCTAACTTGTTCTTATTTCTTAAGCAATCATTTTAATTTCATGTAGAACCACTACTTGATTTATTTATTTATCCAAATCCAAACAGAGAGACACAGCAGCTTCATAAACAAAAGTAAAACAAATTTCTTTTTCAACGCACTGTAAATTACAGTTCAGAATTCAACTTAAGGCAGATATATCTAACATCTAAGTTGACCTCATTTACCACAGTTAATAAACAACAATATCTAGTAGTCAGCATTAACCTCATTCAGTGTAGCCAAACCCACGTTTAGTAAATTTATTTAACAGAAAGTTTAAAATAGTAAAAAAAAAAAAATATTCCATTACATATTCCGCCCTGTTGGCAGGGTCTAAAATATGCTGATGCAAAACTACATCTGATGGTGAGACTTTAATTCTAAAGATCTGGTAAGTGGAGAGTCACCCCTTCATTGCCATTATTCCCTGGTCCACTCTGAGCCAGAGCGGTTATTACCTTTTAGGGTCCTATCTATGGGTCAAATAGACCTGTTTGAAAATTATTTGTAGTTAATCAGAATACTTGATGTCATATTACTATAAATTGTTTATATTAAGAATAGTCGAAGTGACAACTGTTTACTAAGGATTATTATTGATTACACAAAACCATATGATTATTAGTATTAGATAGGAATACTTGATACCATATAACTATTAAGTTCACTTTTGGAATAATACTCTAAGGACAAGTATGAACCCCCTTATCCTACCATTAATTGTAGAATAATAATAGCACTTTCCGCCATAATCTCCATGCGATGACGTGCCCATATGTGAACTGTCAGACGTCACAGCCCATGCGATGATGTGCCCGTATGTGGACAGTCAGACGTCACAGCCCATGCGATGACGTGCCCGTATGTGGACAGTCAGACGTCACAGCCCATGCGATGACGTGCCCGTATGTGGACAGTCAGACGTCACAGCCCATGCGATGACGTGCCCGTATGTGGACAGTCAGACGTCACAGCCCATACGATGACGTGCCCGTATGTGGACAGTCAGACGTCCCAGCCCATGCGATGACGTGCCCGTATGTGGACAGTCAGACGTCACAGCCCATGCGATGACGTGCCCGTATGTGGACAGTCAGACGTCCCAGCCCATGCGATGACGTGCCCGTATGTGGACAGTCAGACGTCCCAGCCCACGCCCTGACGTGTCTGTATGTGGATAGTCAGATGCTCGACAAATAGTTCTCCTTCTCCTCAAGTAGTAGTCTTCTTCGGCAACTCTGTTTGCTTCATAACTGAATACTTGTATGAACAACTTCACAAATTTGATAAAATGGATTAAAAAGTACAACAAATGTTCTTCGACAAAGACAGCTTTGACATTAAATAACTCACACGGGTTGATATGCCATTAAAAGAAAGATGATATCATTTATTTGTATTAATTTTAGCTTCAAGTAATTATTCTTATGTACTAAGGATAATTATTAGTTACTTGAAACTATATAAATGATTATTAGTGTTCTTGCATGATGACCAAACCACATCAGCAGTTTCGGAAATATGGAGTATCTCTTTACTACCATGACTCCCAGGTTCACCTTGACCCAGATTGGTTTTACCTGTTTGGATCCCATCAATAGTTCAAATAGAACTGCTTAATCCTTTACTAACGATAATTATTATTGCTTATTTGAAACTATTCAACTGTGTGCAAATTATTTGGATCCCATCAATAGTTCAAATAGAACTGCTTAATCCTTTACTAACGATAATTATTATTGCTTATTAGAAACTATACAACTGTGTGCAAATTATTTGGATCCCATCAATAGTTCAAATAGAACTGCTCAATCCTTTACTAACAATAATGATTATTGATTATTTGAAACTATACAACTGTGTGCAAATTATTTATATAAATTGGAAAACTATATATAGAATTACTAATGCTAAATAGTAATTCTTGAGATTATTTCAATGTGTGCAAAATGATTAATATTAAACAGAATTATTTGTGTTAACAATACTTGAAACCATTTAACTGTGTGCAAACAAAACTCATTTAGAAATAGTCACCTACAAACTATTTTTTTACAATTTATATATAACAGGATTCGGCATTAAATAACCCACAAGGATTGATATGCCATAAAACACTAATCAAGATAACGATATAAAAAAAATTTGAAAATGTTGAAATCGACAAAATAATCTCTCAAAGAAGTAAATATATATAATATAAAGATAAACGTGCAAAACAAGTCTATTTACAAAGCATATCTCAATGGAGTAAAAATCAAACTTTTTTCTTGTGTCAATTCCTTGATAAACTAAAATATTTACCAAAAATTCATATACATAAAAATATTTGGCATTAAATAATTCACAAGGGTTGATATGCCATTAAACTAAATAACTCAATCAAATTATTATTAGATAGAAATAATTACTTGAAATCATATAACTGAGCAAATTATTTGTGTTTGATGGAAATACTTGATATCATGTAACTGTGTACAAATACCTTATCAGAAAATATAGATATAAACATGGAATCTATGTGATTCTCTAACCTCTAGGCATTGAATAATCCCAGACAGGTTGATATGCTGTTATAATCAATAAAGATCTTTATATAATATGTATACATTGCGTTTTTTTAAATCTTTCAAACACTAATTAATTTTTTCAATTTATATTTAAAAAATAAAAAAATTAGATTAAATATAGTTCAGAAGATACAACACACATTTAAATGTCCTTATGAAGGCTTAAAGTAAAAAAAAACCTGACCTGTTTAATATTCACAAATAATTCAACAATAAATAAAATCTTGTTTTTTTTTGTTTTGTTTTTTTCATGTATTTGTGCATTTACATACCTTAGAGTTACATACCTATTCCATTTTCCTGGATTTGATATATGCATTAAAATATAAAGAAATACAACAAACTGAATGAAAAAAACCATTGATAAACTTCTAGGATTATCTCCCTTTAACAGAACTCTTAAAAGGACCTCTGACAACTCAAAGATGGCTGCTTTGCATACTACAGTGGTAATAATAATGTTTAATAAAGCCGCAATTCTGTAGTAATTCTTGTTGTCAATTCATCCCAATCCAAAAGCCTGAAAATATGTTGGTTGGAAAAAGTCACTCCTTTTACACATGACAGCAATACCATGTCTGATATTGTCAACCATAAATAAGAAAATATCAAACCTGAATGGTTAAATCTCAGGAGAGCCTCATGCATGAAAACATTCTTGATCCAATCCCTGAAAGACTCTAGAAGAGCAACTTCACTGCTGTTGTTATTTACTTCTTCTAACACAGAGACTTCGGGCTGCTTACAGCACCTGTTGTTCCTAACTGGTCAGCCATCTTAGAAGTGAACGGGCTCATCACCACTTTACTTTGAAAGCACCAGTTCCCACCAGATCACCAAAGTGACTTCACTATGACTCAGCAACTGCACTGCCATTTGTTCAGGCTTATATCTACCTATTATACACATCAGCTCCCACATTTGAAATCACCAAAAGCTATGGCATATCTTATTGAACTTATCTTCTTCATCCCTGTTGTGTCTTGGGTATGGCACTAAACTGCATCCAGTGGTGAGGCTCCAGTTCTAGAGCTCTGAGTAGCATGGAGTCACCCCATGGATGCCATTACTCCCAGGTCCACTCTGATCCTGCGTGCGAGTACCTGTTAGGTTCCCATCATTGGGTCTTTTATTTTATTTATTTGTTTTTTTTTTTAATCAAATTTTTTTTTATTTGTCTACATTTATACTGATTTGTTTGTACATAGTATCAAGTGTTATTATTTAATACAAATAAACCAAATAATAATTTGTAAACAATTAGAGCTTCAAGTAACTATTCTTAATACAGATTATCCATACACAGTAATTGCGGGGGGGAGTCCCCATGGCTTAGTGGCTAACATGCTGGACTGCAACATCATAGTCAGTGAGTTCAAATTCCAGCTTAGTCTAATACTTTTAAGAAAGGTATTAACCTCCTTATCCATCCCCCAGTTATGGGCTGAATAGTACAACAACTGTTCTTCAAGGATGGCTTTGACATTAAATACCTCACAAAGGCTGATGTGCCATTAAACAAAGAAATCAAACCAGTTATTTGGTCTCAAGTATTCCTATCCTGTATTATTAATTTTCAAAGATCTATTTACCCAACGAGAGCCAAACAGATATACTGCTCCAGGTTAGAGTGGAATAATGTCAAATGAGCGACTTCTCCATTCTCCGTAGAACTCCACAAGATGCAGTTTAGTGTCATACTCAGAACAGTGGAATGCTCGGAATTCAGCCACGATTCATCCTAATCACAGACAAACACAGTATTCAGAAAATGATGCTTCATACAATTAAAAGATAAATAGAAGCCACAATTCAAAAAATAATCCGAGCGCTTATTTTTTGGCTTGTACACATTTTTGTTTTCAGTTGAGAAAAGAATTAAGATTTTCATGTAGCCCACTCTTAAAAAAAAAATTTTTTAAAATGCAAGTAATTCTAAGCCATATTACATGCAAGCTGGAAGATGTTATTTATTAAAAAAATAAAATCCATAGACCTGCTTTTATTAAACTTTAGGATAATTATTTGTATTTAAACATTCTGTTTTTTTTAATCATTTATTTACATTGAGTTATCACTCTGTTTAAACCAAACTTGGTCCATGGAAGATAGTTTTACTGCAAAGGAGACATTAAAATATGGAGGGTGAGAGATTTACAGATGAGTTTGAGTCAGATCTCTAGCAATAATTTAATACTTTTGCAGGCATAACTAACAATTCCTGAGAGTTAAATGGTGAAGCCTTAACAGTAGATATAGAAAATAAATACTAAAAAAAAATATAGCTACTTTCTTTAAATTTTATGGTTATATATTGACCCATGGGTCTAATGGTCAGAGTATTTGCAAATGTTCCTGCAGACCGGGTTTCAGTCCCAGATCGAGTCATACCAAAGACTTAAAGAAATGGTACTTTGTGCCTCCTTGCTTACACTCAGCATTATAAGGTATGGATCAAGGGTAAAGTGAAGCAAGCCAGGGAAAGGAGTAGTGCCCCATCCTACACCTCAGTGTAGTAGCAATTGGAAAGGGAGCCTTTGGGTCACCCTCAACTAAGGTCGGCCAACTTACTATTTCTATTTAGATGACATTTCATTTTTCTTAATGTTTACTAACTTTGTTTAGACTAAACTTGGGAAATGGCTTCTGATTCGTTCAGAGATTGCAGGAACTCTCCTGCTCTGGCAATAGGGCTTAGGACATTCTGATTCTATTCCCTGCAGGGGAGTAAGATTCCTCCCAACAATAAAAAGTGTCCTATATTAACACTAAAATGCATCTGATGGTGAGGTTCCAGTTCATTTCTATTATTCCCAGGTTCACTCTGACCCAGCCTAGTTTGCTGGGGCAGTAGAATACCCTGACAGCATCTTGGCAGAGGAGGGTAAGACCCTCTCCAATACCAACTCATGTCCTGAATATTACACTAAACAATCCAATGGCAAGGCTCGGGGAATGTGGAGTACCCCTTCATTGGCATCGCTCTCAGGTCCAATGTGGCGCAGAGTGGTAGCACCAGATAGGATCCTGTCTATGGGTCAAATAGAACTGCTTGACATTTAAACTGAAGGCAAACAAATGACTAATGCTAAATTGAATTGTTACAAATAGAACTGTTTGATCATCTGTGTGTAAACAAATAACTGATGTTTAATTGAATTGTTAATGATACATTGCAATACTTGGAACCGCTTAACTTTGTTGACTTATGCTAAACTGAATTGTTAAATCATTTAAATGTGTATCTCAACAAAAATAAGTTTATATATATATATATATAAACAGGATTTGGCATTAAATACCCAACTATGGTTGATGTGCAATAAAACCAAACCTAATTAATTTGTTCTAAAAATGGTGACATACCATTAATGTAATGCTTCTTTAAGGAATATTTTCCAAAACTAGAATATTCAGTTATTGAAAAAAAGTTTAGTATCTTATCTGTTATTAGTTTATTTACTGCTAAATAAATTTTTAAAAAATGAGTGATCATATTTACCCAACCCCTGCGCTCGGGCAGGATATGACACAAGGTCAATTTTTTAAGCGGAGTTTAACAGGTTTGAATTCAGAGTTTTTCCTTCTAGACCAGTTGCCTCACCAAGGCTGAAGAACCTAGTCTGCCCTACTATTTACCCATAGCTGGAGGGAGAATAATTGGATTCATACCTTTCCCAAGGGTATTAGTACAATGTGAAATGCATTCAGTCCAGGATTTGAACTCGTGTCGCTGTATCCAATTCCTGCAATGATAACCATTACACCACGGGCACCTTTAAAAAAAAATGAGTGATCATCCCTAAATGTGCTAATTCCATAATTTTTACTGAGAGTAAAATGAATTATCTCCTCATTTATAATGGGAATTATGTTCGTATTTACCAAACCCTCAATACAGGCCAGTCGTGTTACTAGGTCAAATTTTAAGTGGAGTTTAACAGGTTTGAATTCAGTTTTCCTTCTCTTAGTCTGGTTGCTTAAACAAGGCTAAAAAACCCAGTCTGCCATACAAATATGAAAATAGGTTAATACAGATATAAAAGACAACAGCAAATGTTGCTTCACATTAGGATTAAAGTTAATATGCAGACTAAATTTTTGCCTTAGACAGACAGTTTCATAATAAACATGCAGGTTATAAAAGCCAGATGGCAACAAACAGTTCACCAAAAATAAATTGTTCTAAATCTCTTAATACTTAAGTAAAAGCGTATATAACACATGTACATATGTATGTGCATAAGAGAACTCTATACTTGTATAAAACTATTTACATACAGATTTTTTAAAAAATATATATACATACATACACACACACACCACACAAGGAGAAATATATATATATTACCATTGTAGGCACAAGCCGTATAGCCCAATATTCTCTCTGGGACTATCAAATACTGCCGTCAACTTTCTGAAGTGTAACCAAAGACTAAACATTAACTTAATAAGGAACAGGTTGGTGTAAATGTTTGTTTGTTCTTTTTTTCACAAACAAATATGACACACAATTTTTTTTAAGTGCGAGTTCTGTTGCCTCATCAAGACTGCAATGTTAAATTCCTCACAAATAAATGGCAAAACAATGAGATACTATCAACTATCATTTATGTATTACTAAAATTGTGTGAGTGTGTATGTATGTATGTATGTGGTCAGGAATTATGACAAAAAAAATATCAACTTAACATTTTACAGTAATTCATTTTACATCTTTTAGTCATATTTCTTAACCACATTGTTAATCATTTAATATATATATATATATATATATATATATATATATATATATATATATAAACACCAATTTGATAGAGCGTGTGACACAATAAGCTCTTCTGTCCCTAGGTGCATATATTCAGATGCAATGCGTGTAGGTTTGAGTGTGTGTATGTGTGTGTATATATATATATATATATATATATAAGCATATCTCCATGTGTATAAATGTTGCATATCCAAGCGGGTGTATCTGTATGAGTAGATATAAGTATCAGCATAGTGTATACAAGTGTGTGTGTGCATGCATGCATAAGTGTAAAAGAGAAAGCTAATTAACTTGTAAAATCCACAAAGGTTGATATGCCATTAAACAAAGAAACAAAACTAACTAGATGATTTGTGCTGACCAATTTTAAGATAGTAATAATTTACTAAGTTCAACTTAGTAAATTACTATCTTTTAAAATTTGTTTAGCTTAGTTGTGGCACAAGGCTAACAGTTTGGGGCACCCAGTGAAAAAACTCTTAATTGGTCTTCACATCAGAATACATATATTTTTACATATCAAATGAAAACAAAATAAACTCTTTGGTGGACCAGTATTAATACATTTGGACATATATATATATATATATATATATATATATATATATATAATCTCCAATGGTCTGGGAGACAGGGATTCAATCCTAGGTTGTGTCATTCCAAAGACTCAAAGAAATGGTTCTTTATGCCTCCTTGCTTAATGTTCTGCATTATAAGGTTTGGATCAAAGGACAGTAGAACAAGCCAGGGAAAGGAGTTGCACCCTCCCCTACACTTCAGTGTAGTAGCTATTGAAAAGGGAGCTCTTGACTACAGTCAGCCAATTTACTTTACTTATATCGCATCAAGTATTCCTATGTTATAATGATATATAACTGTAAATTTTTTGCATAAAGAATTGTTACTTGAAACTATTATTATTTACTAAGGATTAATATTAGTTACTTGAAGCCATATATTTATTTACCAACCCCTCCATACGGGATGTTAAACAAGGTTAATGTTTAAGCAGTTTAACAGGTTCTAATTCAAAGTTTTCCTTCTCCTTGAGTGGAACCCAGTCTACCCTACAATTTACCCATAGCTAGAGGGAGAATAATTGGGTTCATATCTTTCCCAAAGTATTAGTGCAATGTGAAATGCAATCAGCCACGTCCAGGATTTAAACTCTGTATCCATTTTTTTATGACAATAACCATTATACTATGGACACTTACTTGAAGCCATATAACTGTGTGCCAACAAAGGACAATAATTAATTAGAAATAATTTGTGGAAAACCATATCATAATTAGTATTAGATAGTTATAATATCAAGTATTCCTGCATGTAAAAAAAATCTAAAGCAATATGGCCCAGTCAGCTTGGGCTGCAGAATATGCAGACAGTGCCTCTGCAGAAGGGTAATACCCCCCCCCCCCACTACCACCACCACCAAGTGTCCAGGATATGACACTAAACAATCTGATGGTGAAGTTTCAGTAATGCTAGAGCTTTGGGGAATGCGGAGTACCCCTTCATTACCATCACTCCCAGGTCCACTCTAGCCCAGAATGTTGTCACCAGATAGGGCCTTATCTATGGGGCAAATAGAAGTAAACTGCATACTTATGCTAAACTGAATTGCATTAAATAGAACTCTTTTGACTTTTAACTGTGTGTAAACAAAAACTCAATTGAATGGTTTGAATTAGAACTGAGAGACTACACTGAATAGCTTGAAATAGAAATGTTTTTGACAATTAAACTGCGTACTCATGTTAAATGATATGCCATAAAACCCAAACCTTCAACCAACCAATCCCCCAACGAGTGTCCTAGTAATGATAGTGAACAATCTGATGGTGAGGTTCCAGTAATGCTGGGTTTTGGGAAATGTGGAATACCCCATTATTGCTATCACTCCTAGGTCTACTCTGGCCTGGAATGGTAGCACCTGATTGGGTCCTATCTATGTCAAATAGGACTAAACTGAATTGTTTGAAATAGAACTGTTTTTAAGTATAAAAATAGATTTGGCATTAAATAACCTACAGTGAATGATAAGCCACCAAACAAAAACAAATCTAAAGGAACAAATGCACAATAAATTTACAACGAATATAGTTCTCTCAACTCTAGGCAAAAAATAACCCTAGACAAGTTGACATACCATTAAAACTAATCAACTCATTGTTTGATGGTGTATTATGAAAATATATCTTAAAATAAGTTCAGGGTCCTTTGCGTCTGTGATTTTAATCACAAAAATACATATGTATATACTTATAATGGAAACTTTTGTTCTTCACTATTCTTTTGGGTTTCAAATGGTTTGAAGCTAATAAATGGAAAAAAATTATCTGAAATAATTTATATATATCACAAACAATTATCTGTTGAATGGTCCTAATATTTTTCTTGAGGCAAACCTGTACATTAGATTTTTTCATTGAGTCAAATTATATACGCATTTGAGATAGGTCATGCTTCGTAATCCAATCTTGACAGACTATTGACGTTAACTAACTCATAAGAAACATAAAATAAATATGAATAAAAATCATTTATCTCGACTCACTCTAGATTGTCAAATATTGCATACAAAGAAAAAGTTGACATCAAACAAAAATTACATGCATTCTGACAAAGACAAATTTAAGAAAGAAAGAAAACAAAAAAAAAACACAACCCCTTTGTTATTGTTGTTGTGTTTCAAGAGATGAATGTATAAAAATCTACAAAGTTATATAAAAATATGTATTGAAGAAAGAAATGCTAATCAAACATTGACTGAATAACAGTTAAGTAGGTTTCTATCAAAAGAGACTTGCTCAACATCAAAAGCTCATTATGTTTAAGTGCCTAGCAATTGTAGAAAGGATAATAGTGGCACTTACTGGGCATAATAATTTTCACTGCAAGGGATTTCTGATTCATTTTGCTTGAATTTTTCCTGCCAAAAGATGGTAGGCTAAGAAGCAATTCTTGTTGATATTTTCTTCCTTTTCTTTCCTTTCGGAATAGCAGACTCCAAGAGTAAAGCTTACTGTTTTTTATGCCACAATAGTCATTGAACATGGTTCCACAAAAATGGATACACATCTTTGACACTGAATTGAAGCAAGAGTGATCAATTTGGCCAGACATCTTCTTCCTTTTCTACTCTCGTCTTTATTTTGAGAGAAGAAAAGAAAAAGATAATATTTGAGATTTTAAAAAATCATCATGACATGCGGGTAGCACAGATATCCCTGACCCTCTCTCTCCACGTCTCCCTATCATTCATCGCCTTCGGCAGGTTTTCAGGGTTACATCCCGTATCATCACATAGCTGCTGTATGAATGTTCAAGCTGGTCGTCCTGCTTTTGATTGGCCATATGCGGGGATCTACAGGAGCACATCACTTACGATCTCGTCTTTGCTTCTCCAGCAGTGTCTGGCATGTCTGGTTCGTCTGGCTTGTATAGTTTTAATGATAGGTGGTAGGTGGCCGTACAGTTGGCGCCGTGTGGGGTGTTGCTGCCAGGACCTGTTCAATATTGCACACAACATTTTTGTATAATTGCCGTCGAGCTTCTTCTCCAACCATTTAGTCAGCGTCCAAGTAGTGCATCCATACAGCAGTATCAACATGACCGCAGCCTGGAAGAAACTGCATTTCATTTTATCGGTCAGGTTTGATTTCCATATGATCGAAAGCCTATCGATAGCTGACCATGCCTTCGTTAGCCGTGTGTCAATGTCTTTTTCGGTTGATGAGACGCTGCTTCCTAGGTAGGTGCAGAATCATCTTTATCATTTCTTTTTCTTACTGATTTATCAAATTCCAATCATTTTATCCGATCTGCAAAACTGAACAAGAAAGTGGTTTTTATCCTCAAGATTGTTTATGTATGGAACATGGCTCAAATGGGAGACACTAGAATATTTGAGCCCCCTCATCAAGCACACCACATGGATGGGACAGTCGATGTTTTTTTATTTTTTTTTATTTTTATTTATTCTATTTTTTTTTTATTTTTTTATTTAAATAACTACAACTGACTATTGAAAATGGAAATTGTTCACATTTTTAAATCATTTTGGGAAGAATATTTTTTTAATTATTCCCAATCTGAAAAAGTTTTTTTTTTCTTTGTTTTTTTGTTTTTGTTTTGTTTTGTATGATTTCTTGACACATTTCGTTAACATATTTAAATGAGCCTGAGCTCATTCTTTTGAATTCAGTTAAATGGTTTCAATTATTGCTATGTAGCAGTTACAATTTAACATTGATCTTTTGTTTGCACACATTTGAATGGATATACATGATATGTAAGAGATAAATTTGTCAGTAATAGCATTCATCGTATATTTGTTTTATACTTGTTAAAAGATATTTTTGCACATAGTTACTGGACCATTGCCTAATGAGTAGAGTGTTCACCAATAGTCCGGGAGACCAGGGTTCAATCCCAGGTCGAGTCATACCAAAGACTCAAAATTGGTACTTGATGCCGCCTTACTTAGCACTCAGCACTATAAGGTGATGATCAAGGGTAAAGTGGAGCAATTGAGGGAATGGAGTAGCACCCTCCCCTACACTTTGGTGTAGTAGCTATTGAAAAGGGAGCCTTTGGGTCACCCTCGACAAAGGTCGCCAAATTTACTTTGTTTTCAAGTAATTATTTCTGTTTAATAACAGTCATTTGTTTGCACACAGTTATATGGTTTCAAGTAACTAATAATAATCCTTAGTAAACAATAATAGATTCTAGTAACAATTTTTTATACAAATAATTTACACATAGTTATATGATATCAAGTATTTCTATTTAAGACCAATATTAAGTTTTATGGTTTCAATTAAGTGCTTATTAAGGTTTATTAGTTATCTCTTTAATGATATATCAATCTTTGTGGGTCATTTAAGGTCAAAACTATCCTTATAGAAGAACAGCAGTGATACTATTTAACTCTCAGCTTGAGTGGTAAGGGGGTTCATACCTTTCCCAAGGGCAGTGATTTATCTGATATAAAAAATATATTTAACAAAGGTTAGATTGCTTTCCTTGGTCAACCCCACTCTCTAAAGGACATCTATGACACATGTAATTGGTTGGTACATCTTTCAAACCAACCAATCACTGGCTTCCATTTGTTAGTGCCATATGTCAAAGACATCTCTAGTTCTCTTTTTTTTTTTTTTTTTTTCAACCGAGCTCAGTAACTAGTAGACATTAAAAATGTCTCTGCTATAATTGCAGCAGTAAACTAGAACCATGAGAAGTACATTTAACTTTGGTTTATACGACACCAGACTTCAGTGAAGTGGACTATTATGTTAATCCTTCTGTAGTATTATATAGCCACAAACAAAACAATTTGTTTGCAACAGTAATATAATACTATAAAACTTCCCATATGTTCATGTTTTTTTCATGATACTTTGTTTTCAGCTTAACCAACATATTTTTTGGCCACAAAATGCAGTATTTTGCAAACAAATTCATAATACTGATGCATTGTACCTCACGCCAGGACTATAAGTGAAGTGTTTCATAGTATTACAACGTAAAAGGGTTTATATACATCCGTGTGTATTGGGAAGTAGTTCCTACGACACTGTTACGTAATCTAGCAGTGTGACTGACAGTAAAAGGTCAGTCATGGGAACTCTCGTTGTAGATGTGAGAGGCAGACACGAGATTTGGGGATTTTTGAAAAGGGTTAGTCAGTTACTTACCAAGAGAGAGACTCATGACCGAATTTTCTGGGCAAAGAAAAACTCTCTAACGTCCTCCAACACCGTTTTGGGAAAGAATGAATCTTTCTTTGAGTAACTTGAAATTACCGCTTGACAACTTAGTGTTTTTGAGATAAGTCTATAAAGAATTCGTAACATCAATAATAAAGTGAGACTTCTTTTTTTTTTGTAAACCCGTGTATATATCTTTTCCTTTCCTGATATGAACAACCACATCTTGTAATCTTTTCATCTTTCAAACAAGATCGAAAAAAGTCAGGCAGTTACTGTGAGAGTGACAAGCCATAACCTTAATGTCAGAACTAAGCTAAAGCGCCCGCTCCCCGTCATTTCTTCACCTTTTTTTTAATTTATAGAGATGACCATGAGGGATTACATCCCTTGCTTTAAAAATAGAACTTTTAAGAGCCGCTTGATGGCGTGACTAAAGTAGTATATGAAAGGACGCAGCAAAATCGAAACTCTCTCTCTCTCTCTCTCTCTCTCTCCGAATTACGGTGACTGGAGAAGCGAACTCGATGGAGGATGACTGGCATTCGTGCGGGTGGCCCAAATTGACTAACCCTAGGTTTCAGGGGCCGTCCCGTCAGGCTTAACCTGCTTTGCAAGGTTGAGTTAATTCCCCGGCATCTGAGGCGCCTCATTAAGGGCATGCCGACAGGTCCAAGAATTTTTCTACCTGCCTCGCATGTGCAGCTTCCACAATAAAATGACCTTGTTTCGCATTTACGCTTGGTGGGAAGTCGAGTAAATAGCTTCTCTCTTTTCGTTCCGGATTCGACAGCGTGAAAGCACACGCGCAAGGTGTGTGTGTCCCGATAGGGAAAAACTCTCGCCCTGCAAAAAAAAAAAACTTTTAAGTCTTAACACAACTTTAATATTATTAAAGATTCTTAACTTATACGAAAGGATTTTTCTCTATAATGTACTCTTTTAGCATTTCATGTCATTCCTGTATTCATTCTATTAAATTTGCTTAATAAAATATTTGTAGTATCACCTCCCTTACTAAGGTCAGTAAATGGGCAGTCAATAGTACCTTAACAGAAATCTTGGTCCTTACTTCCACCTCGGCCAAGGAATGCTATCCCAGAATCCATCGCCTCTCACTCTTCTCTCTTCCCTTCTCTCTCCTTTTCTCTCTCGCTATCCCTCTCCCTCTGGCCAATCAGCGGAGATAGTAGCAGTTGCCGAATACGACCCAAGACAGAAGAGGAGGCAGTTGCTGAAGAGATTCCAAACACTAAACACGTGTTGACCGCCGGACATTTTCTAGCCAACACGTGGCGTTGTATACGAAGAATAAAATTCCTCTTTTAAAGTTAATAATTGTACTTCTCATTTATTATCTCAAATAACATAACCCAAGTACATATATTACAGATTAATTCGTCGTGAATTGTTTTATATTGTTAAGCACAAGGAAATATTAAACCATAATTACTATTTTACTCTGTTTAAACTGTGTTCCTCGCATTCAAACAATCATGGCGGTGAGTGTGCTAATCTGGCACGTCAACTATACGAAGTCAAACCTTCAAGTCGTTAATACCAAAATCCTCTGAATTCAATTCCCACAACCACAAAACTATACTATCCTTTCAGCTTCTTTTGGAATGTCTACAACACTACACTGTCACTTCAAAACAAAAATAGGGTGATATGATTTTCCAAATATCACTTAATTTTGCCTTTTGTTCAATATTCAGGAAGTATTAAACATAAGAGTCGGTATTTCCCCGGCTTGCCGCCAAACTAAAGTAAGACACTAGGCCCTTTTATATTGTGGACAGCGCACGATTCGAGACCTACGCGGTAGGCGCACAAGTAACTTGACTCCGTCGGTATTCTTCTAATGAAACCTTAGGCATCAAGCAATCAACTTCGTCCTACAAGCAGGCAAAGACTTGGAGGGATGTATCCCTGAGGCCAAGTTTACGAGGACAAATATAACCACCCGGTACAAATACCAGTCAGCCTGCCCGAAGTCTAAAAAAAAAGTCCTTATAAATAAGAGTCAGAGCAATACAATTTTTAAAAAAATGTTACAGCTTGGTGGAAATTACATCTCTTGCCTGCCAAATTGTACTTCTTATTGCTGTGACCTCGTGGTGTAATGGTTAAAGCGATGGACTGCGGAATCGTAGTCAGTGAGTTCGAACTCCAGTCGCGCTATTACGTTGACTTTCGTGCAAATACCCTTGGGAAAGGTATGAACCCCATTATCCTCCCAGCTATGGGTTAAATAGTACCACTACTGTTCTTCTAGGAAATGGCTTTGGCATTAAATAACCTACAAAGGTTGATATACCATTAAACCAGAAACAAGCTCTTTTTTTTTTGTATCGCATGTCAATTTATACAGAAAAATCTAAAGAAATTTACAATACGACCAACTTACTTCTATAAACCCTTTCTTTACTATATTCTAACAAACTGATCCCTTCCCCAACCTGTTTCAGAGTTGGGGGGGGGTATGATCATGATTTCCTACAAATTAACTCCTAATAAAAAAAATAATTAAAAAAAAGACTAACTAATTATCTAAAAAAAGAAGAAACAACACAAAAAAACCTACCAAGATGAGGACAAAAAGTCCGCAATAAATAAAAATTAATTCTCAGATTAAGAAGCCTCATCTCAAAATGATTCCAATTAAAAGACAATTACAAAAATAATTATCTAAAGTTTATCATTAAGTCTGAAGACCTCTCCTTTTGAATTTCTTTTCAGACTTATTTTCTTTAACTGGATTCGGTATTAAATGACCGATAAGTTTGACATGCCGTAAAACAAAACAAAACAAGTATCTCATGTCATTCTTGTTTTGGTTCCAATAACTTTGCTCAAGCAATAAGTTGTTAATTAGTCGTAAGTTGTTTGACTTTGTTTACTTTAAGGAAATATTTAACCATAATGTATCTCCTCTTTGGGGGGATTTTTATAAGCCCCGAAAAGCCCGGTCTAATCCTACGTTTTGTAAAAGAATAAACCGTACTTCAACAGCAGTAGGGAATTTGGTGACAGCTTTTGAAGAAAGGAGACGAACGACTTTTAGTGCAACAAAATTTATATACAACAAACAAACAACGAATATGTAAAAGTTCACTGAAGAGTTCAAGATTCCGATAGATGGTAGGGTTTTGTAAGGTTTAGTTGTAAGGTTGTTATAAGATAAAGTTATGAGGTAAAGGTGTAAGATAAAGTAAGGTTAGGTTTGTTATGTGAAGGTTGTAAGGTTTGCAGATAAAATGCCTGCTGGAACTTAACTGTCTGTGTGTCCTGTTCCTTTTAACTCAGCACGTGCGTTCGTCGCTCTTGGCTCCTGGCTGGTGGAAGAAGGTACCAAATACGTTTGCCGTCAAGGGCTGCTACGAATGGACCTGTTGTTAACAGCGGTGGGAGTCGAAAATAGAGGAAGAATCTCCAGTGGAGCTCTTTTTTATAATGGACGCCACGTGACCCCAAGGGGCTGCTGCTGTTCGGTGAAACAGGATCACCAGTTCCTTAACAAATTTTCTACATCTTCTACAAGTCTTGGAATTGTTTTCCTCTCACATTCAAATAATTGTAGCGGTGAGTTATGGTACTCAGATACGACAGTTATACAAAGGCAATTTTTCAAATTGTCTGTACATTAGCCAATTCCAATACAAACTACAGCATTGCTGCAAATTTTATTTACCATGATTATTTATATAAGACACTGTATTTTTCTAGATTTTTCAGCCTAAAATTTAATATTACATATGTGAAGATACAATAAACTTTTTTCCGGCCACAAGCCTCACCATATTTGAGGGGATGTAGCGAATAGATAAATAAAAAGAAAAAAATTTAAATTGAATAAAATAATTATTAAAATATGCTGAAACTCCCAGCGGCTTCTGACAGGAAGAGGGACGACGCATGCGCAAGGAAAAGGTACTGTCCCGACAAGAAGAGAGATTTCCCTCTCTTTCAGCAGCAACCAGCGGAATGACAACACCTAGATCGTTCTTGCTAACTGGTGGGGGCGTCATGCACCCGTCTTTAGACGGTGCATTGGTTTACCCTTCCACTGGTAATGTCGTTTCTTTCACTACTAACCCATGACTAAAACACTGGATTTGACGAACTCCCAAAAGAGACGAACACATCGCTAAAGCTTTATATACCGAACACGTTGTTAAAGCTTTAAATACCGAATAAGGACACGTATATACCCAAGAAATGACTAACGCATTTTTAACACCTTGACTGGGAGATTCAACCATTTCAATTGTATTCAGTCAGAATAAAAGATAAGAGACGAAAACTCGTCTCTTATCTTTTAGGGCCTTCTTATTCAAGAAGTTAAACCAACAAAATAAAAGTGGGATAAGAATAGAATAACCCCAGAATGGAGTCAGATAGCAAACGGCTACACATCTTGCCCTGGGACCTCTCTCGGGATGATTGAAAGTAAGTTATATCTTCAGTCCAAACTGACATGTTTTACTCCGTTACAGAGAAATATCCATTGAAATGCGTGTTCATAATTTTGTTTCTTTTAATGTAAGCTTATTTTCACCAGAAACTTATTGCATTATTGTATTCACAAGTCCGTGTATTTGCTTAAATACTGTGTAGGGTACTAATGCAAATGAATGAAAAGACAATATTAGCAATAGTGCTACAAAAATAAAGAAATTTATATCTTTGTTGGGAGCTGAAATGTAGAAGGTTATACAGCGATTTGTGTATCAAGTCACGACCGTAGAAACCTGTTCCGAGTCCACCGTTGATTGAAGCTCCAACGAGCACGGCGCCGCTGAGATACAGTTAGTACGTATCACTCTGGGTTGGCGTGAGTAACTGATCTGAATTGTCTGGAATACTGTGTGTTTTTATAACATTAAGGTGGATCCCGCGCACACGCGTTGACTTTCGAAGATTCTTTGGGCGCGTATTTTAGAGACCTCCTATTGGTCCTAAAAAGCATTTTGTCTATTTTTTAAACATATGCGTTGGCGTTAGTTGGATATGTTTGCGCCAATTTTGATCCGTTTTTTCCAGAAAATACTATTGACAAGGAAATTGCATCATTTCCAATATGCTGTGTAAATTTTGAGTTTTAAGACATAAAACAAACAATACAAATTCTTATTTATGATTAGTTCAAACCAAACTTTTTTTTAACAAATGCTAAATTCATCAATTTAACTGCTACAAATTCTTTAAATCAGTCCGCATTATACAGGAGTCCACCGCCCCCCACCAGAATTTCGAAGTCCTAAAGTTAGGTATGCGTGCAGGGTAAATATTGCTATCTTCCCCCCCCACACACACACACACACTGAACGAGTAAACCAATTCTTTGCTAAATTGCTCCGGGCGGCCAACAGCAACGGATAACTACTAAATTCTTAGTCACTGTTGACCGAGATCAACTATATGATTCGGTACACGTGAGGTTACAATAAGGTTATCACTGAAAATCTGTGTGGGCTTCAGTAAATTTAAAATATCATTTCATCCCCTCTACCCATTCCATCTAAACATTTGGGAGTGGCTGACGAAGAATCTCAAGAGAAATTTCCTTGGTTTTCTTGCTCTGATAGTAAATACAGTTGTTGAGGAGTTAAGATATTTTGACCGTATAATGTCATACATTGACATTGATAGTGTTTAAAGAATTTTTAACATGGATCTTAAGGAGACAAGTTGAAACCCTCACCCTACGGAATGAAACCAGAATTTAATAACGAAGTTTCTTTCATGGACTCGCAAATTATCAAGCTAAGCTAAGCTAAGAGACTATTATAAGAAAGTTAAATTTTTACCTCATACCCCTAGACTGCTAGCCTTGTGCCAAACAAAGATGAGCTTGATAAATAGCAACAAATATTTTTTTACAATTCATCACATTTATTTAGCCAGCCATTCCCCCACGAACAGGATGTAACACAAGATCAGGGAAATTATCTCAACATTAACTTGATAAGATGGTTGTGTTTTATGACATATTAACCCTTGTAGGTTATCAAATGCCAAATCTTGTTTATGATTTGTAAAGAAATAGTTTGTTGGAAACATTATTTTTAAACAAGCCCAAGTTCATTTGTTTGTATACGATTAAATTGTTGAATCCTATACTTGAATGGATTGCTATTTAACACTGATAATCCTATCTAATATTAACAATAATGCCAGTAAAAGATTGAACAGTTCTTTTTGATCAGTTGATGGGACCCAAACAGGTAATACCACTCCAAATCAAAATGGAACTGAGAGTAATGGTAATGAAGGGGTACTCCACATTCCTCAAACTCCAAGACTGGATGCAGTTAAATGTCATGCCAAGGACACTAAATGGTTTCATATATTGCTAAGACGAACAATTCTATTCAACATTATTCATTCGTACACTGTTGAATAGTTTCAAGTATAGTCAAATATTAAAAAGTTCTATTTGACCAATAGATGGAACCTTAACAGTTAAGGTCCAAGAGGGCCTGGGAGTAATGACAATGAGGAATATGGAGTACTCCTTCAAAGTTCCAGAACTGGAGCCTCACCATCAAGTGCAGTTTAATGTCATACCTAGGAAAACATTAACTTGAATCAAGTAATTGTGAATACTTGGCTGCTCAGTTTAAAAATGACTGGATTGTTTGTATATAGATCAGTATTTCTGCCGAGAAACAGAATATAGCTGGTTGGTTTTTGTTTGGTCATTTGAAACCAAAATCAATAAGGTTGCGGGGTTGTAAGAAATTGTATCCTTTTAATTATGTCATCATCATCATGTCGTGCTGCTAGCACGGATATCCCTGACCCTCTCTCGCCACTTCTCCCAATCGTTCATCACCTCTGGCAGGTCTACAGGGCTACATCCCGTATCCTCACATAGCTGCTGAATGTGTGGTTGAGCTGGTCGTCCTGCTTTTGCCCGGCCATATGTGGGGGTCCATTGGAGTACATCACTTATGAGCTCGTCCCTGCTTCTCCAGCTGTGTCCTGCATGTCTGGTTCATCTAACTTGTATAGTTTTCATGATGGGAGGCAGGTGGCCGTATAGTTGGTGCCTTTTGGGGTGTTGCTGCCAGGACTTGTTCAATATTGCTCACAGCAGTATCGATACAACCACTGCCTGGAAGAAACTGCATTTCATTTTATCAGTCAGATCTGATTTCCATATGATCGATAGCCTATTGATAGCTGTCCATGCCTTTGTTAGCCGCGTGTCAATGTCTTTTTCGGTTGATGAGATGCTGTTTCCTAGGTAGGTGAATTTGTCTACTAGTTTCAGAGGGGTTCTGTCTAGTGTGGTGATGTCACCTGTTTGATTATAGCTAAAACTAATTAGCACACATTTATAAGGGTTCAAGTATTCCTGTCTGTTATAGAAGAATTGGTTTACAAACCTTATATGGTGCACTAATTGTCAGCGCTGAGTCAAACGTGTATATATTTCAGAGCATTTGTATCAACAAACCTGTAATAAAACCAAAAGGCAGCCCAGTCAACTTGAGCTATAGAATACGCTAATTGCATTTTCTGCAGAGAGGTAAGACCCTCCACCATAATGAGTGTCCGGGATATGACACTAAACCATCTGATGGTTAGACTCCTGTCTAGGAGTTTTGTAGAATATGGAGTACCCCTTCTTTGTCATTACTACCAGGTCTACCCCGACTTGGAGAGTTACTACTTGTTAGGGTCCCAATCTATGAGTCAAATGGAAATATTTAATCATTTTCTATACTTGAAACTATCTAGCTATATGCAAGCAAATGTATACTGTTGAATAGAAATACTTGAAACCATTTAACTGTGTGCAAACAAATTATTAGTATTAAATTAAATAGGAATACTTGATATATAGATAGATAAAAATATCAATGTTAGATAGAAATACTTGAAACTGTTTAATTGTATACAAACAAATTAGCTCTGATGTGTTTAAAAATGTTACCAACAAACTACTTCCTTAGGAAATCATATTTAATATATACATATATGTATAATCAGGGTTTGGCATTAAATAACCTACAGGGTTTGATATGCCATAAAATCCAACCAATTGTAAAGTCAAAAGGGGCTAGTAAGAACCTTATCATATAATGTGCTCAGTTATATGGTTTCAAGTATTCTTATCTAATAACAATAATTTTCAAATATCTGTTTAACCCGGTGTTAGGGTCCCAAGTATAGGTCAGAGTGAACCTTGGTATAGAGACAATGAAAAGGTACTCCACACCCAAGAGTTTCATCGCCCAGATGACTGGGGCTGTAGAATACATTGACTGCATCTCTGCAGAGGGGTAAAACCTGCCCCACTCCAACCGAGTGTCCTAAATATGATACCAAACCATCTGATGGTGAGGCTCCTGTAATGCTGGAGCTTTGGGGAATGTAGAGTACCTTCATTGCCATCACTCCCAGGTCCACTCTGGCCTGGAGTGTTAGCACCTGATAGTGTTCTATCTATGAGTCAAATAGAACTTTTTGACATTTAAACTGAGTGTAAACAAATAACTTATGCTAAATTGAATTGTTAGAAATAGAACTGTTGATCATTTAACTGTGTGTAAACAAATGACTGATGTTTAATTGAATTGTTTGTGATAAATAGCAATACTTGGAACTATTTAACTTTATTGACATGCTAAACTGAATTGTTAGAAATTGAACTGTTGATCATTTTTGACTGTGTTTAAACGAATGACTGATGTTTAATTGAATTGTTAGTGATCCATAAAAATACTTGGAACCATTTAACTTTAAATGTGGGCAAACAAATGAGTAATTTTCAATGGAATAATTGGTGTTAAATAGCAATAATTGAAACAATTTAATTGTGTGCAAAAAAAATCAGACTTGTTTAAAAATGTGTTTACAAATCATATATATTTAATATAATTGTATAAAGAGGATTTGACATTAAATAACCAACAATGGTTGATATGCCATTAAACCAATTAAGTGTTCCAAAACTAGAGCTTCATCACCAGGTGCAGTTAAGGGGTATTCCCTTTTGTAACTAATAATTATCCTTTATAAACAACTATAGCGTCACGTATCAATTCTTAATACAAATAATTTGCATGCAGTTGTATAGTTACAAGTATTCCAATCTAATAATAATAATTTCAAACAAATCTATTTGACTCATTGATGTGGCCCTAACAGGTACCACCATTTGAACAAAGTGGATGATGAAATAGATGGAAATTAATGCAAGTTGGAAACGACATAAGCTCTTGTTTCAGTTTGTTGTATCTTGGGTTGTTTTCCCCTTTTTCTTTTATTTGTTTATGTAAGAACGCAGTAAACAAGTAATACAAAACCTGCTCTAAATTATTATTCTGTTGACACAAGAAATTACATCCACACCTTAGGAGATATATTTCACCAAAAATGTACACAAACAGTTCAACAACTTTTTTTTAATCTTAACAAATTTTTTAAAAAAATAAAGGAAAAACAATTATCCAGTTGTTTGTCATTGTATAACTAAATGGTTTAAACTACAAACACCATTTTTTTTTCTTGTTTGTAATTGGACCCCAGAATCTGTTTTTAGCATAGGGTTGAATTAAGAATGTAAACAGAATGTTAAATAGTCCCCTTACTTTTGGTCCATTATGTTACCTGAACTAAATCTTTATTTATTTTTTTTTTTTTCATCAATGTTCTATCTAATAAAAATAATTTGTTCACAATTACTTGATTTCAAGAATTTCATGGAATTACATTGTTTCAAGTATGTGTTTATCAACCCCTTTGACAAGGGCATGATGTGGTACAAGGTCAATTTTTTTGTAGCACCAGGAGTGGTAGTAATGCCTCGAGCTACTGAAACTGTTATCACCTCTGGTTGGTGGTTGATGAAGGCAGGGTATTGCATGTGCTTTCACACATATGAGAAAAAATGGAACAAAACTGGTTTGAATTCAGAGTTTTCCTTCTGTTAGACAGGTTACCATACCAAGGCTAAAGATCCCAGTCTCCCCTTCTATTTACTCTAAGCTGGGGGGGAGATGGATTCATGCCATTTCAGCCAATAATAGTACTTTTTAAGCAATTATAGCTCCAAGTAATTATTTTTAATACAAAAGATTTGAATACAGTTATATGGTTTCAAGTATTCCTGTCTAATAATAATTTTCAAACAGATTTATTTGACCCCTTGATGGAACCCTAACATGAATTTCCTCACTGTCAGTCAGTCGTCTTGGGAGTAATGGCAATGAAGAAGTGACTCTGCACTCCTTAAAGGTTCGGTACTAAAGCCTCATCTCTGAATGTTGTTTACTATCATACTCAGGACACCCCTTTTTTTAGGGAAGGAGTCTTAACCCCTTTTCAGGGGATGCAGTCAGTATATTCTAAGCCCTGTCAACAGAGCAGTGTATTGATCAGGTATGAGTGAGTGAATCTTGATAACATCACAGTTGGTGGGGTAGGAAAATATTCCTAACTTTTACAACTTTGGTTGTGTTATACAGCATATCAACTTTTGTAGGTTATTTTATGCCGAATCCTGTTTTTATATATATGAGGTGCCCGTGGTGTAATGGTTATCGTCGTAGGAAATGGACACGGCGACACAAGTTCAAATCCTGGACAAGACCGATTGCATTTCACATAGCACTAATACCCTTGGGAAAGGTAGGAATCCAATAATTCTTCCTCCAGCTATGGGTAAATAGTAGGACAGACAAGGTTCTTGAGCCTTAACGAGGCAACTAGTCAAGGAGAAGGAAAACTGAATTCAAACCTGTTAAACTCTGCTTAAAAACTGACCTTGTGTCATATCTAGCCCGAGCGGAGAGGTTGGTGTTTGTGTATATATATATATATATATATATATATATATATATATAAAAAAGAATAATTTGTACATAACATTTTTAAATGAACCAGAGCTCATTTATTTGTACACAGCTAAATGGTTTCAAGAATTGCTATTTTATAATAATCATCATCATATCGTGCTGGCAGCATGGATATCCCTGACCCTCTCTCGCCATCCTCCCTATCGTTCATCGCCCTAGGTAGGTCTTCAGGACAACAACCTGTATCCTCACATAGCTGCTGAATGTACGTTCGAGCTGGTTGTCCTGCTTTTGCGCAGCCATGTGTGGGGATCCATAAGAGTACATCTCTTATGAGTTCATCTCTGCTTCTCCAGCAGTGTCCTGCATGTCTGGTTCGTCTAACTTGAATAGTTTTCGTGATAGGGGGCAGGTGGCCGTACAGTTGGTGTCTTGTGGGGTGTTGCTGCCAGGACTTGTTCAGGATTGCACGCAGCATTCTTGTGTAATTGCCATCTAGTTTCTTCTCCAGCCGTTTTGTTAGCGTCCATGTAGTGCATCCATATAGCAGTATCGATGTGACCGCTGCCTGGAAGAAACTGCGTTTCATTTTATCGGTTAGGTCTGATTTCCATATAGTCGATAGCCTATTGATAGCTGTCCATGCTTTCGTTAACCTCGTTTCGATGTCCTTTTTGGTTGATTCAACGCTGCTTTCTAGGTACGTGAATTTGTCTACTAGTTTAAGAGGGGTTCCTTCTAAAGTGGAGATGTCCCCCGTTTGGTTATAGCACATATATTCCGTTTTGTGTGCATTAACATGGAGGCCTATGCTTGCTGCTGCTCGTTCCAAACTATGCAGAAGTGTTTCGGCTTGGTCAGGTGTATTTGCCAGTATCGCTATGTCATCGGCGTAGTCGGCGTCGGTAATTGTTGTTGCGGGGTATCTTCTGCTTCTTTTCTTCGTCAGTTCGAAGCCATTCTCTTTGATTTTGTCAATCGATGTTCTAAGTATGTAGTCTAGACAAATGATAAAGAGGTACGGAGCCAGCGTGTCCCCTTGAAGTACTCCTGCTACAATGTCGAAGTATTCTGTGTCTCCATCTGGTGATCGTACTTTTACTTTAGTGTTTCTATAGAGAATCGTTATTGCCGCTACGGTTTCTACGTTTTAGGGTCCTTTCTAAATGGTCAAATAGAACTGTTCAATGTTTACTAGGGATTATTATTAATATATCCTACTAGCGTACGGCATATATTAATAATAATCCCTAGTAAACATTGAACAGTTCTATTTGACCATTTAGAAAGGACCCTAAAAGGTACTAATACTTTAAGTCCGTAGACCTGAAAATAATGGTTATGAAGGAGTTATCCACATTTTCCAAACGACAAGAATGGATAAGCACCATCAGATACAGTTCAATGTCATACCCAGAACATTTTACAATATTATGGTTTCTTTTGATTCAAAATATTTCCAAGTGGTCTTATTACCAAACTCCTCTTACTGGACCTGGATTTAGACCTTGTCTCGATGTTATATGCACATTGTGTTTTTATATCAGGAAGAGAACTGTTTTCTCTTATTATTAGGACCCTTTGTTGATTAGTGGCCAATTTGGCTTTGCTCAGAGTAAATGTTAATAAAAGCAAATTATTTCAATAACCTTAATAAGATGTATTAGGGGAATAGGATGTAAAAATTAACAATGTATGAACTGGCAATTCTGCTTGTGTATGGAATGATGTCTATGGCATCAATCATGTTGTTGATCTTATAATGCAGGAGCATCAGTCAACTGAAATCCTTTCAAACCATTAAGGTAAAAGAGAGAGAGGGGATAAAGGGAAAAGCATAAAGAAAGAAGAAAAGAGAGAACTATAAAGACAGGGGAAGAAAATAAAGGAAAGAAGAAAAGCACAGAGGCAAGAAAAAGAGAGAAACACAAAGACAGGCAATGATGAAAAGAAAGAAGAAAAGAGAGAATCATGAATGTAGAAAATAGTGAGATATCGTTTTGTAGTCTGCTCATGAAAAAAAAAAACCAACCTGGATATATTTGAATTTCTAAAATGTCATATATGACTATAACAAAAAAATCTTAGATTACATGATTGATATATATTGTCTTTTGTTGTTGACAACGTTTTTGTATATCGAAGCTTTGATTTATGATGATAGATAACAAACTTTTTATGATATAATAGTGGAACTTGATCTTTCAAAGTTAGTTATCCATAAAATTGTCCACAAGAAGTCAAGATAGCATCTCACTTTGTCCCAAAACAATCAACTGAAGAACAATTGACTTGCGCCCAACATTCTTTAAGGATTGTATAAGAAACAAGGGCATCAATACTGATGGTAACTACATCGTGCATATGTCAACAATATTAGTATTGTAACATAAGGGCAGATAATATTACCATTTATACAAAAATAGCGGTTGAGGTTGTTGAGTTCTATTGCCTCTTGTTATATTAAAAGGAAGAACAAATAAGTTGACGAAGATACTGATAGTTTTCAAAGGGGAAACTACAGCTTGAGATGAAAAAACCCTTGTGCTGTAAGTAATAATAGGACAGTTGTAAATAGTTGAGCAGGAATTTAGCATTCAGCCAGAAGTTTCGAGGTCCATTTGATTTAGGAGGAAGAAATAATTGACAAGGAATGGTCAAAAGGAAGCAGAGGCCCAATGTTGAATGTGCTCTCTCGTGTTGAAATGTCCATCAGTCTGTTGCTGGAATCAGCTCAAGTAAGAGAAAGAGAGAATGCACTCTCCTTGTTAAGGCTGGTCTGTCCTGCTGCTAGCAAGTGAGGAAGGGAGGATGAAGGAATGTTACATCACCTTTTATATTGCCCAGGAAAGTCACCCGGGCAGAATGGCATTATTCATTCTCATTGGACGAAATATATAAATTCAAAACCCCAACAGCCAAAACAATTCCTGCACTAAATAATAATTTGAAATTCTTTCTTTCTGCTACCCTATACTATTAAAAAAAAAAAAATGATTCGGGCCTTAAAATATATAAATTCAAAACCCCAACAGCCAAAACAATTCCTGCACTAAATAATAATTTGAAATTCTTTCTTTCTGCTAACCTATACTATTTAAAAAAAAAAAAAAAAAAAAAAAATGATTCGGGCCTTAAATAAACCAGCCACGTTTTATCTATGTAGCAATAAATGTGTTGGATCAGTAAATATCCGTACTTTACTTTTCAGATGTCCCTTGTTGATTGTCGTTAAGATTCAAGTTTTAAAAATATCTCATCAATATTAATCTAAGTGTATTAGCTAAATAACATGTTATATTTTATTCATTTGAAAAAGTATGAAGTTTTGACAAGTTGAAACAAATGACACTTTCCGTTGTCATTTCTTCAACTTCTAAATGATTTTGACTTGTCTTAATTTATCCCATCACTCAAATTGTTTTTAATAATAAATATAAAGTCCAGCTTTAAACAACAATGGAAGGTTAAAGTTACCTCTTAAAAAAATGTACTAAAAGACCGAGCTAATAAACTCTATGCCATGTCAATTTAAAGAATTTGTCCCAATGAATTGCAAATGATGAAACTAATAAGTACTCTATAATTAGTTTTTCATAGTTATCTCCCTTTGAAAAAGTGTAATGATCAGAGTAAGCAAAAGGCAGATTCCGAGTTGAAAAACTGCATTATTCTCTAAGAGAAAACTTCAAACAATATTTTACTGTGTTAGTGTAACAAAGACACAATAAAAATTCAAGTTATAATATTCATAAACAAGGTATTTTTTTAAAAAAAAGTTATTAACATTAACCATCATTATCATTAACATCATTAAGATGTACTGGGCGTTTCAGAAAAATCAATATCCTTTTTGGAATCTTGACCAATTCTCTTTCAAATGTCAAATTTTAACAGCATGTAGAGAAACAGCTCAAAATTCTTGGTTTAATATCTAAACGTGTTTTCTTTTCCAGTGAATGAAACTTCTATATCTGGGGGGTGGAGGGGAACATAACATACAGAATTTTGAATTGTTTCTACCCATGTTAAAATCTGAGATCATATGTTTCATTTTATGGCATACCAACCATTGTAGGTTATTTAATGCCAAATCCATTTCATACATATAACAGTTCTATTTCAATCAATTCAGTTTAGCATAAGTACACAATTTGAATATCAAAAACATTTCTATTTCAAGCTATTCAGTTTAGTTAACAAAAGTTAAATGGTTCTAAGTACTGCTATGTATCACTAAAAATTAAATTAAACACTAGTCCTTTATTTACACACAGTTAAATGTCAAAACAGTTCTAGTTCAAACAATTCAGTTTTGTATAAGAACACCGTTTAGTTCTATTTGACCCATAGATAGGACCCTGTCAGATGTTACCATTCCAGGCCAAAGAGGACCTGGGAGCTATGGTAATAAAGTCTGCATTCCCAAAAGCTCCAGCATTACTGGAGCCTCACCATCAGATTGTTTAGTGTCATATACAGGACATTTATTGGGGGAGTTTTATCCCTCTGCAGAGATGTAACTGGTGTATTCTACATCCCCAGCCAACTGGGCCATAAAATAGATTTGGAAATTGTCAATTTTTTTTTTTTTTTTTTTTTTTTTTCAGAAGTCTTGTGTATATATATATATATATATATATATATAGGATCACACACATTGATCAGGGGACGTCCTCGTAGTGTAATGGTTAAAGCAATGGACTGCGGAATCGTAGTACGCGAGTTCGTACTCCAGTCGCGCTATTACCGTCACTTTTGGGCAAATACCCTTAGGAAAGGTATGAACCCCCTTATCCTCCCAGCTATGGGTTAAATAGTACCACTACTGTTCTTCTAGGAGAATGGCTTTGGCATTAAATAACCTAAAAAGAGTTAATATGCCATTAAACAAAGAAACCAAACCAAATACATTGATCAGCATTTCTGACAAGGAAGCAGAATTTAGTTGGAAGGTTTTATGGCATGTCAACCCTTGTTAGGTTATTTAATGCTAAAATCAATTTTTGTTTTTTGTAAGCAATTATAGCTTCAAGGAGAACATTTTTGTTCTTTGCGTTACAGTATTATTCAGGGTACAAAAACAATGTTTGAAAGGAATAATTGCCATTTTCTATATATTTACAACAAAAATAAAACATTACCTTGGAGCAAAATTTGTTTTACATAATGTTATCTCAAACTGTAATAAGTGATACTATATCCTTCATTTTTGATAATAACCATCTTACCAGCCATGTAATAAGCGTTTCTCTTATACTAATCGAATAGAATTTGAATCTTTTATACAAGGCCTTTCATTTCTTATCCCACAACAGTAGAGACTGTAATAGATGAATACTTAGCCAAGTGAATATTGTAAAAGATTTTTTTACTGATATTCTCTCTTGCCAGTTAAAATAAAAAGAAGCAGGATATTGAAGTGGGGCAATAAAAAAAAGCATGTATTGTTTAAGTGATAGTATGAAAAGTGTCATCACTCCGGAGAACTAGAAAATCAATGTTGGGTTTGCTATTCTGAACTATGAAGTTATGTGAGATTCGACTGTTGAAAGAGATTAGACAAAATGCATTTGTTTGGCTTAAATTAGAGTAAATAAGAAAAAAAGTATAGATGAATAGTATAGAAATTATGCTTGACTGATTTGGTGATCGAGGTTGAATGGGCCAGGAAAAAAATGCCACTGAGATTGACATATTTAGTTAAACCTATGACACTGTATACCAGGCCATTGGCCAAATGAGTAATGTTTGCCAGTGGTCTGGGAGACCGGGGTTCAATCCCAGGCTGAGTTATACCAAAGACTCAAAAAATGGTACTTGATGCAGCCTTGCTTAACACTTAGTATTATAAGGTTCGGATCAAGGGTAAAGTGGAGCAACCGAGGGAATGGAGTAGCACCTTCCTCTACACCTCAGTGTAGTAGCTATTGAAAAGGGAGCCTTTGGGTTACCCTCGACTAAGGTTGCCAACTTTACTTTATACTTTTATGACACTGTATAAAATCATGGGGAAAGTCAAGAAAGATATTAGTACGAAAAAATAATTAAGTGAAACAAATTTTTAAAACATGATAACATTTCAATCTAGAATGGAATAAAGAGTTCTTAGTAGGATTTCCTACTTACTTCTGTTTTATTCAGAACTTGGAAGGGTTTTTTGTATAATGGCATGTCAACCCTTGTGAGTTATTCAATGCTGAGGTCCATTTTCTTGTAAGCAATTATGATTTCAAGTAACTAATGATAATCATTTATTTATAAGTAATTATAGCTTCAACTGATAGATTTTAATGGCATGTTAATTAGTCTGGGGTTATTTTAATGTTAGAGGTTAGGGAATCATGTTTCTTAAGGGTTGTTTCATTTTTTTTTGTTTGTTTTACATATGGTCCCATTAAATATGAATAATTTTTAAACAGATCAATTTGCCCCATGGATGAGACTCTAACAGATACGATCACACCAGATGGGAATGATGACAATGTAGGGATACTCCACACTCATATTTCAGAACTAGAGCCTCACCATCAGATGTAATTTAGAGTCATATCAGGCCATTCTTTTGCAGGGGTGGGGTCTTAGTCCTCTAATGAGATAGCATATTCTTAGCCCCACCGACCGTGACTGCATATTTGGGATGAAAATCTAAAGCGTTTTTAGAATAAATTTCTGTTTGACAAAAAAGGGTTTAGGATATTATTTTTATTCTGGCAATGCTACATACATCTGCTAGTGTATGTATGTGTGAAAATTACTGTGTTATGCCACTAAGGAGATTAAAGAATTCTTTTTCTCATCTAACCTTGATATTTTCTACCCTTTATATCTCCTTCTGTTATTGGAAACAAGAAACTTTGACTTTCTTATGCAAACTTTTTTTTTTTTTTTCTTCAAGATATACCCAGAGATAAAAATATTTTTTAAATGCTAGTGGAACTAATGGACTTGACACAGTAATTGCTGGATATAAGATTTATATGTTTAGGAAATAAATTACAATAATGATCTTTATCAAAGCTCATTCAGACAAGAAAGACTCGACAGAATGTTCATGAGTAAGCAATGAAAAATCACTCTTCCTGTTTGCAAAAGATTTTTAAAACAAAAAAAAATTATTTACAAAACAACTTTCAGAAAATTATCAGAATGTTTTTTTATGCTTAACAATTTTGGTGTGGAGAGCAACTAGAATTACCAAAATACACTTAATATACAAGGGTGAGATGCAACTTTAGGTTAAATTATTTTGTTTAATAGCATATCAAACCTTGTTTATGTATGTGTACATAACCAGGCTATTGGCTTAATGAGTAGAGTGTTTGCCAATGGTCCGGAAGACTGAGGTTCAATCCCAGGTCGAGTCATACCAAAAACTTCAAAAATGGTACTTGATGCCGCCTTGCTTAGCACTCAGCACTATAAGGTGAGGATCAAGGGTAAAGTGGAGCAATCCTGGGATTGGAGTAGTGCCCTCTACTACACTGAGGTGTAGTAGACATTGAAAAGGGAGCCTTCCAGTCACCCTCAACTGCGGTCACCAACTTTACTTATACTAATTTGGTTAAATAGAATATTCCATTTTTTGCAAATAACTTTGATAGTTCACATTCAAATTTGTCAAAATTTTGACAGTTTACTCTCAACAATTTATCAATATATACAAATAATCTGGTAGTGTTTCTTGAAAAAGCCAGGTTTGAATTGAAATGCAAAATTTTTGGAGATTGTTATATCTAGTAGCAAAAAGAAAAAAAAAAGTTGTTTTTTTGTTTATCAAGAAAAATTATTAATGAACAAACTTTTTAAGAACAGTATTAGTGCTTGTAATACTTTGTTGTAGCACCCTTTTGTCTTTACTATTTCTTTCATTCTGGTAATGAACTGATTAAATCAAGTCTCTGGTGGTACCAATGCCCTCAATTCAGTTCTTTAAGATTTGATGGATTGTAATTTTCTATTAGATTTGCATCTGGGATATTTGCAGGCCAATCAAGAACAGGTATCCTCTTCTCCCTGAACCATTCTGCTATAGATTTCAGTGTTGGGTGGAGCAAGGTCATGTTGGAAGATCCCCAAACTTGTCTTTAATATATGGGATAAGGAAATGATCTTGGATATCCTGATAGCAGCATTAATCAAACTTTTCAAGAAGCAGATCTTTCCGACGCCAGTGGCAGACATGCAACCCCATACCATCACAGATTGAAGGAATTTCAAACTTTTTTTCATCTATTTGGCATCATCTCTCTAGCATAACTTTATCCAGAGGTGGGAGCTGTGATCGCTGAAAGACATACAAAATAGTTTTCGCCAATTGCCCAGAAGACCTGGGTTCAATCCCGGGTCGAGTCATACCAGAGACTCAAAAAATGGAACTTGATGCTACCTTGCTTAACACTCAGCATTATAAGGTAGGGATCAAGGGTAAAGTGGAGCAATCTTCGGAATGGAGTCATGCCCTCCCCTACACCTCGATGTAGTAGCTATCAAAAAGGGAGCCTTTGGTTCACCCTCCCTATGGTCGCCAACTTTACTTACTGAAGATAACCTGGCTCCATCAACAGAACAATTTTGATAATCCGTAGCTGATATTGAATGCTTTTGTTTCTTTCTAAATGTTAGTAGTAGCTTTGAAATTGGTGACCTGATGGAATCTCTGAATGGCTGTTGATCAAGAAACAGCTACACAAGCATCATTTCTGGCATTGGAAATTTCACCCTAATTAACCAATCAATTAGAAATAAAGATCCTATTCAGTTGACATTCCTCTCTAACTGCTGTCAACTGTAGTTGAACCATCTTGAATAAATTTGTCTTATCTTCAAGTTGCCAGATTGGGAGCATCCCACTTGGACTCGTTTTAAGTCTTGCCAGCTTCCCACTATGCATGAATGATGACTTTTTGTACCTCTGACATTTACGCTACTAGGTGATGATAGTAACTTACTAAACTTTTTGCTTAGAATGAATGGAGTACACAAAAAGCACTCAAACTTGCTCATGAAGGTCTGCTAATCAAGTTTGTTAACTTTTACAACCATCTTAGGTGCCCCTTTAGTGTAAGAATATCATCACTCTTTTTATACCAATACTTTGACACTGAAAATGCTCAGGAAATTACCTCATGTGTAAATGATTAATTATCTGGGAGGAAATGTCAGATTATTTACATATATCAAATTTAAAGAAATTTAAGTGACAAATATGAAAATTATTTAAAAAAACAAAACAAAACAAAAAACATTTCTCTGAATTGATGAACTATTTTCTAGGTAGATGTTCTTGGCTGTTATTTATTTTAATGGTATATCAACCATTGGTTATTTAATGCCAAAACCTAGCTAAGCACATATTATATACAAGGTGCATATGATAAGTTTCCAGATTTTTTTGTATGGGCACTTTTATTGATAGTACACACATGAAACTCTAGTCCCCTTCAAAGTAATCTCCTCTGGCTGCAATGCACTTGTAACATTCCAACAACTTCTGGAAGGCTCCATGGAAGTCCTCTCATGTGAGTGTGTCAATGACCTTCATCACAGCCTCTTTCATCTACTTAATTGTCTCATAACAACAGCCTCTGAGCTTAGAGAATAACCAAAAGTCATAGGGAGCAAGGTCTGGACAATAGGGATGGTGAGGAACTGTCTTGATGGGTCAAAATTTCTGTGACAAGGATGGAGTTGTGGACTGGTGCATTGTTCTACTGGAAATGCCACTGGCCCGATTTGAAGAGTGCTGGCCTCTTCCCTAGGAATCTCTTCCTGAACTCTCTTAAAACCTCAACATAGTAACCCTAACCCTAACACTTTGGCCAATCAACTCTGGTGTATTGAATTCCGTAATCCTCCTACACTCCTCATCATCCCTCATAGACTCCCTACCTTCTTTGAATCTCTTATGTCACAAAAACTGATGCTCGATTCATGCAAGATGCTCCAAAATCAGTCTGAAGCATTCCATACATTTCTGTGGCATTTTTTGCAAGTTTAAAATTTTAAATTTTATTGCATATCATTCTTCTAAAGTGTCAGATTGCATTTTTGAAATTCACCAGCTATTACAATCAGGCTTTAGTAAGATGTATTCCAATTCCTGCTGTAGCTGTTCATTTGAAGCTGAAATAATAAGAACTGGTCTGTCATCTCATAAGATGTATAGCAATAACATAGTGAATTTTCAAGAGTCTATGACCATTTTAAATGCCCATACGAAAAAAAAGTCTGGAAACTTATCGTATGCACCTCCATATATGATTTTTTTTTTTATACAAATAGTTTGTAGGTAACCTTTTAAGAGTCAGAGCTCATTTGTTTGCACTCAGTTAAATGGTTTCAAATATTGCTATTTATTATTTATACACAGTTAAATGGTTTCAAGCATAGTCAAAGTAAAGATGGTGACCATAATCGAGGGTGAACAGAAGGCTCCCTTTTCAATAGCTACTACACCGAGGTGTAGGGGAGGGCGCTACTCCTTTCCCTGGATTGCTCTACTTCACTCTTGATACGCACCTTATATTGCTGAGTGTTAAGCAAGGCGGTATCAAGTACCATTTTTAAAGTCTTTGGTATGACGCAACATGGGATTGAACCCAGGTCGACCATAACATTGACGAACACTTGGCCAATACACTTATAGTTCTATGTATTATTAATAATAATCCCTAGTAAAAGATAAAACAGTTCTATTTGACCAATAGATTAGACCCTAGCAGGTATTATCGTTCCGGGCCAGAGTGGATGTGGGAGCAGTGGCAGGGAATGAGTACTCCACATTTCTCCAAAGTTCATGGACTGTAGCCTCACCATCAGAAGGTTTAGTATCATATACCAGATGCTCATTGGGTCGTTGCAGTCAGTGTATTCTAAAACCTCAGCCGACTGGGCCAGAACAAGTCAGATGAATAATGATTAAGCAGACATGACAAAGCTGCTTCTCGTAAACACAAACTACAAGATTTAGATTTCACATTGCATATGCTTTTTATCAAGAAGAGAAGAGTGAGTGTATGTACATGTACTCTTTTTACTGTGGAGAAAAATGTGTGTGTTTATGGACACACACACACACACACACATATACATATACATATATATATATATATATAAACTGGCTCATTGGTCAAGTGAGTAGAGTGTTTGCCAAAGGTCCAGGAGACCTGGGTTCAATCCCAGGTCATGTCATACCAAAGACTTTAAAAATGGTACTTGATACCACCTTGCTTAACACTCAGCAATATAAGGTATGTGTCAAAGGTAAAGTGGAGAAATCCAGGGAAAAGAATAGGGCCCTCTAGCTATTGGAAAGGGAGCCTTCTGGTCGCCCTTCACTACGGTCGCCAACTATAATATATATATATATATATATATATATATAAGGGTACAGTGAAAAGTTCTTTGGTTGAGTTCTTATTTGCTTTTTAGACCAATGAGATTGAAGCAAATGTTGAAGAAATAAACATCATTTGGTTACATTCCATTAGAGTATCTTTGTTAGCCGATGAACTTTTCAGCTAACTCTGATATATATATATATATATATATATATATACACACACATATGAGAGAGAAACACATACACACACACACACACACAAAGATTCTACTCAAAAGTTCATGAAATTTAATTGGTACCCGCTAAGTGAATGTCAGATAAACTTTTGCCGTTATCTTTTGTGAGATCACTTCATACATTATGAAGAGGGCTAGTTTGAAAAACACAAGAAATAATTCATTCAAGTGAGTAATTTGATTTTTTTTCTTTTTCATCTGTTAAATTTTTTAAACATAATTCCAATGTACTGATTCATTTTTTTTTTTTTTCATTCTACAATATTTTTTTGGCGGGTGGGGGACCAATATAATCGATCAACATTTGTAATAATAACAAAGGAGATTGGCATATCAATTGACATAAGAATGACAAAAATATGTGGCAAATACATATATTGAATACTATTTGCTTTGTAGAGAACAAGGTCAAATTGGGTGTAAAAAGACAGTATTTCACTAATTATAGGGATACTGGTTGGGGGGGGGTGCTATGATTCTCTGTATATCATGATATTTTTCAGTGTGCTGATTAATCAATATCTAACATTTCCCGAGTTCAAATCCTGGACAGAGTTGTTTACATATCACATCATGCTCATTCCCTTGGGAAAGGTATGAATCCAATTATAACTCTTCCAGCTATTGGTAAATAGTAGGGTAGACTGTGCTTTTTAACTTTGGTATGGCAACTGGTCGAAGAGAAGGAAAACATAAAAATTAACCTTTTGTCACCTCTTGTATGTGCAGAGAGGTTTGGTAAACATAAAATTTCCAAATTTCTTTTTTTTTTTTCTTTTTTTTTTAAGCTCATTTAACATTATAAAATATTCTAAAGTCTTTTGGTTTTATTTTCAAATTAATCAATTATTGTAAAAAAATGTATATTATGAATTACTTGAGTGAGACAAACTTTTTGCAATATTTTGGAGGGTCAATTTTTGCAATATTTTGGAGGGTTAATTTTTTTAAGCTCATTTAACATTATAAAATATTCTGAAGTCTTTTGGTTTATTTTCAAATTAATTAATTATTGTTAAAAAAAAAAAAGTATATTATCAATTACTTAAGACAAAATTTTTGCTATATTTTGGTGGGTCAATTTAGCTGCTCCTGATGCTTTTGCTGAGGTCATGAAGGTAACTAAATTTATCTCTGAGTCTCAAAGAGCTACTTACTAGATTTGCCTCTTCAACTCAAAACATGACCTTAGAATCAATGGTTTTTGACCTACTTCACCTTGCATAATTATCAAAATTCATAGTGAGTCACCCAAGATTTCTTTAGGGAAATCCTTGAACCATCTGATTATCATGTGATCAACTGCAGCTTCACCCTTCCCACAAGGGTTTTTCCTTGCTTCTGTAGATTTATAGCCCAGTATGAATTCATAAAGTATAATTTCTTAAATTAGACCATTGGCCTTGAGGGTAGAGTGTTCACTAATGGTCCAGGAGGCCGGGGTTCAATCTCAGGTCCACAGGAGTATGTCACATGAGTTCATCCCTACTTCTTCAGCAGTGTGCTGCATATCTGGTTCATCTAACTTGGACAGTTTTTGTGATGGGTGGTAAGTGGCCGTACAGCTGCTGTTTTATGAGGGTGCTGCCACCTGGGCTTATTTAATATTGCTTGCAGCATTCTTGTGTAATTGCTGTCAAGCTTTTTCTCTATACATTGACAGAACATATGCAGATGAAATTCTGTTAAGTAATTTATCTGATAGTTCCCAAAAATACCCTCTTAAATTCTTTTTCTTACATCATCTAATTTAATCCTAAAATTTTCACCACTATGGCTGCTTTTGATTTGAATTGGCAATTTGTTCCACAAATATATTCCCCTATTAATAAAAAAAAAAATCCAATTGGTTAGAAGACTTAGTTTTCGAAATCTGTCTTGACAGTAAATTTCCATGACCAATTTCTATATATCGTGCACAAGTGTTCGTCGGATTTTCTGGTCATGGTAATTCAATTCACAATATAATTCCTCTACTTTAAAAAAGAAAATGCTGTAAATTTCCAGTTCAAGGAGAAATGTAAAAATGTCTACTGTAATTAGAAATTCTGTCTCTTATTTTAAAAGTTTCTATTAAATGACCGAGTCATTCTTCTTTTTAGTTAAGTAGATAATCCTAATCTCTATAACTGTAATCTTTTACTCTTAATTAGCTTTGTCCCTTTTCTTTGTATAGCCTTCCAATGTCAATGTTACACTCAAATTTCCTCATCTTGACACTGGCACGAAGACCTGAGTTCAATATTCTATATGAGGTCTTATTAGGATTTTATATATCTTTAAAACATTTGCTTCCCTTAAGATATAATTTATAACGATTTGACCAATTATTCCATTTGCTCTTAATACAATAGACGGAATATTGTTAGTTTTGTGTTACATGAAATTTCTTTTGGTTTTTGCATATACTAATCCAAAACTAGTAGCATTTTGAATATTAATACCACTAAGGCTAATTCAACACCAACATAAATCAAATAGTTATACTTCCTTCTGTAAAGTTTACAAATTAAACCAAAATTTCCTAATTAACCCAGAATATTCATATCCTTCACACTCATGCCAATTTTCAAAGGTCAAAAAAATGACCAGACAAATTCAATGTAAGCTCAAGCTAAAAATATCTGATCTTTCTCGTGAGAACTACGTTGAAATTTCTGTCCAGCTTACAAGTTCAAAAACCACTACTGGAGGGAAAAAAAAATCTATTTGGCCTCAGAGTAATATATATTGGAAATGAGTCAATCAATTTTTGGACATTTTCCAATAAAATGGCAAAGGAACTGACCTTAATGTACAAAAAGCAAGCCAGTCACTTAAAAAAACGATGGTCCCTTTTTTTTTTTCTTTTTTTTATGATGGTAATTTTGTGAAGAAAGTACACAAGTTCCTCTTGAAAGGGATAGGGAAATAAACTACTGCATCATCTCAGGTCAACTCCAAAGAGACAGACTCTTTTGCAAACATGCGATCTCTTGGTTTTGATCTTTTCTCTGTCATGTAGACATCATACCAGACTTTATGCAATAATAGTCACTAATCAAATAAAAAGAACTTCCCACCAGGCATTCCACACTTTTGTGGTTACTTCAAAGTCATGCCGTTACCTTCAAGGAATTCTCCAAACAGAATCAGTTTTTTGTTGTTTTTTTTTTTTTATCTAAAAAAAATAGAAAAAGAATAAATTTTAAAAAAGACAATAAAAATTCTATTGCCTTTTAGAAAACATCAGAAAAAGGGGGAAAAATGGAGGCTGTTTAATTACCCATGATTCATTGCTTTAACAGCTACTATCTCTGTCCCATAATAGTTGTTTTATTTGCATATAAATTTCATACACTAAATGTGACAATTATTAAAGGACTGAGAGAGTTATATATATTTTTCATCAGAATCAGTTCATTTTATAGAAAAATATTTTAGAATTAGATCAGCCAAGTTTTAGATATTCCAAAGTGATGACTTTAACAACAATACTGAGATAAGATGGTAGATAAGGAGTTTAATCTTGTAAAAAGTGAACTTTTTGAATGAAAGAATTTGAATGACCTACTTACTATTTTTACAAGCCTCTTATACACACTGAATCACTAATACTTAAAAAAAAATAGCATTATAACACTGAATGTTTACACTTTTCTATTCATAGTTAATCCTTCATATTGATATATTTATGCATACATAACACTGTTACTAGGAACGTCTGCTATAGAAAAATGTAGTACACTTCTTCATATTTACTAAGTTTGATCCTCACACAAGTCTGTCACAAGGCTAAAAGAATTAAGATAAGTTCTGTCTCTTTTTTTTTTTTTTTCATTGTACAATTTCATTTAAAAATCACATCTTCAAATTGCTACAATTCACCAATCAACCTTATTTCTGTTATCTTTCTCTCCCTCAACCACTTAGATGTCAACTTAAGGCTGGTTGCTAATATAGTTTTTGAGACTAAAATGTGAGTTCAGTGGCAGTGAGGGAATGAAACAACTCACTGAAACTTATTCTTATTTCAATAGTATATGTGAGCATTATTATATAAAAATTATTTAGAAATGTACTCTTTTGAACATATACCTATGTATAGAAAAGTGCGTATCCTTCACATTGGTAGATTTATACAAGGGTCATTCAATAATTTTTTTTAAAAGTAAGACAAATTTTTTTTGGAGAATTTTCCCCCCATAATTGTAAATACTGTATTGTTTGAAATTGGTTTATAGGAAAAATCATTTTAATCTCATGAAAATCAGAGTGCTCCAGACTTAAACTGAGGTCTGTCATCAAAACTCTGGAGGCTGAGAAGTGCAAAACATGTGAAATTTACCAAAGAATGTGCGATGTGTACAAAAAAGGAAAAAAAAAAAGAAAATGTTTACAAATGGGTTAAACATGGGTTTGTCACAATTGTAACATATTGACCCTCGACCGAGCCGTCAATCAAGAGATGCACCTGTGTAAATAAGTGGAAGAACAGCAGAAGCAGGTGGGCATGAGACAATTATATAACCACGTGCCCAAGGTAGTTCGAGCCAGTTGGAGTCAGTTGGGGACAAGATGCCAGCGTGAGAATCAGCTTGCAGACTGAGGGCTTGCGGCCCTCTGCGACCCGCGGTTGAGCAACCAAGCCAAGATGAGGAAGAAGTGCTGCTATGGTCAGAAGAACTTTGGGTCAAAATAACAGTCTGTACTTGTCTCCACTCACCTCTCACACATAACCAACATCAACCCTTTCGAGAATAAAGTGTGAGAGATATATTTTTTATAAAGAATTGCGTTCGTTCGTTCATTGAAGTCGTCATTATTGTTGACTATGTTTCCGCTTATATTCATAGTTGTATATGTATTACAGTATACAACACAATGATCCTGAATCAGAAACAGTTTATCAAGTGGAAACACATTGACTCTAAGGGACTGAAAAAGCTTTCGATGCAGCAGTCAGTAAAGAAAGACATCTTGAGTCTTTCGGAACATAAAAAGACTAATCATTATTGATTCCACGGAAAAAGGTGTAACTGTAAACAGTTCTTACTGCTGGCTTATTTTGCAACATTTACCTTATTTATTAAATGACTTTCAAACATACTTGACATTGTTAAAATGAGGATCTGCTACAGAGCAATAGATCTAACCACTTCAAATTTAGACAGTTTGATTCTCATTAGGAATCCAATACTTTTGATCATGTGACCGACCAAACTAAGTTTAATGGATTTCGCAAAAGATACCTGCTAGAAAATGATCGTCAACAAGTTTGCATAGCAGACCATTGGAGGTGTAGTGAATTTGATTCTCATAAGGTACCCTATTGTTTGGGCTCAGTGACACATTAAGCTAAGTTTATTAAATTTTTTGAACTAGAGTACTTGTTGAAGATCAAAGATTACCAACTAATAAGTTGGTTGGTTTTTATGGCATATCAACCTTTATAGGTTATTTAATGCCAAATCCATTTTTATGCAAATAGTCAGCTCTATTCTAAACAATTCAGTTAAGCATGAGTACACAGTTTAATTGTCAAAACAGTTCTAATTTACCTAATTCAGTTTAGGTACAGATTTTGTTTACACACATTTAAATGTCAAAACAATTCAATTTAGTGAAAGTACAGTTTTAATGTCAAAAACAGTTCCATTTCAAACAATTCAGCTTAGCATAAGCACACTGTTTAAATTTAAGTACAGTTTTAATGACAAAAACATTTCTATTTAAGCTATTCAGTTTAGTCAAACAGTTCTAATTCAAACAATTCAGTTTAGCATAAGTATACAGTTAGTTTAATTGAACACATAGATAGGGCCCTATCAGGTGCTACCATTCTGGACCAGAGTGGACTTGGAAGCAATGGCAATGAAGGGGTGCTCTGCATTTCTCAAAGCTCCAGCATCAATGGAACCACACCATTAGATTGTTTAATGTCATATCCAGGAGACTCGTTGGGGGAGTCTTACCCCTCTGCAGAGGTGCAATCAATGTATTCTACAGATCCAGCTGACTGGGCAACACTAACTAATAACTGTTACCTATTAGGTTTGATTGTAAAAGAGTGCTTTTGTTTCATGGTGATGACAATGTTGTAGAAAGTTTAATTTTCCCAGAATTCTTACAATAAAATCAAGTTTTCATCCAAATCGTCTGAATGAAGCGTATGATGATTGAAACATCATTAAATGAATACTTCACATATTTTGGATTTCACATTTCTTCCGTTGTATCAAACATTTAATAATATATATATTACAGACATTGAATCTCCATGATAGTAACACAAATTACATCACTACCACCATCATGATTCCCATAGTTATTTTGCCCATTTGGCTGGGACTGTACAATACACCATCTGCTTCTTTCTACATACACCTCCAGTTATTCCTTTTTTATTCTTTCCATTTACTTTGTTCAGGCAAGAAAATGTTAATTGTGAGTATCCTTATATTTATTCTTGAGTGGAAATATTTCTCAAACTAATATTCCAATCTATAAGAGAATGAATAAATCATAAAAACATTTTTCTTAAATAAAATCTTTAAAAAAGGTGCTCAAATACTAGCCTGTAGAACAAGATAAGTCCAAAAATATATTGTTAGCTCACCACCTCATGTCAGCTTCATGAATAAAAGTTTAATGTATTTTTTTAAAAATCTTGGTTCTTTAGCCTTGATAAGAAAACCAGAATAGGAGAAGGAAAATTCTGAATTCAAGCCATCTTTATTTTACTAAAAAACTGACCTTGTGGTGGAGGGACTGGGTAAATGCATACATTTTCAATGGCAATATGAAATATATTATCAAATGTTTTGGGGGTTGACTTCACAGTGTTTTCTTGCTTTAGAAAAATAAGCTTCTGATAAAAAAAGAAACAATCAGAAAATTTGATATCAATTTGTTTTTTTGTTTTTTTTTAATTCTCATTGCAATTGAGAGATCTTTCTTTCACTCCTGAGTTAGCGAGTGGTTCCACAAAATCCTAAGTTAAACAAATGCTACTCTTGGGAATTGCTCACTTTTAACTATGCCATCAAATACATGCTGTCAAAAAATAAAAAGTTGCTTAGTTATTGACTTTTTATAGTTTTGTTTTACTTTTTCATCCTGTTTTGTTGAGACAAAGAAAAGAAAGAAACTACAGAAGCAAAAAAAAAAGATAAAAATAAAGGGAAATAAAAGAACAATGAAATATATATACATATATATCTCAGAGCACAAAAAGACCATTTGGAAATGGGGATCCGAACCCATCCCTTCCCTGTGGGCTAATTCTTTTGTATTAGCAAAGTTTTTTTATTCTTTATTCTAAATGATGAAATCAAAACCATTTCTTTATTTGAATTTTGCAGGGTTTATCCTTAAAAGATTGAACCAGAATCCAAGAACAGAACTATATAGTATTTCTCATAAATATTTGAACAAACAATTTGCTTTTACTTACTAGGTTTTGAGATTTAAAAACGGACATATCACACACAAAGAACCTCATTTTATTGCATGCAGCATACATCATATATTTAGTCATGTTTTTTTCTATCCTTCTAAAATCTTAGAACTGATGGAGATTAAAAAGGTGAATTTGCATTGTTATTTTGAAGAGTTGCCAATATGGGTCCTCTTGTCCTTACAGTCTAAGGCAATTAAAACAAAATTGTTGAATCAAAAAACAAAAACAGATTTTTCTATCCTTCTAAAATCTTGTTCTGAAATGATCAAGGAGATTGAAAAGGCAAACTCATGGATACTTAAGAGTTGCCTAAGTAGGATATCAATTTAGATCCCACTTTGTTTAAAATCCTTAATGGCCCTTGTAATCTTAAAACAAAAAAACAAAAACAAACAGATTTTATACTCATTTAAATATTTATGAGTGATACTTTCTTTGGGCATTATGAATATTTTGAATATCTTTGATTTAGGTTGGTAACTAGAGGGGACCTTACTGCACATTTGAAAACAGAGATTCAGCCATGGCAATGAGAATGCATTGACTGAGCAAACGTCTAACGTGACAGTCTCATTCATAATCAACAAACAAGTAGATTCTTCATATCTCAAGCAGGTCTTTTCTGGGTTTTTTAAAAACATTTGCAGCACTTGCATTTATCAAGACCTTCCCTACATTCCAATAAAATGTTGCTTGAAGCTGTAATTGTTCACTAAGAATAATTATTAGTGATTTGAAACCATACAACTGTGTGCAAACAAATGACAATTATTAAATATGAATCATTACTTGAAAACATAATTATTCATATTAGGTAGGAATACTTAAAACTATACAACAGTGTACAAATTATTTGTATTAGATAGAAATACTTTATATCATAAACCTGGCCATTGGCCTAATGAGTAGAATGTTCGCCAATGGTCTGGGAAACCGGGGTTTAATCTTAGGTCAGGTCATATCAAAGACTCAAAAAATTGTACTTGATGCTGCCTTGCTCAGCACTCAGCATTATCAGGTAAGGATCAAGGGTAAAATAGAGCAATCCATGGAATGGAGTAGTGCCCTTCCCTACACCTCAGTGTAGTAGCTATTGAAAAGGGAGCCTTCAGGTTGCCCTCGTCTAAGATCACCAACTATGGTTACTTAAAGCTATAATTGTTTACTTAGGATTACTGTTAGTTTTTTGAAACCAAATAATTGCAGGCAAATTGTAAGTGTTTGATAAGAATACTTGAAACCATGTAACTGTGCAAACGAATGATTTATTTTAACAGTCCATAACACCACTATTTTGTGTGTTACTCACATGATATTATTAAATAGAAATCGGTAAGATCTTTTTTTTTTTTTTCACATAAGAATAAAATTATAGTTTATTCTACTGGTCAAAGCTGTATTTATCTTCCAATAACATTAAAGCATTGCACTAAAGATTATTGGCATTAGATAGAAATACTTGAAACCATACAACTGTGTGCTTACCTAGAATTCCAAGCCTCACTTGGCATTTATGCAGATGGGTGCTTTTAAATTGATCACCTGGTACCCAGGGGATGCTTCCTGCTCAGGCAGAATTTGCTTTGCACCTAAGGTGCCCCTTAAGAGGAATGTCAAGGGGAGCAAACATTTTTTATGACTGCCACTCATGAGTCTTAACTTGTGTATGCCTACCTCATTATAAAATGACCTTGTGTCAAATCTGACTTGGTGGAAAGTCAGGTAAATCCTCCATATAAGTACATGCAAACAAATGATTATAGACGAATAAAAAATGCACGGTTTGGTTGGGTTGTGTTTTATGGCATATCAACCCCTGTAGGTTATCTAATGCAAAATCCTGTTTATACATCCATATTATTTGTAAGCAAATAATTTGTGGGAAACATTTTTAAATGAGCAAGGGCTCATTTGCTTGCACACAGTTTAATGGTTTCAAGTATTTCTATCTAATATTAATAATTTTATTTATTATTTGTTTGCACACAGTTAAATGGTTTCTAGTATTATTACTTGATATTAGTAATTCTATTTATCAAGTATTCCAACCGAATACAAACAATTTGTCCTCAGCTGTATGGTTTTAAATAACCAATACAAATAATAATTCTTAGTAAATGATTGAACAGTTCTATTTGACCCATAGATGGGACCCAAGCAGATACTACCCATCTGTTTCCGAGTGGAACTGGAGCCTTGCCATCTGGGAGGTCTTACCTCTCTGCAGAGATGCAGTCTGTGCATTCTACAGCCACAGCTGACTGGGCAAGATGAAGGTTGATATGCCATTAAACAAAGAAACCAACCAACCTTCATCTCTGACACATAAATTATAAAGTACAACTTAGTTGTGATTTACTATTAATATACTGCTTTACACATAAGTGATGTTCTCAAATCTATACTAAACTGTATCTGATAAGGCTCAAGTTCTAGAGATCGAGGGAGTGTGGAGTCATCCCTTCATTGCCATAACTCCCAGGTCCACTTTGCTCTTGAGTAGTTTTTCTTGTTGGAATCTCATCAATGGGTCAACTAGATCTGTTTAAAAATTATTCATATTCAACAGGAATATGTGCAAAAAAACATCTTAAGAAACAACACCAAAAAAAAACCCCTAAGAAACAACACCAAAAAAAACCCTAAGAAACACCAAAAAAAAAAAACCCCTAAGAATCAACACCAAAAAAAAAAACCCTAAGAGACAACAACAAAAAAAACCCCTAAGAAACAACACCAAACAAAAAAAAAACCTAAGAAACAACACCAAAAAAAAACCCATAAGAGACAACAACAAAAAAAAACCCTAAGAAACAACAACAAAAAAAACCCCATAAGAGACAACAACAAAAAAAACCCCTAAGAAACAACACCAAAAAAAAAACCCTAAGAGACAACAACAAAAAAAACCTAAGAAACAACAACAAAAAAAGTGTAAACATGAACATACAATGAATACAATTCTCTAACTCTGTGATATAAAATAACCCTAGACAGGCAGTTAAGATCAATTAATCTGAAAAATCTGGATCATAAAACATTGATATTGCAATTAAATATGAAATATTTACCTGTTTAAAATGATTATGGAAATAAAATTTTGGATTGTATATAATCAGAAACTATAATAGTTAAACTGATTTTGGTATGAAATAACCCAACCACGGTTGACATTATATATGTTTGTACCTTTTTATATAATTAAACTCTTATTGTTAAGCTGACTTTGGCATAAAATAATCCGATGAGGGCAGATACAGCATAAAACCAACTGTTAGGTTCAATCTTTTGAGAATACTTCTCAAATATCCATCCATCATTGTAATCAATTCTCATCAAATATCACCAGTTTATTTTTACAGGATCCCAATCTTTTAATCTAAAATTAGATCAGTAATGACACTTGTACTGCTTTTTTTTTTTTCTTCCAATCTTTAAGACTATTTAGTGTGATTGATTTTAATGCATCTCAATCTTTGTCGGCTTACTTGCTGTATCTATTCTTGATACAAATAATCTGCACTCTTAGAATTTCAAGAATTCCTATCCAATACAAATGATTTTTGCAATTATCCAGTTTCAAGTATTCTTATGAATTACTAAACTGTCACACGGTTTTAAATAATTAATTATAATCATTTGCAAAGAATTTTAGCTTTAAGTAACTATTCTTAATAGAAATAAATTAGTTATATGATATCAAGTATTCCTATCAAATACAAATAATTTTCATACTGTTGGATGGTTTTAAGTATTTGCTGTGGACCAGTAAAAGGTTCGGAAGAAAGATACAGACTTGGGATTATGTGAAACAAGTATATTGAACGAAAGTATAAATACAGCATAGGTAAAAGAGTGTTGAACATCAGTCTGATTGCCAAAGTGTTAGCCTGGAGTCAACTTAGGTATTTGTTCTCTGTCCCACCACCGGACAAGTATGGTACAAGGCCTTTTTTAAGGTGGATCAGGTCGTAGGGCCATACCCAGACATGTCTGGCATTGCCAAAAATACCTTCAGCTCCATTGGCATTCCCCTTGATAGTGGTGCCTCAGGTGCTAGGCAATAAACCTAATCTGCCCCATAAGGGGGCAAAAGTCTGGGGAGATGGCCCCCTGAGGCTGGGGGAAATGTTAAGTCAACAAGCCAGCACTCAGCCAAATCTGTGCCCGAGTCAAACACAGCTGACCGAGGCTGGAGTTGACTCAACGCCAAGATGAATATTCTCCCGGTATTCATAGTAATAGGAAGAGTTCATTATAGTCCGTAAGGTAGGTACCATAACAGTATTCCTATCTCATACTGATTATTTTTTGGTTTCAAGTAATTATTTCTATTATGGATATCGGACCTAACCGATAAAATGAAACGCTGTTTCTTCCAGGCAGCGGTCACATCGATACTGCTATATGGCTGCACTACATGGTCGCTAACAAAACGGCTGGAGAAGAAGCTAGACGGCAATTACACAAGAATGCTACGTGCAATCTTGAACAAGTCCTGGCAGCAACACCCCACAAAACACCAACTGTACGGCCACCTGCCCCCATCACAAAAACTATTCAAGTTAGACGAACCAGACATGCAGGACACTGCTGGAGAAGCAGGGACGAACTCATAAGAGATGTACTCTTATGGACCCCCACACATGGCCGTGCAAAAGCAGGATGACCAGCACGAACGTACATTCAGCAGCTATGTGAGGATACGGGATGTTGTCCTGAAGACCTGCCAGAAGCGATGAACGATAGGGAGGAGTGGCGAGAGAGGGTCAGGGATATCCGTGCTACCAGCACGATATGATGATGATGAATAGTCATTTGTTAACACACAGTTATATGATTTCAAGTAACTAATAATAATCCTTTACTTAAAGAAAGTATTCTAAATAGAAATAGCATCCAGTCATATGTTTATGGAGGTGCCAATGGTGTAATAGTTATTGTCAGAGGAAATGGACAAGATGACATGAGTTCAAATCCTGGATGAGGCTGATAGCATTTCACATAGCACTCACACTTCTAGGAAAGGAATGAATCCAGTTATTCTCCCACCAATTATGGGTAAATAGCAGGGGGAGAATGGGTTCTTCAGCCTTGATTACATGACTAGTTTTGGAGAAGGAAAACTCTGAATTTAAACCTGTTAAACTCTGCTTAAAAATTGACCTTGTGTCATAACCTGCCTGTGAAGAGGGGTTGGAAAATACATAGTCATATGTTTACAAATAGTTTATAACTATATATATAATATATATATATATATATATATAGTTGGAGTTAGGCTTCCTGATGATCCGATAAGGTGAAACTTTAGTAGAAGATTTCCGACTCACGATTTAAGTTAATTATATATATATATATATATAATATAAAAAGGAGTGGCAAGTTCGTGACATAGCAGTGACCATGCAGGACTGTAACTTTTATAGAAAATAAGGTGGAACTAGTTGTGCTATCAGGTTCACTTTTTGACAAATACTCAGGGGAAAATTTATGAAACCCCCTATACCCTCAGGTAAGGGTTGAATAATACTGTTACTGTTCTTCTACAAGGAGGGCTTTGGTATTAAATAATCCACAAAGGTTGATATGACATTAAACAAAAAAAACCAAATCTAAGATATTCAAAGTATGAACTCTTGAAATCCATTACTTGAAATTTCATGTGAAGTGCACTAGATGGAAATAGAAAAAGTGGCCAGTCAACTGTATTTATAGTGTGAAGTATTTCTCCTGAACTAAATAATAAAATGTGATATTGCGGAGAAAAGAACCAAGCTTATAAAAGTGTTAACAGCTTCAGATTATGTCTGGGGAAAAAAAAATGATATATCCTGAAAGATTCTAAAAATAAATAGATATTGAGTGTAGATATCTAAATTCATTTCTCCTGTGCCATTTACCACCTGACTCCTTTCATATTTTATTTTCCTGTATTTCATCCTCTCTAATCTATCTGTTTGGTTTGGTTTGGTTTCTTTGTTTAATGGCAGATCAACCTTTGTAGGTTATTTAATTCGAAAGCCATTATTATAGTGGAACAGTCGTGGTACTATTTAACCCATAGCTAGGAGGATAAGGGGGTTCATACCTTTCCCAAGGGTATTTGCCTGAAAGTGAATGTAATAGCACGACTGGAGTACGAACTCGCTTACTACAATTCCGCAGTCCATCGCTTTAACCATTACACCATGAAGACACCCCTATCTGTGTGTGTGTGTGTGTGTGTGTGTGTGTGTATATATATATACATATATATATAGGCCCTCTCAAATCTATCTATCTGTGTGAGTGTATGTATGTATGTGTGTGTGTGTATATATATATATATATATATATATATATATACACACACACACATTATGTATGTATTCAATATTGCTCGAAATATTCTGGCGGCAACACCCCGCAAGACACCAACTATACGGCCACCTGCCTCCCATCACAAAAACTATCCAAGTTAGATTAGCCAGGCATGCAGGATACTGCAGGAGAAGCAGGGACGAGCTCATAAGTGATGTACTCCTATGGACCCCCACATATGTCCGAGCAAAAGCAGGATGACCAGCTCAAACATACATACAGCAGCTATGTGAGGATACGGGATGTAGCCCTGAAGACCAGCCAGAAGCGATGAACGATAGGGAGAAATGGCGAGAGAGGGTCAGGGATATCCATGCTAGCGGCATGACATGATGCTGATGTATGTATGTATGTATTATGTAGTTGTATTTTTTCCTCTCTGTACATTTTCATACATAAAGATCTATTTCTGATTTTTCCCAGTTATATGAATCTGGCAGTGTGAAAATGTTCAGAGATGAATGCACACAAGGTCTTCAGTGGATGATTTTATTTATAGGATTATTTACCAGCATTTTAGATCTTCATCAGGGCAAGGGAGTTATCAAATAAACTCCTCCTCTTAAGACTATGTATTTTTTCATCTTTGTACATACATTATATATAATTTCTTTTTCTTTTATGTGTCATGTGAACGAACATCGTACCATAGTACAAATACCTAACACCATAAATATGGTTGATAAACCACTTTTTATAATATTTCTATCTGATAATTTTTATGCTCCCATAAAACCTCAAGTAATGAACTTGAAGAATTCGTAATTCAACTATTTTAAGTTTATCGCCTCCTCTACTGTAACAGCATCTAACAATTTGTTATGAGAAACTTTTCTTATTTGAAATTCTTTTATTTCCTTGAACTAGGTGTCTCAAAATAGATGCAACCCATTAATACGATAATGATTTATTACTGAGACAAATGCAATGGCGGTCATTTGGAACACATCCTGTAAAAAAAATGCATCCTTTGAGGATGAGACATCAAATCAATGTTTTTTTTGTTTTTTTTTCAATTTTTGTTATATCAGCTTCCAGGACATGCAATCTTTTTTTGAGTTTCTTATCTCAGTTATAAATCATTATCATATTAATGGATTGCGTCTGTTTTGAGACAGTTTTGAATGATTTTGTCTCCAAGTAAGTAGTGATACAAAATACTTTTTTCCACTCAAATCTAAAGCACTGTGATCAAGGATAAATCGTCATTATAGTATAATGTTTTCAAACCTGAAACACAAAAGAAATTATTATTAGTAGTCACATGGGTCCCATGTATATTGAGACACCCTGTATATATACATACACACAAACAAGGGTGATTCAATCAATAAATGGTGATTTTTGCCAAAGGAGTTGACAATTGGAAGTACTGTTAAGTTACACCTTTCACAAGAAAATCAATAACGATGGGTAATTTCATGTTCCAGAAGACTGTCAGCATGACCTTCTTTACTGACCACTGCACTTGTAATGTTTTCTTAAGTGAATTGTTGCCCAGTCAGCTGGAGCTGTAGAATACACTGACTGCTTCTCTGCACAGGGGTAAGACCCCCCCTCCACTCAATGAGAGTCCTGGATATGACACTAAACAATCAGATGGTGAAGTTCCAGTGATGCTGGAGCTTTGGGGAATGTGGATCACTCCTTCATTGCCATTAATCTCAGGTCCACTCTGGCCCGGGATGGTAGCACCTAATAGGGTCCTATCTATGGGTTAAATAGAACAAAGAGCACACTTATCCTGAACTTAATTTTTTTAAATAGAACTGCTTGACTAAACTGAATAGCATGAAATAGAAATATTTTTGACAATTAAACTGTGTGCTTATGCTAAACTGAATTGTTTGAAATGGAACTGTTTTTGACATTGAAACTGTACTTACACTAAACTTAATTGTTTAATATAGAACTGTTTTAACATTTAACTGTGTGTAAACAAAATTTGTACTTAGCTAAATTATAATTGTTTGAATAAACTGAATTGTTTGAAATAGAAATGTTTTCGACAATTAAATTGTGTGCTCATGCTAAACTGAATTGTTTGAAATAGAACTATTCGCATAAAAATGGATTTGGTGTTAAATAACCTACAAAGGCTGATATGCTATAAAACCCAACCAACCAACCATTTACTGGATTGTCATTGACTATCTTTTTGATTCAGGCCTTTAGTAGCAAAACCATGTTTAGACCATTGTAAACAATTTTTTGACTAAAACATACTTTTCCATATACATCACACGTTCTTTTATAAATGGTTTGATTTCTCAGCCACCAAATATTTGATGATAGATCTCAGTTTGATTTTTTTCTTCCATTTTGAATAGCTTCAAAATAAATATTTTTTGTGAGATTAAAATAATTTTTGAGCTAAACTAATGACAAATAATGCAGAGTTTATATATAGGGAAAAAATTATTTTTCATTTTTTTTTTTTCAAAAAATTACTCTTACTCATTGAATGACCCTCGCATGCATGTGTATATAAGATTATTTATGTATATTTACGCAGCATTTCTTCGGTAATGCAAATTTCATTAAACATAATAGACATTTTATGTCTACATATTTTCTTCTGGATCCGTTCGAATTCCCATATTACTTTTATCGTATTCCGGGGGGGAATTGATTTATATATTGTCCATAGTTGTATGTATCCCTAGTACTTTCTGCCCGACTTTGGGCCATCATCAGGGGAGGATCTATTACAAAAGTGATGTAACTTTTGTTTTAGCATATTACTACTGTGTAAGGGCGTCTTTGCCGTTGAAGATTATGGCATTTGCTTTTAAATGTAATTCTATAATTAGTGCCAGTAGCTAAAGACATTTAAGTACATTAGCACTGGTTCAAAAATTAATTCTATTAAGTATTGGTTGCTGGTTTCTAATATGTAGTGCTTCGAGAATCTGAAGTTTTTGCTTATTATTTTGATGTTCTAATATTGTTGTGTTGTCGGTGAGAATTTTCCGTAGTTGTGTTGTTGGGCATGAATTTTTTTTTAAATGCTGAGCTATGGACAATACATAAATCAATCCCCCCCCCCCCGAATACAATAAAAGTAATACGGGAAATCGAACGGATCCAGAAGAAAATATGTAGACATAAAATGTCTATTATGTTTAATGAAATTTTCATTAAGATTATTTATGTATACTTTTCTTTTTTAAGTAGAGGAATTATATTCAGAATTGAATTACCATGACCAGAAAATCTAGCAAACACTTATGCACAACATATGGAAACACAGGACAGCTTTTTCGACCTTATTAGGTCTCATCAGCAGTGTATACTGAGATCAAACCACTGAGCCATCAGTCCTTATCGCACACAAGTGACACCAAATTAACTAGTCACAGTAACTGCATGGCCAATTAACCTAAATGTGTCTTGCAAGTTACATCCATACTCTTTAAAAAGGACACAGTCACCTCCAGGGCCATGTCTTCCAAAGAGGATTATATCTCCAGTGGTATACACTGCCGATGAGACCAAATAAGGTTGAAACAGCTGTCCAGTGTTTCCATATGTCATGTGTAAGTGTTTGTCGGATTTTCTGGTCATGGTAATTTACTTCACAAGATTATTTGTTTAGTTTTATGGCATGTCTCATTGGATTATCTAATGTTGAAATCAGTCCCTTTGCTTTTTCCAACCAATTTTGTTTCAAGTAAGTAACAATCTTTCATATACAAATATACCTTCAAGTAACTATTCATGATACAAATAATTTACTTACTGTTGTATGCTTTCAAGTATTCCTGTCTAATACAAATAATTTACATAGGAATGCTGGAAACCATATGAATAACAAGTAAAGTTGGTGACCTTAGTTGAGAGTGACCCAAAGACTCCCTTTTCAATAGCTCCCACACTGAGGTGTAGGGAAGGGTGCTACTCCATTCCCTGGATTGCTCTACTTACCCTTGATCCTTACCCTTATAATGCTGAATTTTAAGCAAGGCAGCATCAAGTACCATTTTTTGAGTCTTTGGTATGACTTTGATCTGGGATGCAACCCCAGGTCGCAGATGGAACCCTAATAAGTACTATCACTTTGGGTTTGAGGAACCTTGAGAAGAGTAAAAACAATAATAAAGGGATGATTTTTATATTCTCTAAAGCTGCAGAACTATGTATATAATGTTGCTGGTTGGTTGTTTGGTTTCATGGCTTGTCAACCTTTATAGGGTTATGCAATACCAAATATAGATCGAAGTAACAATTCTTGAGACAAATAATTTGCACACATTCCCGTGACTTTAAGTATTACTAATAACTTATACAGTTACAGCTTCAAGTAACTATTCCTATTGAGTAATTATAATTAGTTTGCACAGTTATATGGAATCGAGTATTCCAATCAGATACTTATAACTATCCAACAAACCTACTTGACCTATAAAAGGAACCTTAACAAGTACTACTACTCTAGGTCAGAGTGGACCTGGGAGTAATGGCAACGAAAGGCAACTATTCTCCCCAAAGCTACTAAGTGGAGCCTCACCATCAGATGCAGTTAATTGTCATAGCCAGAATGCATCAAGAATTTTGTTGCATACTTAGTGTATTGCAATCAGTATTTAAAAGGGATGTGATTGTCAAAGTGCATTGTGGTGATAATAATTGTTGAGCATAAAATCTTGTAATTATATTGCAGAAATTGTTCTGTCTGCTTCTTAAAAGAGCTTAGAGGCATGAAAAAAAAAAAAAATTTTTTTTCTTTTTTATAAATTCTAACTTAGCTGAGAAATAAGATAAAAACAGATGTTTGTTCCCAACACAGAAAATTAATTTGGTAAATTGCACAAAAGAGGAAGCTGAGTTGGCAGCTTTGAGTAAAAAAGGGGCGACAGTTTTGATAGCCTTTCAATTATCAAAGTTAATATGAAAAATATGCAGAGATGTCAAAGACGATTGCAGACTCTGACTTGTTCAAAGAAGATTCAACAGCAAACACAAAAATATTGTTGTCTATACATACAGATATGAATAGAGGAATCTTTTATGCAGGCAAACATATACACACTATAATATATATATATATATATATATATATATATATATACTGCAAAAATAAACAATCTGAGCTATTTTTGGCATCACCTCCAGGAGGCTTGATTCCCCATAAGACACTACATTAAACTAACCTTGTATCATATTTCACCACCAGAGGGTGTTGGCTAAATCTGTGTGTGTGTGTATATATATATATATATATATATATATATATATAGTGTGTGTGTGAGTGTCTATGTGTGTGGAAAGTTGGATAAATCAAACTTAACTCAAATTTAGATGAGTGGTATTTTGTTCGGCTTTGATATCTTCATAAAATAAAGCCGAATGAACTGTCAAACATCTAGATTTGAGTTAAATGTTTGATTTATCCAACTTTCCACATATTTCTATCATAATGTCAGATTCACTAAAAACCTATCTTTTCAACACACACACACATATATATATATATATATATATATATATATATATATATATATATATATATATCAAGAAAATAGTGACTGAATATTCAAAGAAAGAGTGCTTAATGCATGGCTATTTATACCAAATAAACCTGCAGAGCAAAATATATTTTTTGTTTAAAAAAAACGAGAAATTTAGAAATAGTATTCCATTTCCATAATAGATCTATTTTGCTTATTCAAGCTCGTCAAGCGAATTAAATTTATTATGGTAATGTATACTATTTCTAAACTGTTGTTTTAAACCAAAATTACATATATAGTGCAAAAAATGGCATCTGTGCGGCCAACAAAACCTTGATCAGATGAAACATGGTTTCAGAGCCATATATATATAATATATATATATATATATATATATATATATACATGCTGCAAAAAAAGCACATAGTGCAGCCAAAAAACTTTCATCTGATGGTGACTTTGAGGTTAGACAGTTTCAAGGCCATGTATATTATAGATGATCCATAGGATTCCTGTTGTAATAGCTGTCTATGATATTTCTTGCAATTGAATGTTTTATTAGCATTTCATCGTTTGCAAAAATTTCGATGATTAAAATGCAAAAGACTCATCAATTACTAGCAAATGGTTAAGGAACTGATCTATTTTCTAAGTTAAAACATGAATAGAAATTAACTAACAGTTAAAAGAAATGATCAGCTTTTTATAATTACTCTATGTATGCTTGTGTCTGTATATGTAACTGTTTTTCTCTCCACTATCGTTGTGTGTGTGTATATATATATATATATATATATATATATATATATATTCACACTCATAATGTACTGCTCATAAGTATTTGAAAAAAAAAAGACTAATCTATCCTCGAAGAATTGAGTTTTATAGCTGTCAAAAATATTTAGTCTTATTTTGTATTTATGAATGTTAAATTTTCCGAATACTTTCATAATAGAATTGTTCAATTAAAATTTTTTTGTTTTTTTTTTTTTTTTTGTTTTAATTGAGTTGGGGGTAATCTTTCTAAAATTTTGTTCTGAATTGATCCAGGAGATTGAAAGCGATGCCAAACTACTAAGGGGATTGATATTTCTCTTTTCAAAATCCTAAGATTGCAAGTGCCTTTATGTTTCATGGCATATCAACTCCTTGTGGGTTATTTAATGTCAAATCCTGCTTTTTACATATATATCAAATATATGATTTGTAAACACATTTTGAAGATACAGTTAAATGGTCAAACAGTTCTAGTTCTAACATTTTAATTAAGCATAAGTCAACTAAGTTAAATGGTTCCAAGTATTGTTATGAATTACAAACAATTCAATTGAACATCACTTATTTCTTTACACACAGTTAAATGGTCAAACAGTTCTATTATTAACAATTAATTTGTTTACACTCTGTTTAAATGTCAAACAGTTTGATTTGACCCATATATAGGACCCTATCAGGTCCTACCTCTCCAGACCAGAGTGGATCTGGGAGTGATGGCATTGAAAAGGCACTCTGCCTTCCCCAAAGCTCCTGCATTACTGGTGCCTCATCATCAGATGGTTTAATGTCATATCCAAGGACACTCATTTGGTTGGTGGGGGGTCTTACTACTATGCAGAGAGGAAATTGGTGGGCTGATATGATTTGTAAAGTGAATAGTTGATAGATAATATTTTAAAATTAGCCATATCTCAGTTTGCACATAGTTAAATGGTTTCAAATATTGCCATTTATTGTTTGCACACAGTTAAATGGTTTCAAGTATAGAAAATGATTAAATATTTCTGTATGAACCATTTATGGGACCATAACAGGTACTACCACTCCGGGTCAGAGTGGATCAAAGAATAATGTTAATGAAGAGGCATTCCAGACTCTCCAGACTCCAAGATTGGAGCATCACCATCAGATGTTGTTTGCTGTCATACTCAGAACACTAAATAGTTTCAAGTATTGCTATCCAACACTAATAATTCTAAACACTAAATAGTTTCAAGTATTGCAATCCAACACTAATAATTCTGAACACTAAATAGTTTCAAGTATTGCTATCCAACACTAATAATTCTATTCATCATTATTCATTTGTTTGCCCTTGGTTAAATGGTTTCAAGTATTGCTATGAAATACAAATACTTACATTTAACATTTGCATATAGTTAAATGGTTTCAAATATAGTAAATAATTAAATTGTTCAGTCTGACCCATAGATGTGACTCTAACTGGTACTATCACTCCAGATGTGTGTCTTACCCCTCTGCAGAGATGCAATCATCAGATTCATCAGCCCCAGCTAATTGGGCTAGCAATCTTAAGCAATAAAAAAATTTAAAAAAACAGATTTTGTGCTTGTTCAAATACTTATGAGAAATACTTTCTATAGCGTGTTTCTCATAAAGCAAACACTTAAATTTTGTCAGTAGCTCATCAAAAAAAAAAAAAAATTGCACTCACTTATTGAGATTAAAAGCTGATCTTAAGTCAAAGCAATAATCTCAATCCAGTGATGACCCCCAAGAATCAATTAGGACATGACCTCAAAATCTACTGAGGTCAACAGATTAGTGCTTGATTCTTTGTAGTCTTATCTCAGCGGAGAATTAAAAGGTTAAAAAAAAATCATTAGGCCTAATTATAATCACTGCTATCAACATAATTATTGTACTTGTTATAAACACAATGTAATTTACAATGTAAATTCCAACCAAGGCTGTTTTTATTTCACTTTGACCTAGTGCCCTTGGGAAATGTATAAATCCACTTGTTCCTCTCCTCCCCACTATCACTAACTCTTGGTAAATAATAAGGCAAACATAACCTATTGGTAGGCAAAGTAGTATATAATAAAGAAAACACTGAATTCAAGCACCATAGCAACATGTACGTCAGGTTTGGTTTGATGGCATATCAACCATCAGAGGTTATTTAATCCCAAATCATTTTTTATACAAAAAACCATTCTATTTCAAATGATTCAGTTTAGTGTAAGTACACAGTTTAGTTCTATTAGACCCATAGATAGGACCCTATCAAATGCTAACACTCCAGGCAAAATGGACCAGGGAGTGATAGCTATGTAGGGGTACTCCACATTCCCCAAAGTTCCAGCATTACTGGAACCTGACAATCAGATTGTTTAGTATCATACCCAGGACACTCGATGAGGGGGGGCGTTACTTTTCTGCAGAGATTCAGTCAGTGTAATCTATAGCCCGAGCCAGCTGGGCTGATGTACGTCATGGTGAGGCCCATATCCCTTATATCTTTATGACCTTGGAGAAGGGCTAGGTTCTACTGTGGATTGTGAAAAAGCTAATGGGATAGAAGTGAAGTGTGTGTATGTATATATATATATATATATATATAAATAAAATGTGTGGGATATTAGATAGATGTTCAAAAAGCTCTTAAACTACAGAAAAAATGTATAATGTGTGCAATCTCCTAACTTCTATGTATAAAATAACACCAGATGACTTGACATGCTTTTGAAATTCATCAATCAATCCTCCTTAATCTATTATAACCCAAATTTTTAATTTCCCTTATTTATTATGAAATTACTATTTGTTTTTAATAAACACACGGAAACATCCATTTAACCTTTATTACTTACTGTAAATATAAATTTTATTAATGCAAAGTATACATTAAATTAACCAAAATCGAATTATTTAATGAGATTTTCACATCTATTTTAATTTTTATCATTAAGTGCTTTCAGACTATGATCTTCATCTTTATTGTTATTTCCATAACGTTTCGGCCAATATGTCCCCTGTCCTTCTTCATATGTTTTCCGAACTCGGGAACCTTCACAGAACCTTGAACTACATCCTTTGTTGAATTCATGGGGTGGGGGTCACCTGTTCTGATTCCGTTAGCCATAACCAGGTACAACTGTTAAGTTTTTCCTGTATTGTTACTCACCTTACAGTCAGGATTGAACCTGCAACCTATAGATGATTGTCTCCTTAGAAGCTTAGGGAATCAACACCTTAGGAGACAATCATCTGAAGGCAGCAGGTTCAATCCTGACTGTAGGTGAGTAACAATACAGGAATACTTAACACTTGTACTCGGTTATGGCAAGGAAATCAGAACAGGTGACCCCCGTGGATTCAATAAAGGACGTAGTTTGAAGTTCCATGTAGGTTCACAAGTTCGACAAACACCTGAAGAAGGCCGGATAACATATCAGCCGAAACGTTGTGGAAATAACAATGAAGATAAAGACAATAGTCCAAAAGCCCTTTATGATAAAAATCATCAGGCTTGGTCTCAGAAATTTAGACAACTAATCTATTTCAATTGTCCTCATTGGGTTACTATGGATTAGCATACAGGGTGTGACAAGAAATACCTCGCACATATTAAACAGTTATCTGTGTGGTGTAAGCAAACTTAGGCAAGTAGCAGTGGTAGCTCCATCTAGTTAATGCCTTACCAATTTTTTTTATTGGTACAATCATGGCTTTAACTGGTGCACAACATGTATTTGCTGTTGAAACATGTGTTTTAAGACTGATGAATCTGTTCGTGCAACACAGTTTTCATGCTAATTTCAAGTTGAAATGATACTGTTCTGGATAAAATTTTCAACCTATGGTAGTATCAATTTTCTATCCAGAACAGCATGATTCTGATGTAACAAAAGATGAGCACAAAAAGCTCTCTGTGTACCAATTACAGATTCATCAGTATTAAAAAAAAGTTTCAATAGCAAATGGATTGTGTGCACCAGTCCAACCCATCCTTTCTAACTGATCATATCTGTAAAAAAAAAACTAAAAAAAGAAAATTTTTAGTATCACATTAGCTAACTTGGATATTTTTGATGTGTTCATCTTCCAAATGAAAAGGGTCAGTTCGCATAGAAAATCAATACTGAAAATTTTAGCTTTTACTCACTTAATTTGTAGTAAATAAAAGACCAACTTGTAACAGTTGAAAGTATTCCATTAGTCGGCCCTTTAAATATAGGGTATCTAAAAAAAAAATATATATATATATCAAAATCTATTTTTTTAAATATTTAAGATACTTAGACTCGTCATAGTTTTGTCGAGAAACTCTTGAAATTTATTTCTACAACTTCTAGTGTGTACTTCTAGTCACTCATAACATATCAAGGCAGTTACCAATTTCTTGCTAAATACTCATTAACATATCTTTCTCTACAGTAGTAACAGCTGTTGCGGTACATTGTTTCAGATCATGTAAATTAAAGAGGGGAGGGCAAAATACTGAATGCCTTAAAAATAAACTATAAGTGTTTCACAGAAAAACTCAGTATCATAAATGTCAAAATCTTGAATAATTATTTTGAAATAAATTTTTTGAAACATTCTTTTGTAGACGCCCTGTATTTTTTCAAGTCTGACACAAGGTAACATGGGGGTGTCTTCGTGGTGTAATGGTTAAAGTGATGGACTGCGGAATCGTAGTATGCAAGTTCGTACTCCAGTCACACTATTATGTTCACTTTCGGGCAAATACCCTTGGGAAAGGTATGAACCCCCTTATCCTCCCAGCTATGGGTTAAATAGTACCACTACTGTTCTTCTTGGACAATGGCTTTGGCATTAGATAACCTACAAAGGTTGATATGCCATTAAATAAAGAAACTGAACCGAACAAGGTAACATATGCTGTGAGAATTAAACACACCATACAAACAATGCCAAGAGAGACTAACTTGATGATCACATACCAAGTTCTTTTCTTATTTTGTATTAGGCCGAATAAAAAGTTCTGCAATATTCTTGTAATGTCAGTTCTAAATGCTTTTGCCCAAGTTGTGAAGGTGGCAAACCACACTCAAGTGTGAGATACCAAGCTTACCTGATAATCTTCGTGTACAACTCACTAGATTTTCCTCTCAGGCTTGGAGCACAGTGACAGAATCTACAGTTTGAGGTCTACCTGATCTTGTCTAATAGTTTAGTTCCTTGTGACATGAGTGAAAATTCTTGAACCAACTGGTTACTGCACTGTTATTAACTGTGCTATCACCTTTTGCACAATAAAAGTTTCTGGTTGCTTCTGATCCAGTTTGAACTGATAAAGTTTAAGCTTCTAAATTAGACTCAGCTGTATGTTCATTTATTTACCTTTCAAATCACGCACTGCCAGGGCACCAACTACCATGATACTATCTCTCACAGCTTGAACTGCTTTGGTCATGTGGTGTATATGTCATAAACTTTCACATGCCTAAAATATTGCAAAACTTTTGACTAAACATTAATGTCATGTTCATATTTTTGTATTCCAAGGTTTGGTTAGTTTGGTTTTATGGCATATCAACCATTGTTGGTTATTCAATGCCAAATCCTCTTTATACATATATACTAAATATATATGATTTGATTTGGTTAGGTTTTATGGCATATCAACTATTGTAAGTTATTTCAAGCCAAATCCTCTTTATACAAATATATTCGATCTATATAAATATATATATATGAGACTTGTAAACACATTTTGTAAATAACATTCTTAAACAAACCTGAGCCTTTTTTTTTAACACAGTTAAATGGTTTTAAATATTGCTAGATAATAGTCACAATTGAACATTAGTCATTTATTTGCACACATAGATAGAACCCTTTCAGGTGCAACCACTCTGGGTCAGAGTGGAGCTGGGAGCAATAGCAATAAATGGATACTCCACATTCCTCAAATCTCCAAGGCTACAGCCTCACTATCAGATAAATCATATCCAGGACACAGGAGTTTGGTAAATACATACAAACCCTTAGTAATGTGTATGTAGGATGTGAAGGGAAACTGAATTCAAATCAGCAGTACTCCAGTTAAAAATTGACTACAAGATCATACATAATTTTTGTAGTGGATGAGTTAAGGAGCTAATAACACTTTTTTACCCAGGGGCTCAAATGACTTTCAGTCTGCCCCTAGTAGCTTCCTAATCTCAAACGATTTAACTGGTAAATTTCTATTAAATATCCGAGTGCTGTTACAGAAAATTATGAATTAGGCTTCTTTTTTCTTTCAGAAAAAGATAAACATTTGATTTGTACTGTGAAGAAAAATGTGTCAGTTAAATGCTTTTGAGATGAGACTAGTCAAATAATTATGTTGTACATAAAAAGTTCTAAATTCGTCCATGCAGACAAACATCACTGAGTGATCAATAACCCTGAAACCTCGAGGAAAATAAAAAAAATAATAATCAATAAATGATCCAATGTGTCCTACTTTTAACTCATATCTATAATTGATTATTTATTTCATTTTATTTTTTTTGCCAGCACATCAGCCATATTGTTCATGAATTTTGATTGGTTGGTTTTATGGCATATCAATCCTTTTCGAGTAATTCAACGCCAAATTAAATTTCAAACAGTTCAGTTTAGTATCTACCACTCCAGGCCAGAGTGGACCTGGGAGCAATGGCCATAAAGGGAGACACTCAATTTCCCAAGGCTCTAGCATTACTGGAACCTCATCATCAGATTGTTTAGTGTCATATCTTGGACACTCATTGGAGGAGTCTTACCCCTCAGCAGAGATTTAGTTAATGTATTCTACTGCCCTAGTCGAATGGGCGACATGAATTTTGGTTTTCAGTTTATTCTGTGTTGCATTAGATTTACAAAGACCAATCTTTTCATAGATTGAAAAGAAGAGACGATGACATAGAATCTAAAAGTAAAACATTATAACATTATCATGAAGATACAAAAATCATTATCATTAATTTTAAAGGTTTTTTTTTTTTTAAATTTGTTGCCTTTTGATTTTAACTGCATGTCAACCTGTCTAAGGTTATTTCATGCCTAGAAATTAAGGAATCACATTCATTGAGCATTTTTGCCCAGTCAGCTGGGGCTGTAGAATATACCAACTGCACCTCTGCAGTGTCCTGAATATGACACAAAACAATCTGATGGTGAGGCTCCAGTGATGCTGGAGCTTAGGGGAATGCAGAGCAACCTTTCATTGCCATTGCTCCCCAGTCCACTCTGGCCCAGAGTGGAAGCACCTGATATATGGTTTTAAAAGAACTAACTGTATACTTATGCTAAACTGAATTGATTTAACTAGAACTATTTGACTAAACTGAATTGCTTGAAATAGAAATGTTTTTGACAAATAAACTGTGTACTACATTTAAATTGCGTACTAAACTGAATTATTTGAAATAGAACTGTTTTTACATTGAAACTGAACTCACACTAAACTGAATTGTTTAGTATAGAACTGTTTTGACATTTAACTGTGTGTAAACAAAATCTGTACTTATACTAAACTGAATTAGCTAAGTTAGAACTGTTTGACTCAACTGAATAACTTGAAATAGAAATGTTTTTGACAAACTGTGTACTCATACTAAACTGAATTGTTTGAAATAGAACTGATTATTTGTATAAAAATGGATTTGGTGTTAAATAACATATAAGGGTTGATATGCCATAAAACCCAAACAACCAACTATTAAGTCTTTTGTTTAGAAGGAAATGAACTTATCAAAAAACAAGTTAAGGGTGTGCTAATATAAGGAGAATATTGTAATACTAAATATCCATTTGGATTGTATAATATTACACTAGATATAATAAAAATCTTAGTGTCTTTGGGTTATCTTTCTACATTTTTACTTTTTAATTGTTAAGAGATATTTATTCATGGCCAATGCAGTAAGATTTCTTTATTTTGGGGAATAAGATAAAATAAAATCTGTTCACGCATTCACTCCAACCATTAGAAATATCTTTATCAGTTAAATTTCTTTTAAACCAAGCATACCAGGATTTGTTGGGTTTTTTTGTCTAATGGAACAAAATAAGTACCCCTTTTTTTTCATATACATATTTATACAATTTTATTATTGTTAGTAAAGTAAAGTAAAGTTAGCGACCATAGTCGAGGGTGACCCGAAGGCTCCCTTTTCGATAGCTACTACACCGAGGTGTAGGGGAGGGCGCTACTCCATTCCCAGGATTGCTCCACTTTACCCTTGAACCGTACCTTATAATGCTGAGTGTTAAGCAAGGTGGTATCAAGTACCATTTTTAAAGTCTTTGGTATGACTCGACCTGGGATTGAACCCAGGTCTCCCGGGCCATTGGCGAACACTCTAACCGCTGGGCCAATTGTTAGTAGAGTTTGATAATATTCATATTTACTAGATAAGGTGCTAGTTGAAATAATCAAATCCTGGTGGCTTAGTTATGGGCGATAATGTAAGTCTACTTAATGCTTTTAGTATATAAAATAGAATCTATTAACACTGCTACTTTGAATATAAAAACCCTTACCAAATGCCATTTAGATTTTTGAAATTGATAAGACAGCTTTTGTCTTATTTTGGTAGATAAAACAAGTTTATTAAACTAAAGAATGATTTTAATATCTGTCTTCAAAACATTTTTTTTTGTTCTGCATAATGTCATGTGATGCATTTGTGTCAAATAGTCTTTTTAAAAAAAAAAAAAATTATTTTTTAAACGGAAAAAAATAACACCACAAACCAAAATAAAGAACAATATTAACATTATGAATGTTTTTATTGTTATTTTGGCAAATAAACCTGTGGAATCAATGCACATGTGTTTCTGAGACAATACACAACATGTTGTAAGACATGTGATAGTAATTGTGTTGAAATCTTAACTAGCAAAAAAAAAAAAAAAAAAAAAATTAGAAGCTGAGACGAATACAGAGAGAACAGACCACTTCAAATTTTTTAATCTTCATAAATTAAAATTCATCTTCACTGAAATGACAAACCAATTTCAATGATGACCTTGAACTATACCTAGCCCAATTGGCTGGGGCTATAGAATAAACTAACTGCATTTTTGCAGGGGAGTAAGACCCCCCCCCGCCACCCAATGAATTTCCTCAATATAACATCAAGCAATCTGAGGGTGAGACTCCAGTAATACTGGAGCTTTGGGGAATGTGAACTACCTCTTCATTGCCATTGCTCCCAGGTCCACTCTGGCTCTATCTATGGGTCAAATAGAACTCTTTGACATTCAAACTGAGTGCAAACAAATGACATGCTAAATTGAATTGTAAGAAATAGAACTGTTTGATTATTTACTTATGTGTAAACAAATGACTGATAGTTAATTAAATTGTTAGTGATACATAGTAATACTTGGAACTATTTAACTTTGTTGACTTATGTTTACAAATCATATACTGAGTATATATGTATAAACTGGATTAGACGTTAAATAACCTATAATGGTTGATATTTCATCAAACCAAACCTATGAACAAAGCTAAATCTTTTCAAATAAACTACTCAAATTCGTTTCATTTTTTTTTTTCATGCTGTATCAACCTTCATGGGTTATTAAATATCAAAGCTATCCTAGATGAAGAATGGCAATGATACTACTTTACCTATTGCTGGGGGCAGGGATAACAGAGTTCACACATCTACCAAGGGTATTAGTCCAATAAGTGAATGTAATTGCAAGACTGATATTTGAACTTGCTTTCTTTGAGGCTGCAGTTGAGCACTTCAGTAATCACACAATTAGGACTCCCTCTTACTACACGGGTGATTTATTTATAGAGATGAAGTCTTGTACAGAACCAGACCCATTTTGAATGGGGGATGAGCTGATTTCAAAAGAATGTCACACCACTAAGCCACAGATTCTCCAACAGAACTCTTAGGTTTTTAAATCAGAATTTTTAAAATTTTAAAACTGGAATTTAGTATGAATGCAGAACTCAGAAAATTATCCTTCCATTGCAAATTGGACAGGAAATGACTTTTTCTCAGTTTAACTAAAGTCAGAATAACCCAGAACTATGAAATACATGTGCTATTAAGCATGTTCATTCCACAATTAAACAACACTTGGCATCTTCTTTTCTGAACTTTCTTTTACCATTCCAAAAACATTTAAATATTTTGTGTTTCTTTTACCATTCCAAAAACTTTTAAATATTTTGTGTTTCTTTTACCATTCCAAAAACATTTAAATATTTTGTGTTTCTTTTACCATTCCAAAAACATTTAAATATTTTGTGTTTCTTTTACCATTCCAAAAACATTTAAATATTTTGTGTTTCTTTTACCATTCCAAAAACATTTAAATATTTTGTGTTTCTTTTACCATTCCAAAAACATTTAAATATTTTTTTTTAGATGATCCTCATACAATTGTTTATCCAGCCTCTCACTAGGCCAAACCTAACACAGAAGCATTTTGATGGTGGTGGAGAATCATACACAAATTCAAATTAAAAAAATGCTTGATCCACATAGCATATCATTTTAGGGGTGCCTCAGGTACCAAGTGATAAGCTTAATCATGATATGCAGGTAGTACCTGAAGAGAAAACACTCTGCAACTTGGTAATCAACTCAATAACACCCATCTGGAGTGAATGCCAGGTGCCCCTCAAAGAACCCTTTGGTACGGAGGAGCCTATGTTGTTATACATCCAACAACTTTGGTTTTATTTCAGAATTTCATTGTTGTAATGATATGAAGCACATTAGTTCCTTAAAAAAATCATCTCAGAGTAAGGACTGGAATATACAATGTAATAGCTTTCTGTCTCATTGATTTTTTTTTTTCTTTTTTATACTTTTGTATACTTAAGTGTCCTCCCTTTGTTATATTGTTCTTTTTCAAAACATGAGATGGAAAGAAAAAGAAATTAAAGTGTTCTTGATTGACCAACTCAACTGATGCCACCATCTTAAACCTAAAGATTAACTGATGAGCTGATCTACTCAGAAACAATACCTTTATCTTTTTACATGGGGTCTATGAAAGCATAAAATATATTTCGCTACCTCTTTACATATAGATAGTAAATAATACAAGTTTTATATAAGAGATGTGAAAATCAATTTGGTGGAGTGTTTATGGATATATCATTCCGCCTTGTCTGTTCCACCTTCCATACTTTATCTGACAATGATTTTTTTTTTTTAATTTCTCTTTGGAGGAAGTTATAAGTGCCTCTAAGGTTGTCATGGCAATGTAATTAAGAATTCTGATTATTATAAAAAAAATTCAAAATTATTATATTAGCCACAAATTAAAGTATTCCATTATATTCCTTTTATCCACTCTTATTTTTCTTTTACCATAATATACATCATCCCTATAATTTTCATAATCTGCCTGATGTTTGAAATATCATAAAACTCTGAATAGAGAGAAAACATTTGTGAGGTTTTAATACTGATTTGATATTGCTCTAATTAAAGAGTGCAATATATATATATATATATATAAGGCAAGGCTCTTCAAATGAATTGAGCTCTCGGTAGCCGTTAAGCGGATATATGTAAACAAAACAAATGTGATACATAAGCGTTTAAAATTCCTTCACTTACACTAGTTTCCTCATGGCTGTGTGGTAGAATCTTGGATTGGTGTATGTGTCAGCCTGGTTTCAATCCCAGCTTCGAGAATCTACTGTGTCTAGCCACACTGAAGTCTTGTGATACAATGAAAGTCTGTCTTTGGATGATAAGACATATATATATAGGAAAATTCTTACCCAAAATACAACATTAGAACAACAAAAAACAAGCAAAAATTAGATCTTGAAGTACTCCATATCAGAAAGAAACTACCTAAACTCAATAGAATCGATTTCAAATCCAGTGCTAATGTACTTAAATGTTTTTAGCTACTGCTGCAACTAATAGGACCAAATTTTGAAATAAACTCTACAACAACACTTCAGTATAAATGATAAATGTTCAACACTTAAAAAATAGTAATGTACATACAAAGGTCACATTACTTTTGCAATATACACACCCCTGATGATGGTCCAAGATCTGACAGAAAGTTACAAGGGAACCAATTGATTATGGGAGGTTTATTATTCCCACTGAATACCATAAAATGAATGCGATAACTCAAAAGGACAAATTAAAAAATGTGTAGACAAAGGATATCTATATTGTTTAATCAAATATGTATTAACGAAGAAATGCTGCCCAAATACACACACACATATATATATATATATATATATATAAAGGGTGATTGAAAAGTAACTCCATCTTAAAATTCATTTCTCGATAATTTTTATAAGAAACTATTTGAAAATAGTTTCTTTTCAGTTATCCTCTGTGTGTGTGTGTGTGTCTATATATATATATATATATATATATATATATATATATATATAAAGTTGGCAATCTTAGTTGAGAGTGACCTGAAGGCTCCTTTTTCAATAGCTACTACACTGAGGTGTTGGGGAAGGTGCTAATTTGTTCCCTGAATTGCTCCAGTTTACCCTTGATCCTTACCTTTTAAAGCTGAGTGCTAAGCAAGGTGGCATCAAGTACCTTTTTTTTTTTGAGTCTTTGTTATGGATTGAACCCTGTTTAATGAACACTCTACTCATTAGACCAATGGCCTGGTTTTATATATATATATATAGGTGTGTATATATATATATATATACACACACACACACGGTGTCACAAAATTCACCAAAGTATATACAGGTTAAATTTCTACAAAGGCTATAGAATTTGATCTCCATTTTGCAAACTTCTTTTTGCTATAAAAATACTCTTAAATAATTATCAACCAGAAATTTTATTTAATTTCTACATCCTAAAGTGACTTTTTGGACATTGTATACACAAAAATGAATGATCATATTATAAATGATTTGTAATTTAAATGAAACAAATTAAAAAGCAACCTAAGATATTGAATTTAGCTGAATTTCTTTAAAAGGAAGCATTTTTAATCATCAAGCACTGGTACCTTACCATAATTGGTGAAGAGCAATAATTTTTTTTTTTCGAGATAGGGTATCAATTTTCAAACATGTCTTAAAAAAAATGAACTGACCTCCAATTGATTTTTGTTTCAGATTTTATATATATATCTCCACCTCCCAATGTAATCTGATTGTTGCAATATGAAAATGTTACCATATATTAACATTTACATGTGTGGATGTTTGTTTTATGATAGTCATCACAAATGTTTTAATAATTTTTTTTTTCATTTTAAAAGGTTTTTTGGGGGGTTTTTTTAACAGTTTTTTTTATAAAAGTAGGTCACAAATCATATACATGACAATAAAAGCTGAAGTGAATAACACAGGGCAGTTATTTATTAAAACCTATCTTAAAAAGAGACATCCAATGCCTGTGATAAACTTCATTTGTTACTACATATAATACATACTGCACTTTGGTCATGCATATTAACAAGTTATTTCAAAGCAATTTGTTCCTAATTTCTCATTTCTTTCCTATTTACTTATATAATCATCTCTATAGGTGATGTATTTTTTAAAGGCAATCAAAAAAATAAAAATTAAAAATTATCATGAATTGCACGCCTTTCAGTAAAACTAGAATAACTTTTTTTATTTTCTTTGAAAAGTCACGCACAGAACTCCTGTTTAGACACAGGAAGATAAAACAACAAAAGGACACCTGAATAACACAAGACGATTATCAATTAAAACCTGCTTTTTAAAATCATCATGCAAATTAGATATCTCATGACTGTGATAAACACCATTTGTTACTACATATAATATACACTGCACACTGATCATGCATATTGAGCATTTAACATGCTGTCGGCTATTTCAATATTAATAAGAGTGCGGAAGCATGTACTGAAATTTTATTATAATGGTTAGTCATTTTACATTCCACAACTGTTATGTAAGTGGCATGAATCAGAAATTTGTAGCAAGAAAATTTGAACTCGCATCCTGTGCCGCAACATCCATGTTGAATAGACATCTTAAGAGTTACAGGATAAGCATATCTAATATTCCCAGTAGGTGCCGTCTTTATTTCCTGTCCACACTGTTTGCTTAACTGTCAGAAAATGTAAGATGACCCGTGAGTTTCAATGAAAGGCAACAAAAATAATATTAAAAAGAAAAACAAGTAAATAATTTATTATATCTAAGTTTTAAAAAACATCAACACTGGAAAATAAGTGGTCATTTTGATTAGTAATATTAAAATAAACTGGCAGTACACACCGATATTACATATGGCTTTTAAGATGGACTGTAATATTCACAAACTGGATGGGATAAAAAAAACATGGAAACATTAAATCTCTTAAAAAATTCACTCACCTAAGTAATATGTCTTTACAAAACTCCAGAAAATTTTTTCATGAAAGAATATTAATTTTGTAAGGTATTCATTATATAAATAATGTAATTGATAAATCTTTTAAGTAGATTTATCTTTTTATAATGATAAATCAAATAAACGGATAGTCACTTTCATGTTGTCACTTAAAGCTTTGAAAATAAATTAAAAAAAACTGAATGTTAAAGATTTTACTTCCCTTGTAAATCATGGCTAAATAAGTAGTTTGAGAATACTTCATGTTTAATTAGTATAAGTAGAAATTTAATTTTCAGGAATAAAAAAAATCAGATGATCATACCTGAATACATTTTAAAGACTTAGCATGATTGATTTTAACAATGTGTATTGCCCAGTTGGCTGGGGCTGTAGAATACGCCAACTGCTTCTCTGCACAGGTGTAAGACCCCCACTGAGTGTCCTGGATATGACACGAAAAAATCTGATGGTAAGGTTTCCGTAATGCAGGAGCTTTGGGGAATGCAGAGTACCCCTTCATTGCCATTGCTCCCATGCCCACTCTGGCCCGGAGTGGTAGCACCTGATAGGACCCTATCTATGGGTTAAATAGAATTAAACTGCATACTTATGCTAAACTGAATTATTTGAAATAGAACTGTAAACAAAATCTATACTTATTCTAAACTAAATTGTTTGAATCAGAAGTTTTATTTGTTAACTAAACTGAACTGCTTGAAATAGAACTGTTTTTAAAATTGAAACTATACTTATACTAAACTGAATTGTTTAATATAGAATTGTTTTAACATTTAACTGTGTGTGGAGAAAATCTATACTTATACTAAACTGAATTGTTTTAATTAGAACTGTTTAACTAAACTGAATAGCTTGAAATAGAAATGTTTTTGACAATTAAACTGTGCTGTTTGAGATAGAACTGACTATTTGTATAAAATTGATTTGGCATTAAATAACCTACAAAGGTTGATATGCCATAAAACCTAACCAACAACGTGTAAATCCATCTAAGGAATTATGTTCATTCTACACTCATATTTACATTTTTTTTTGTTTGGAGTTGTTGGTTGGTTGGTTGATTTGTTTGAAGGCATATCAACCTTTTTCGGGTTATTTAATGCCAAATCAAGTCATTTTGGTTTAGATTTATGGCATATCAACCCTTGTAGGTTATTTAATGCCAAATCCATTTTTACACATATAGTAGTAAAGAAAGTTGACGACCTTAGTTGAGAGTGGCCCAAAGGCTACTTTTTCAATAGTTACCACACCAAGGTGTAGGGGAGGGTGCTACTCCATTTCCTGGGTTGCTCCACTTTACCCTTGATCCTTACCTTATAGTGCTGAGTGTTAGGCAAGGCGGCATCAAGTACCATTTTTTATTCTTTGGTATGACTCAACCCGGGATTGAACCAAGGCCTCCCAGACCATTGGCAAACACTCTAGTCATTTGGCCTATAAACAGTTCTATTTCAAACAATTCAGTTTAACAAAGGTACACTGTTTAGTTCTATTTAATCCATTGATAAGACCCTATCAGGTGCTTCCACTTCGAGCCAAAGTCGGTCTGGGAGTGATGGTAATAAAGGGGTACTCCACATTCCCCAATGTTCCGGCATTACTGGAGTCTCACCATCAGATTGTTTAGTCGTATCTAGGACACTCATTGGGGGAAGACTTATCCCTCTGCAGAAATGCAGTCAGTCTATCCTGCAACCCCAGACTGGGCCAGTATATAGTTGTTTTATAAGAGTGTTTGTTTTATTTTCTATATAACTAAGACAAAACAAAACTTAATAATCAATTACATCTTCAAATTTGTTTCGAGTACTTTATCTAATTGACTCATTGATGGAACCCTAACAGGTGTTACTGCTCTGGGTCAGAGTGGACCTGGTAGTAATGGCAATGAAGGGATACTTTACTCTCCCTAGAAGCTCGCTCAGATTGCAGTTTAGTGTCATACCTAGAAATTTCCTTTTTAGGCATCTTACCTCTCGCTAGGGGATACAGTTGGCATATTTTTAGCCCTACCATCAAGGTAGAAAGCCCTCTCAGGGACGTTTACGATTCCTAAACAAAAGGGTTAGGTACAGATTTTTGGTAAATCATAATAAAATGTAGTTAATTTAATAGTTGATAGAATTTCTATGGTCTGTTTAACTTACAAGCAGAGAAAGGCCTTGTTCTAATTTCTTTCTTTTTTTTTTTTTTTCAGGGATTTGTTTACATTTGAAATACCAGATACATTTCGTGGCTCTAGGTCATTCCTTTCTTGATATGTTATTTGCACACAATTATAATGTCGAGTATTCCTACCAAATAGAAATAATTTTGAAACAGATCTGTTAGATCCATAGATGAAACTCAAATATGTATCACCACCCCCAGTCAGAGTGAAACTGGAAGGAATAACAAGGAAGATATACTCCACACACACACACGTCCAGGGCTCCAGAACTGAAGCCTCACCACAAATTGCTTTTTGTCATACCCAGGACATCTCTTTTTTTTTGCCCAGTCGGCTGGGGCTGTAGAGTATACCGACTGTTTCCAGTGATTCTGGAACTTTGGGGAATGTGGAGTACCCCTTCATTGCCATTGCTCCCTGGTCCACTCTTGCCCAGAGTGGTAGCACCTGATAAGGGTCCTATCAATGGGTCAAACTGCATACTTATGCTAAACTGAATAGTTTGAAATAGAACTGTTTGACTAAACTGAACAGCTTGAAATAGAAATGTTTTTGACAATTAAACTGTACTTACATTTGAACTGCGTGCTTATGCTAAACCGAATTGTTTGAAAGGAAATTGTTTTTGACATTGAAACTGTACTTACACTAAACTGAATTGTTATATATAGAACTTTTTTGTACTTATACTTGAATTAGAACTGTTTGAATAAACTGAATAGTTTGAAATAGAAATGTTTTTAACAATTAAACTGTGTACGCATGCTAAACTGAAATGCTCTGCAGGGGGTATAATCAGCATATTCATGGTGGTACCCGTGGTGTAATGGTTATCGTCGCAGGACATGGACACGGCGACACGAGTTCAAATCCTCGACCTGACTGATTGCATTTCACATAGCACTAATACCCTTGGGAAAGGTATGAAACCAAATATTCTCCCTCCAGCTATGGGTAAATAGTAGGGCGGACTAGGTTCTTCAGCCTTGGTGAGGCAACTAGTCTAGGAGAAGGAAAACTCTGAATTCAAACCTGTTAAACTCCACTTAAAAATTGACCTTGTGTCATATCCTGCCCGAGCGGAGGGGTTGGCAAATATGATAATCAGCATATTCTAATCCCAATTGTGAATTTTTTTTTTTGTAAAATATCTTACTTTAACTGGTTTCTCATTTTTATGCTTTTTTTTATTATTCCTTTAACAAAATGCAATGAAAATTTTATTCGTTTTATAATATTCGTAATGAAAATTAAGTTTCTTTTTTTTTTTTGTCTTTTTCAGGGCCTAACCAGCATTGTGAAGAAAAGATTAATCAGAAAATCATCTCACCATTCCCACACCATTTTGGATGAGGGAATCGATGTGCCAATGGATATTTAACTGGGACCATAATGGCATCATCCCGCAGCATCCGTTATACCGTTTGCCTACTCATAGTAGCCGCGCAATACTTCTTTATTGGATTCTTATTCAATCAAAAAGGCATTTTTGATATGCTTGACACAAGAACGTACAAGCTGAAGGACACAATTCCTCAGAGCATCTATCGTAGACTTTTACAGGAGCAGTCCGACCGGAAAAACCATTCTGGAGATCTGCTCCAACGGCAACCAGGTTGCATCATTATTGGAGTTAGAAAATGTGGCACAAGAGCTCTATTAGAATTTTTATCAGTCCATCCAAACATCAAAATCGCTAGACACGAGGTTCATTTTTTCAACAAAGACGATCGCTACAACAAAGGGCTGGAATGGTATCGGCAACAGATGCCCTTCACCTACCCAGACGAAATCACCGTGGAAAAGACGCCGGCTTATTTTATCACAAAAAAGGTTCCAGAACGATTGTACAAAATGAACCAGACGATAAAAATCTTGATAATTCTCCGCGATCCCACGACGCGCGTGATATCGGATTACACGCAAGTGTGTCATAACCGGATTGCAGAGAACAAGACTTGTTACCGCTTTGAAGATCTTGCAATGGACACTATGATTGGCAAGGTCGACACTGACTACCGTGCTGTGGACACTAGCATGTATTGTAAACACCTTTTACGATGGATGCGGCTTTTCCCGTTAGAACAGATTCATTTTGTTGATGGTGACATATTATTGCATGATCCGTTGCACGAACTTCGTAAAGTTGAAACCTTCTTGCAGTTAGAACATAGATTTACTATGGACAATTTTTATTTTAATAAGACACGGGGCTTCTACTGTGCCCGGAATACAACCACAGTGCACTGCCTTTCGCGAACCAAAGGACGTAAACATCCTAAAGTGGATCCATTTGTCTTAGACCGACTCCAAAAGTTTTTCCAACCCTATAATTATCGTTTGTATCAGATGATTGGTCAAAAGTTCAACTGGCCTTAATGATAAAAAAAATAAATAAAGGTTTAAGATGAAATAATAATTTCTTCAAAAAAAAAGTTCCCTTTCCATCTAGTCCTTCCCATAAAAAAAAAGTATAAGAAAAAAAATCTGAAAGAAAATTAAAATTATTCAATTTTAATTTTGAAAAATTTTTTTTTTTTTTTTTTTTTTTTTTTCAAATAAAAAGATTTTTCATAAGGGAGAAAAATAGAGAAAAAATTTTAAAAATGAAAAATAAATCTACAGTTTGTAGATTTAACAAAAAAATATTTTTAAATGCAAAAGGAAGAAAAGCGTTAAAAAAAATTAAATCTGATGATAATTTTGAAGATTATTTCTGTGAAATAAGCTAAAAGATATGAACCTGTCTGAGATTTGTTATGTCAAGGGCACATGTACCTGCATTTACAGGTCTGTGTGTGATGTTTGGTCTCAGATTATCATTTATTCAAATTGAATTTAACTTGTAATAAAAAGCGATGCTACAACATCCTATTCAGATTTTCAGTGTTTTTATTTGAGATTTTGTTGGTGCAATTTAATTTGCCTTTTTTTCAATTCAAAAGATTAAAGGGCCAACGAGAAAGGTCACGTTTTAGTCCTATTTGACTTTTTCATTTATTTTCATTTAGTATTTACTCCCTAATGAGACGTTTATATTTTTCAGGTTGGCGCCCGTGGTTGAAAAAGATGAAAACAGTTTATGTATGCCTCTCAGAATTCATGTTCAGCTGAATAATTTCGATTGATTTTAATGGCATGTCAACCACTCTTGGATTATTTTAAGCCTAGATTTTAGTGAATTGTCTTCATGCTACATTTATACTTGCATTTTTAAATATATTTATTTCTTAAAATTTTTTCCGCACATTTGTATGGTTTAAAGAAGTACTTTATAATTATTAATTTGCACAGATGGTTTCAAGTAACTAACTATAAGTAAAGTTGGCGACCCTAATGCTCCCCTTTCAATAACTACTATACTGAGGTGTAGGGGGCGCTACTTTTTGCCCTGGACTGCTCCATTTTACCCTTGATACGTACCTTATATTGTTGGGTGCTAAGCAAAGCGGCATCAAGTACCATTTTTTGAGTCTTTGATATGACTCGACTTGGGATTGAACCCCGGTCTCCCGGACCATTGGCGAACACTCTAACCATTATGCCAATGGCCCAGTAATAATAATAATTTATTTGCACAGATGGTTTCAGGTAACTAACTATAAGTTAGTAAAGTTGGCGACCTTAGTCGAGTGCGATCAGAAGGCTCCCTTTTTGATAGCTACTACACCGAAGTGTAGGGAAAGGCGCTACTCATTTCCCAGGATTGCTCCACTTTACCCTTCATGGGTGCCTTATATTGCTGAGTGCTAAGCAAGGCGGCATCGAGTACCATTTTTTTTTTTTTTTGAGTCTTTTGTATGACTCGACCTGGGATTGAACTCCGGTCTCCCAGACCATTGGCAAACACTGTACCCACTGGAGTCAATAAAATTACAACTTCAAGTAACTGTTCTTAATACAAAAAATTTTCAGTTATTTGGCATCAAGTATACCTATCAAATATGAATAATTTTCAAACGGCTATTTGACCCATAGATGGGACCCTAAAATGTACTACCATTTCCGGTTAGTGTTGACCTCAGAGTAATAGTTATGAAGAATTACTCCACACTTGCCAGATCTCCAGAACTTGATCTTACCCATCAGATGCAATTTAATGTCCATATATAGGGATACAGTCGGTGTATTCAAAGCCTTACCAACAGGGCAATAGTTAAGATGTTGTTGCAACTTTATTTGCCCCTTTTAAAAGGTAAAAAAGGAGAAAGCGAAAGGCCACATTTGGTTGTATTTTTCTTTTCCCAATTATTTACTGTTTAGTGAGAATTCTTATTTTTCAAGTTGGCCACCAGCTGATCAATGTTGACCTTTAAACATAGGTGAAAAGATTTTGTTCATGTTTGCTAGAATAATCTTGGATTATTACTTGTCTATTTATTTAAGTATTTCATGAAAATGAAACACAAAATCAAATTCTTTGTCAACCATCAAATAACCCAAAAAGTTGATATGCCATGTTTCTTCGGCATTATACTTAAGGTCAATAGGGATTTTTAGGTGACATGAGGCATTTTTGGATTGCCAAGAAACTACAGAATCTGAACTCATTCTGGTCCACAAGTCTCTTCAGAATCTAAAGAAAATCTGACAAAAATTTGGACTTAACATTTGACAGTAAGAATGACTGAAAATCAATTGATCAATATTAATTCAACATCAATCAAGGTTGCCAACCTGAAAAAAAATCTCATTACTTTCTAGACTAGAGCTTCTTTTTTACTTGATGCACCTCTTGTGACTTAATTTAATTTCCATTTACCCCTAAATCAATTAAACAAATGCCAACATTTTTTTTGTTAGTCTCCCTGGATTCCATTATGAAAGAGGTTGATTTTTTTTTTCAAATGTTTTCGTTTTCAAGATTTAAATTTTTTTCAAAATGCAGAATAGAATGGATCATATAATAAAACTCCCACCAACAAATATCAGATAATACTGAAACTGACTTAACAAGTGAAAATCAGGATCTCTGTTCAGAGTGGAATTTTTCGTTGATGATATTTTAAATTTTACTCATTAAAAAATCTGTTATTATATATAAGAATTATAATTTGGGGCATTTCTTTTAATTAGAATTTTTCAGTAGTTTTCTTTTTAAATCTATATGGATATCTTTATTAATTAGCCAGTCAGTTGGGGCTGTAGAATACACCAACTGCACCTTTGCAGAGGAGTAAGACCACCTCCTAACGAGTGTCCTAAACAATCTGATGGTAAGGTTCCAGTATTGCTGGAGCTTTGGGGAATGTGGAGTACCCCTTCATTGCCATCACTCCCAAGTCCACTCTAGCTCAGTGATAGCACCTAATAGAGCCCTATCTATGGGTTAAATAGAACTAAACTGCATACTTATGCTAAACTGAACTGCTTGAAATAGAACAGTGTTGACATCTAAATTGTGTGCTTATGCTAAACTGAAATCTTTGAAAGAGAACTGTTTTGACGTTTAACTGTGTTATGACAAAAACTATACCTATACTAAACTGAACTGTTTGAATTAGTACTGTTTGACTAAACTGAATAGCTTGAAATAGAACTGTTTATTTGTATAAAAATGGATTTGGCATTAAATAACCCAAAAAGTTGATATGCCATAAAAAGCAAACAAACCCAATTGGGCATTCAGTGAGGTGTACAATATCTGGCATTTACATTATCAAGCATTTTTTTTTTACCCTTTTATAAAGGAATTTATAAAAGTAAATTCACCCTGTGAGTCCTATGCTTTTCCAATTCTAGACAGTCTTTGCAAAGGAAGTTTTGACTCAAAGAATATCCCTTGGATATCACAGCCACCTTTACACTACTGATCTGAGTTTTCATTACTATTTTTCTTCTTTTTTTTTTAATCAAATCAAAACCCATCTTGGTGGTTGTTACTTAGGAACTATTGAGATCATTAAGAAAAAAAACTACCATATTTGACACCATATAAGGTGCACTTTTTTTTTTTTTTTTTTACTAAAAATATCTTAAAATTCCCCAGTGTCTTATATGCCATAAGTAGGTTTAAAATTTATGAGAGTCGGCTGAAACTAGTTATCTGGCAACTCCTATTAGCTTAGACTTTAGAGTAACTTTCATGTACCTATTGTCATTATTTAAAAGGCTATTATACGGAGTAAAAGTATTATCGTTGATAATATTCATTATATTAATTTCATCACATTTATTATTTGTACTTTGTTTCACATTTATTATTTGTACTTTGTTTCACTAAAATTTTTTTCTTGATCTACCCTGCTGAAATTGGAGTGCATCTTATATACCATCAAATACGGTAACTGGAAGTTATGTCAACTGAAAAATTTGATCAGCTTTTTAAAGATAATTATTTTAAAAGGCATGAAAACAAGTCTTCTCCATCTCGCACCACTGCTCTGCAACAGGTCCTTAGATTGAGCTCTCTAGCCTCAGATTTCAAACCTCCTCATCAACATGTCTACTTGGTAAGATGATTTGCCGCAGCAGAGTGGCTTGAGAAAAATAATTGCACTGAATGGTTGGTGTTTAAGAGCATATAAACCCTGGTGTATTATTTAATTCTGTAATCTTATACATAGGAGGCGCCTGTGGTGTAATGGTTATCGTCATAGGAAAGGGACACGGTGACACGAGTTCAAATCCTGTACAAGACTGATTGCATTTCACATAGCACTTATACATTTGGGAAAGGTATGAATCCAATTATTCTCCCTCCAGCTATGGGTAAATAGTAGGGCAGACTGATTTCTTCAGCCTTGTTATGGCAACTAGTCAGGGAGAAGGAAAACTCTGAATTCAAACCTGTTAAACTCCGCTAAAAAATTGACCTTGTGTCATATCCTGCCCGAGTGCAGGGGTTGGTAAATATATGTGTGTGATTTGCAAACGAATGGTTTATAGGTAGTTTTTAAATGAATTGTTAGATTCCGTCGTTTGCACACAGTTAAATGGTTTTAAGTGTTGCTATTTAACACAACTAATCTTATTTATCAAGTATTATATAAAGAATTCATACATAACGATATGATTTTAAATAACTAATAATAATAATTGTAAATGAGGGAGCTGTCTCCCTTGTTTGGTACGGGCGTCTTAGAGTTGGGTACACATTACCATTGTACACCGACCAGTCACATGTGACACCTTTAGAAGGGTTGACCTTATTATTACCATTTCTTCGAGCAGAACACACATGTTGCCTGACAGCTGTGATTTTAGACTTTGCGAAGGGGGCATTCTTTGAGGTAAACAGAGGTAAGAATCACACACTGTATCTGTATTTGCCCGAGTTATTGATCTGTGTGAAAGGGATTACAGAAGTTATTTTCTATTTTGTTTTTAGTTTCACGGTCAAAGAAGGGTTTAAAGAAGGAATGAAGACCCATTGCGAATAGACAACTTCTTTACCAGTCGAGCCTTTTACCTCATTTTTTGCCTCTTGGTGCTACCGTTACAATAATAATCTTTTGTAAATGATTGAACAGTTCTGTTTGACCCATAGATGGGACTCTAACAGATACTACCACTCCAGATTAGAGTGGACGTGAGAGCAATGGCAATGAAGAGGTATTTTACATTCCCCAAAGCTCCAAGACTGGAACCTTGCCATCAGATGCAGTTTAGTGTCATACCCAGGACACTCGTTGGAGGGGCGTCTTACCTTCTGCAGAGGTGCAGTCAGTGTATTCTAAAGGCCCAGACAACATGGCAGAGCTGACAGGGCTAATCAGTTGATTTGAAATTAAACTGACAATGATAACTTTTACAAATAACTTCCATTACTTGATAGACCAAGGGGGTGTCCTCGTGGTGTAATGGTTAAAGCGATGGACTGCGGAATCGTAGTACACAAGTTTGTACTCCAGTCACGCTATTACGTTCACTTTCAGACAAATACCCTTGGGAAAAGTATGAACCCCCTTGTCCTCCCATCTATGGGTTAAATAGTACCACTACTGTTCTTCTAGGAAAATGGCTTTGGCATTAAATAACCTAAAGAGTTGATATGCCATTAAACAAAGAAACCAAACCTTGATAGACCAACCTTGTATAAATTTCATACTCTAAATGTTATATCTATTTTATGACATCGGTAGAACTTTTATTTGCTTAGTCCCATAATAGTTGATACATCTGCATATAAAATCCATACACAAAATTCAACAATTATTATTGGACAGAGGAAGTATTTTTTACATCCAAATCTTATAACTTTTTATAGATATCATATATTAATTATTTTTTTTTTTTTTTAGATTTGTGTATCTACATGCTTTAAAGTGTGTGTGCCTGGGGTTGGGGCAGAGTCTCATGGCCTTTTATTTATTTTAATTATATCAATAACCCGCCCGTATGGCGACACGACGAACCAGACATGCAGGACACTGCTGGAGAAGCAGGGACGAGCTCATAAGTGATGTACTCCTAAGGACCCCCTCGTATGGCTGAGCAAAAGCAGGATGACCAGCTCAAACTTACATACAGCAGCTATGTGAGGATACAGGATGTAGACCTGAGGACTTGCCAGAAGCGATGAACGATAGAGAGAAGTGGCGAGAGAGGATCAGGGATATCCGTGCTGGTGGCTCGACATGATGATGATGATGATATCAATAACAGCATTAAGAGAGAGAGAAAAAGAAAGAAAGAGGGTGATGATCAAGAGAAATCAATAGAAACAGATATGAACAGACAGACTGGGTTTCTTTGTTTAATGACATATCAAACTTTAGGGATTATTTAATGCCAAAGCCACCCTTGCAAAAGAACAGTAGTGGTACTATCTAACCAATTGCTTGGGGAATAAGTAGGTTCATACTTTTTCTAAGGATTTTATAGCAAAAATTGGCATATCTAGAGTTTGAACTCACTCTCTACAATGTTGCAGTCTAACACATTAGCCATGACACCATAGGGACTGTACCCAGACAGATTTATATAAATAGACAGAAATGAACAGACAAACATTTATAAGCTTAATACAGTGCAAAGGCAATATAGATAGGTTAACAGAAGATTGACACAGTGCAGTTTTTCTAATCTGACTGCCTGCCTTGAAAATCAGCATCCTGCCTTTTTGATCCTCTGAGCCAATAAGCCTTATGTTAACAAGAGATGTGGGTAGGAGAAATGAAAACTTAGATCTTGGTCTGAGGTAAATTGCCATCAATGTTTAGTGCCAGCCCTCCAATTTGGTAATTGTAAGTGAAGTATCACTTTTATATGACAGACATTAGTTAAAAGCACTAGTCAAAACAGCCACTAAAATATTTTGACTAATGAATTGGTATGAGGTGAAATTAGAGTCGTGTCCTGTGCCACTAATGACTCTGGTTTAAATCAAGGTCGACAAAAAGTCTGAGACAGAAATTAAAATGAAAAAAAGTCAAAAAACATCAGCAATCATTACTGACTTATGAAATGTGGAAAAAATCATGTCATTATTTTTTGTTTGGATTTTATGACATATCAACCCTTGTATGTTAATCTTCTTTATACATATATATTAAATATATGATTTGTAAACACATTTTGTTGGTAATATTTCTAAATGAGCCTGAGCTCATTTTTTTTATTTTTGGCGCACAGTTAAATGGTTTCAAGTATTGCTATATAACACTAACAATTTAATTTAACATCATTCATTTGTTTGCAAAACATTAGATGGTTATATATATATATATATATATATATATATATATGTCTCATTTGTGAGTAAATAGTTTGTTGGTAATTTTATTTTTAAATGAGATAGAACTAATTTGTTTGCACCTAAGTATTGCTATTATTTCCACACAGATCATAATAATTGAAACCATTTAACACAAATGTTTCCATTTTAATATCAATCATTTCTTTGCACACAGTGAAGTGGGTTTTAAAAAAATGTCTATTGAACACTGTTCATTCATTTGCACACAGTCAAATGGTTCCAAGTATTGGTATGTAATACCTATAATTCAATTTTATATACAGTTCAACAGTTTCAAGTATTGTTATTCAATACTATTCATTCATTTGCACACAGTAAAATGGTTTCAAGTATTGCTATGTAATATCTATGATTTTATTTTACAAACTGATGAACAGTTTCAAGTATTTCACACTGATTGTTTTATTTGTCCACAGTTAAAGGGTTCCAAGTAGGAAGTTCTATTTCAAACACTTTGATTTGATATTAGTCATTTAAATGTGAAAGAATTCTATTGGAGTCATAGTGGAATTGGGAGTAATGGCAATGAAGATAAACTTCAGCTTTTTGAGAATATGGAGTATCACCATTAGATGGTATAATGTCATATCCAGGACATTTGTTGGCTGGAGTCTTACCCCTCTGCAGAGATGAAGTCAGTGTATTCTTCAGTGCTTTAGTGTTATATACTCAGACATCAGATACTAATAAAAGACATGATATAGCAATACTTTATAGCTGGTCTAATGAGTTGAGTGTTTGCCAATGGGCTGGGGGACCAGGGTCCAATCCCAGGTCGAGTCATACACTCGACATTATAAATTAAAGAGCAAGGGCAAACGGGAGCAATCTAGGGAATGAGTAGCTCCCTTCCATACACCTCAGTGTAGTAGCTATTGAAAAGAGAGCCTTTGGGTCGACCTCGACTAAGGGGGTCTACATTACATACTTATAGCTTCTCCTTTTAAAGAAATAATAAAATTGCTACAAACTAAGATATGTGTTTTTTTGTGCAAAGTGAGATGCAATGTTCCATCTAGTACAGTTTTATAACAAGGTACTATTTACCGACCCCTCCGCTCGGGCAGGATATGACACAAGGTCAATTTTTAAGCGGAGTTTAACAGGTTTGAATTCAGAGTTTTCGTTCTCCTAGACTAGTTGCCTCAACAAGGCTGAAGAACCTAGTCCATCCTACTATTTACCCATAGCTGGAGGGAGAATAAGGGGGTTCATACCTTTCCCAAGGGTATTTGCCCGAAAGTGAACATAATAGCGCGACTGGAGTACGAACTCGCGTACTACGATTCCGCAGTTCATCGCTTTAACCATTACACCACGAGGACACGTTTAGCCCTGAGGTTTGACACCTGCTGAAGCAAGGATTAACAGAAAAGAAGTTTATAAACCAGAGTGCAAAATTAACAAAATTTCATTGAAAAATAAAAATGAATCCAGCGAGAGGAAAAAAAAAGTACAGCACTGAGAGAAACTGAGAAACAGAAAAAGGGATGAGTTAAAAGGTTTAATTTGAGCTTCACTAAACAAAAGATTCTTGATAATTAAGTTAGTTACCAACTAAGAGTGTGGATTTTCTTTAAAATCTGCATTGATCAGTGATAGTTGGTTGTGTTTTATGGTATGTTGGTTATTTAATACATATACTTGTTAAATATATGATTTATAAACATTTGTGTTGATAACATTTTTAAATGAGCCTGAGCTCTTTTTTTCCCCAAAGTTGAATGGTTAATTTTATTTACAATTAATTATTTGTTTGCAGACAGTGAAGTCATTACAAGTACTACTATCTAACAGCTATTATTTCATTCAACATTACTCATTTGTTTCAGGCAGTTAAATGGTTCCAAGTATTGCTATGTATCACTAACAATTCAATTAAACACCAGTCATTTGTTTACACACAGTTAAATGATCTATTTCTAACTATTCAACATAGTTTAAATGTCAAACAGCTGAATTGGACCCAATCAGGTGCTACCACTCTGGGTCATTGTGGATCTTGGAGCAATGGCAGTGAAGGGGTTCTTCACATTCCCCAAAGCTCCAAACCATCAGATTGTTTAATGTCATATTCAGAACATTCATTAGGAGCATCTTACCCCTCAGTAGAGATGCAGTTGATATATTCTACAGCTCCAGCTCACTTGGCTTGTTGATTAGTGAGGTGTGAAAAATAGTTGAGATTTAATTACTTCTGGGTTTTTGGGAATCACAGTCAAACTACAGAACCAGATATTTGGTTAGTTGTGTTTTATGGCATACCAAACCTTGTAAGATATTCAATGCCAAATCTTCTTTATACATATATATTAAATATATATGAATTGGTTAGGTTGGATATTATGGCATATCAACCATTGTACGATATTCAATGCCAAATCTTCTTTATGCATATATATTAAATATATATGAATTGGTTAGGTTGGATATTATGGCATATCAACCCTTGTAGGATATTCAATGCCAAATCTTCTTTATGCTTATATATTAAATATATATGAATTGGTTAGGTTGGATATTATGGCATATCAACCCTTGTAGGATATTCAATGCCAAATCTTCTTTATGCTTATATATTAAATATATATGAATTGGTTAGGTTGGATATTATGGCATATCAACCCTTGCAGGATATTCAATGCCAAATCTTCTTAATACATATATATTAGAAATATTTGATTTGTAAACAAATAGTTTGTAAATGACATTTTAAAATGAGCCAGAGATCATTTTTTTTGTATATATTCAAATGGTATCAAGTGATTAAGCATTTATATTTAACCCATAGATGGGATCCTAACAGGTATTACCACTCCCAGTCAGAGTGGATCTAAAGGTAATGAAGAGGTACTCTATATTCCCCAATCTCCAAAACTAGAGCCTTACCTTGAGATGCAGTTCAATGACATATCCAGGTTTGGATTTATGGCATATTAACTATTGTCAGTTATTCAATGCCAAATCCATTTTTATACATATAAGCAGTTCTATTTCAAACAATTAAGTTTAGCATAAGTACGCAGTTTAAATGTCAAAACAGTTCTATTTTGGGTAATTCAATCTAGCATAAGTACACAATTCAGTTCTCTTGGACCCATAGATAGGATCCTATCAGGTACTACCACTCCAGGCCAGAGTGGACCAGAGAGCAATGGCAGTAAAAGGGTACTCTACATTCCCCAAAGATCCAGTATTACTGGAGCCACACCATCAGATTGTTTAGTGTCATATCCAAGACACTTGTTGGGGGAGTGTCACTCCTGTGCAGAGATGCAGTCAGTGTCTTCTGTGGCGCCAACCGACTGGGTCAAATGACATACCCAGGACATAGAGAAATTGACATGTTTTGAGGATCTTGATATCTAGATATAAAGAGTTTCTACTCTCAATGAAATGCGGTTTGGAAACCCACTGATTGATTGATTTTAATGGCATGTTAACCTGGCTAGAGTTATACATATCTACCCAACCCCTCTGCTCGGGCAGGATATGACACAAGGTCAATTTCTAAGTGGAGTTTAACAGGTTTGAATTCAGAGTTTTCCTTCTCCTAGACTAGTTGCCTCACCAAGGCTGAAGAACCTTGTCTGCCCTACTACTTACCCATAGCTGGAGGGAGAATAATTGGATTCATACCTTTCCCAAGGGTACTAGTGCTATGTGAAATGCAATCAGTCTCATCCAGGATTTGAACTCGTGTTGCTGTGTCCATTTCCTACGATGATAACCATTACACTATGGGCACATCCACTGGCTAGAGTTCTTATATGCCAAGAGGTTATGGAATTGCATTCATTGTATATTCATATTTACTTTTTTTTTTTTTTTTTTTTTTTTTGAAAAATGATTCTATCAAATCCAAATAGTTTTCAAATAGATTTATTTGACCCATAGACAAAACCTTAACAAGTATTACTATTCCAGGTCAGAGTAAAAGTAGAGAGTAATGGCAATGAAGGAGTATACCAGATACCAGAACAGGAGCCTCACCATCAAATGCAGTTTAATATCACACCTAGGACGCAAGCCTAATCTAATTGAAAGACCAGCTATATAATGTGGGTCTCTTGATATTAAAAATGTCAGCTTCTTTCATTACAAGTATAAAAAACACACGATCGAGTGGTTTTTGTATCTCTGCAGAGAAAAAGCACTAGCAATACCCACCACATAATTTTACAAAAGTTTCAATGTATTTCAAGCTCATTTTTTTTTCTGGGTTCAGGCACAGGATATCTGAAGGCTAAGGGTTCAAAAATTTTGAACCAACAATTGAAGCATTGAAAGCTATCAAACAGTCATCATCATCATCATCATGTCGTGCCACTAGTACTGATATCCCTGATCCTCTCTCGCCACTTCTCCCTATCGTTCATCACCTCTGGCAGGTCTTCAGGGCTACATTCCGTATCCTAACATAGCTGCTGAATGCATGTTCAAGCTGGCCGTCCTGCTTTTGCCCGGCCATATGTGGGGGTCCATAGGAGTACATCACTTATGAGCTCGTCCCTGCTTCTCCAGCAGTGTCCTGCATGTCTGGTTTGTCTAACTTGGATAGTTTTCGTGATGGGAGGCAGGTGGCCATATAGTTGGTGCCTTGTGGGGTGTTGCCGCCAGGACTTGTTCAATATTGCTCGCAGCATTCTTGTGTATCAAAGAGTATTGCCCATAAAAATGTACACCTCTAACAATTTGTTGGGTATCACCCACCTTTTTCCACATAATGAACTAGTCCATCTGCCATATATAGCAGTAGCTACTAATACCAGGGCCGACTAGACGGTGAAGAGCAGCTTCTCATAGGAATAGTATTAGAGCATTGGAGACTGGAGATCGCACTAGATCACCTTACATGCTACCGTAATAACGGAAGCCAATACTATCGTTGGACTATATCTTTATTCTGTATTCACTAATCTTATGTTCTTGTCTACTAACAGTCTCTCTATTGTATATACTTTTTCCTGAGAATATATCTCTATTTCCACTCATATCGTGGTTTGTCCTTTATCTAATATTATAAGCATTCACTAACCAGAATGCAACACAATTTCTCATAAACGCTAATTTTCTCCTTAACCACAAATACCAAGATTTTATTAATTCAAGTGAAACATTACACAATCCAAATGCACATTGTAAAAAAAAAAAAGTATGTGTGCATCCTTAGTCAAGGGGGATCCAAAGGCTCCCTTTTCAATTGCTACAACACCAAGGTGTAGGGGAGGGAACTACTCCATTTACAGGATTGCTCCACTTTACCCTTGATCCTTATCTTAAAATGCTGGGTGTTAAGCAAGGCAGCATCAAGTACCATTTTTTGAGTCTTTGGTATGACTCGACTTGGGATTGAATCCCAGTCTCCCAAACTATTGGCGAACTCTCTACTCTTTAGAGTTGAAACTCTCTAACTGATAATAAGTATACTCTTTATATGTATCTATAAACTTTTTTCTTCCAAAATTATTTTTTTAGCTTCTGAGTATCTGAAGGCTAAGGATACAAAAGGTTACCCTGGCCTGAATGCCAACAATTGAAGCTAGTGAGAAAATATGCAGCTATCTCATTTGTCATCCTGGCCTAAAAGCTTGTCATGTGTAATTCAACAAATACCTTGAAGTCAGTTCATGCAGAAACTAATTTTTTTCCCTCTTGTAAAGACTTATTTGTAAATAGCAACTCATTCCCACCACACCCAAATATAACCATACAATGTTGAAACCTCTGCCATTTTCAGCAAATATTTACCCTATTATCTATATCATGCAAACAGAAAAATAAACATTACATACCACCAGTTATATATCAAAAGTATTTTTTTAATCAACTAACTAAATGCAATGATCTCCATACAGTACCTCAATAAAAAAGAAAAAAACACACACCTAACTTTAAAATAAAAAACGAACCACAAACACTCAAAACTAAGAACTTAGCTATCATACAGTATTCCCCATAAATAAGTATAACTTTATAAAAAGGTAATTTTCTTTTAGGTTTCGGTTTCTTTGTTTAATGGCATATCAACCTTTTTAGGATGTGCCCGTGGTGTAATGGTTATCGTCGTAGGAAATAGACACGGCAACACGAGTTCAAATCCGGTACAAAACTGATTGTATTTCACGTAGCACTAATACCCTTGGGAAAGGTATGAATCCAATTATTCTCCCTCCAGCTTTTGGTAAATAGTAGGGCAGACTGATTTCTTCAGCCTTGGTGCGGCAACTAGTCTAGGAGAAGGAAAACTCTGAATTCAAACCTGTTAAACTTCGCTTAAACAATTGACCTTATGTCATATCCTACCCAAGCGGAGGGGTTGGTAAATATGATATAAACCTTTTTTAGGTTATTTTATGCAAACTGGTTCATTGGCCTAGTTGGTAGAGTGTTTGCCAATGATCTGGGGGACCTGGGTTCAATCCCAGGTCGAGTCATACCAAAGACTTTAAAAATGGTACTTGATAAGTCCTTGCTTAACACTCAGCAATATAAGGTACGTATCGAGGCTAAAGTGGAGCAATCCAGGGAAAGGAGTAGCGCCCCCCCTACACCTAGTTGTAGCTATTGAAAAGGGAGCCTTCTGGTCACCCTTGACTACTGTCGCCAACTTTACTTTTACTTACTATGCCAATTCTCCTAGAAGAACAGTAGTGGTACTATTTAACCCATAACTGGGAGGATAAGGGGGTTCATACCTATCCCAAGAGTATTTATCCGAAAGTAAACATAGTAGCGCGACTGGAGTCCAAACTCGCTTACTATAATTCTGCAGTCCATCGCTTTAACCATTACACCACGATGACACCCCCAATTATTTTATCCCAAAGATACCCAGATTATATAATGTTCCATAAGAAATAATAAAATCAAAAATATAAGGTATTAGTAATTACCAAATAAGAAAACATTTTTTCCTAAATGAGTTTCCCTACCTAGACTAGCAAAATCAGTCTACCCTACTATTTTATGCTAAGCGTGTGGGGGGGGGAGAAGAGAGATTTTGGTATATCTCTTGAGTTTGAATTAAATTTGAGGTGAGTGCATCCACAATAATTTCCATGAAAAGTCATCCAGCCCTCTTTTCTATTTGTAAATTTTTTTCAGTCCTTCTCAAATAATGGGAGAACTTAATCACAGAAATTAGTAACGCCATTGTATATTCAGTAAACCTTTACAGCATTCTGTTTGTGGAAAGCCATCGCTGAATGAACTTCCTCAAGAACATTTTCTTTTTTTAAATCTGAGTGGTAGAAACAGTTCCATCTGGTACAATTTGGGTTGCTGATGAAAAAAGTCTTACATAACCTGGATGAACTACAGATTATCTTGAATTACACAGATAGATAGACTGATGGATAATGTAAAGGATGCGTGAGGTGATGACTCAAAAAGATATCAGACATTCCCATCTGTAACTTCAGCCCCAGGACCAGATGCTAAAGCCATCTTTAAAAACAATTTGAGGAAGTGGAGGATATTAAAAGAAATACAGAGGCACACCTTAATGTTATATAAAAAGTTTCAGAGAAACTTCAACCAAGAGAAAATCTGGTTTGATTAGGTTTTATAGCATATCAACCATTGTAGATTATTTAATGCCAAATCCTTTTCATAGACATATATTAAATATATTGGATTTGGTTAGGTTGGGTTTTATAGCATATCAACCATTGAAGGATATTTAATGCCAAATCATCTATATACATATATATGAAATATATGATTCGGTTTGGTTTGTTTAGTTTTAATGGTATATTAACCATTGCAGGTTATTTAAAGCCAAATCCTCTTTATACATATATATAAAATATATTGGATTTGGTTTGGTTGGGTTTTATGGCATATCATTCAGTGTAGGTAATTTAAAGACATATCCTCTTTGTACTTATATATCAGATATATATGATTTTGGTGGGTTTTATGGCATATCAACTGCTCTCAGTTATTTAATGCCAATTTCTCTTTATATTTCAATATTTATTAAATATATGATTTGGTTTGGTTGGGTTTTATGGCATATCAACCAATCAACCATTGTAGGTTATTTAATGCCAATTCCTCTATTAAATATATATGATTTATAAACACATTTTGTTGATAACGTTTTTAAATGAGCCTCAGCTCATTCTTTTGCACACACTTAGAATGTTCCAAGCATTACGATGTACAACTAACAATTCATTTAAACATCAGTCACTTGTTTGCACATGGTTAAATGATCAAACAGTTCTATTTCCAAACAAATCAATTTATCATAAGTCATTTGTTTGCACTCAGTTTAAATGTCTAACAGTTCTCTTTGACCCATAGACAGAACCCATCAAGTGTTACCATTCAAGGCCAGTGTGGACCTGGGAGTGATGGCAATGAAGAGGTACTCTGCATTCCCCAAAGCTCCAGTATCACTGGAATCTCACCATCAGATTTATTGTCATACTTAGGACACTCCTTGTGGGTTATTACCCGTCTGCAGAGAAGCAGTCGATGTATTCTATAGCCCCAGCTCACTGGCCAAATATATATGTACGTGTGTGTGTGTGTGTGTGTGTGTGTATGTATATATATATATATATATATAATGTGTGGGTATGTATTAATGTGTACAAATATTTATATTTGGTATTATAAATGTACAAATATATATATATATATATATATTGTCATCCACAGACAGACCGTTTCGTTCAATCAGAACTCTTCAGTGTGGCTAGACATGTAGGACGCTCGAAGCAGGAATCGAAACCCGTCCAACTTTATGTTAGACTAAGTCTCAGACTGCTCGGCCAACAAGCGTACCACGTTTAGCTAAGGAAATTGTTAAGGTATTTATGTAGCAACAGCAGCAGCTGTTTGTTTACATTTTTTATACCCTGTCGGCTACCAGAGTGCTCAATTCTTTCGAAGAGCTTTGCATTATGCGAGCAGCAGCCGAAAATTCCTTCACCAGAATGCTCAACACCCATGGGGGGAGTGTATATATATATATATATTGTCAAGTAATTTAACAGCCGTTCATTTAAAAATAAAACTGAAGAGGTCGCATTACTGGAGCCTCACTATTTGACAGTCAAGTGTTATATCTAGGACACTCTGGGGAGGAGGGAGCTGTTTTTTTCTTTATTTACTGCAAGCTACATAAAATTAAAAAAGTTCAGAATATTTGAACCCAATCATAGTATCCAAAAAAACTGTAAGGTAAGATTTAAACTGATCTTTCTTTTTTAACTTTGGGGAAAGCTTAGTTTTCTGTACCATGTCACTAAACTACACAAACAATGATATTATTGAGTTATTGGAATGCTTGGTAGTTGGATGGATATTGAATCAATTCCCCAAATAGACAAATATTAGCATGTGTACATCTGTGATATAGCTATACTTCACCCCAAAACCATGACTGAACCCAAAGTCATCATCTGATGAAGGCTTTGTTAGAAGCAGTGCTGTTGTATAAATATAACATAACCATGATACGGATATGTGAAATGTACAAATGTTCATAGAATGTTCATATGCATAGGAATCTGAAAAACACGCGAAACACTGACGACTCTCTTCTGGTTCTGGTACAAAACTTTTATTACCTTCTTTAAGTTTAGGTTTTTGACACAAGAAGAGAGAGACACAAGTCCAAAAATCAACACGCTTTGTCTCAGTCCAAATCTCAACTGCCCGCTTTTATTCAAAATCACTAAGAATCCCAGCCCATCGCTTCTGGGCATGTAGTCATTCACATCCCCAGTCCATTTCCTATCTAGGGTTTTTATTGGTTCTAAGCCTAACTAAACCAAAAGATAAGATATATAAAACGAAAAATGATAATATAAAAAAAAATCCTTCAACAATTATATAGCATAAACATCAGTTATTGTATGATACCTACAAAACAAAATAAACTCAATTACATATGCAAGAACATTTAACCTTTTACATACATAATATACATGCCAGTGAGATTACAAAAAAAAAGAATAAGCCCAGTCGGATGGGGCTGTAGAATTCATCTACTGCATCTCTGCAGAGGGGTAAGACCCCCCAACCAGTGTTCTGGATATGACACAAAACAATCTGATGACGAAGCTCTTGTCTTAGAGCTTTGGGACATAATAATTTGAATTGATAGAAATAGAACTGTTTTACCATATAACTGTGTGTAAACAAATGACTTATGTTCAATTATTAGTGATATATAGCAATACTTGGATTCATTTCCAAATTGAACTGTTTGAAATAGAACTCTTTAACCATTTAACTGTGTGTAAATAAATGACTGATGTTTGGAAGTATTTACCTGTATGCAAAATAAAATTATTGGTATCAAATAGTAATTCTATTTGACCCACTGATAGGAACCAATCAGGTGATACCACTCAAGGCCATAGTGAACCTGGGAGTAATGTCAATGAAGGGGTACTCAGTATTCTCCAAATCTACAGGGCATGAGCCTCACCATCAGATTGTTTTATGTTACATCCAGGACACTGCAAAGATCCAGTCAGTGTATTCTACAACCCCAGACAATTGGGCCCATTTTTTGAGAAGTAGTTATTTCATATGGAATTGTTGAACCTGTATGATTAACAACTTCATTGGCAAAACAATTCACAACCAGTTGGAAATGTCAACATCCAGTATCATCGCAACATCTTGGTATAAAAGAAGTGTGATGATGAAAATCCCCTTTTTTTCACAGAATGGCCTAGGAATAAGGATAGCTTAATTTATTTGTTTAATAGCATATCAACTCCTTATGGGTTATTTAAAACCAACAATTGATTCATTTCTAAAATCATAATTGTAACCCTAACTATACTTTCAATCTAAGTATTAATTTTATTGCGGACTTTTGTCCTCATCTTGGTAAGTTTTTTTGTTTTGTCTTTCTCACTGCGTTTCAGCTAAATTTCACCTCTGGCCGTCTTCAGGTGATTAACCATGACCTCGGATACGAATGCTGAGTCTTGTAACTGTATCCCCAGTAATTACTGCCTTCCATAGTCATAGTCTATCGCACCACGTTTTGACCAAGTAACCCTCTTGCCGGCTTGGGTAGGAATTGAAACTGCTATCTTCTGACAATGCTCACCTGGAACCGTAGAAACTCAATGCCTATATCCGCTACACCACAGGCCCCATTATATACCATACCTATGAACACTAATGGGTATGTTCCATTTCTCATGAATACATTGTACACAATTGTAAGTGGGGGTAATATGCTGACTAAGTAGTTCACTACTAGTTGTGGTTTACTTTCTATACACTGCTGGCAATTATTGTATTTTGTTAATGTTATAAAGATTCCCATTTCCAACCTTCTTTTTGGTTATTTCTCATTCAGTAACCATTTGTTAAGATATAAGATGGCCCTGTCAGCTGGGGCTGCAAAATACACAGACTGCATCTCTACAGAGGAGTAAGTCTCCGCCAACAATGGTGAAGCTCCAGTAATGCTGGAGCTTTGGGGAGTACAGAGTGACCCTTCTTTTCCATCACTCCCAGATCCACTCTGGCTCAGAGTAGTAGCATCTGATAGGGTCCTATTTATGGGTTAAATAGAACTAACTGGTGTATCTATGCTAAACTGAATTCTTTGAAATAGAACTATTTATATGTATAAAAATGGATTTGGTAAAGTAACCTACAATGGTTGATATACCATCAAACCAAACCAGTGGTTACAACAATATCATAAAGGAATTTTTTACACACAAAAAGAGTGAGTGACAGTCTGGGCCTCATTTCTTTATGTATCCTCTTATCTGTTGAGTTAGTTCCCGCAATAAAACTTGTCTAGTTGTACAAACTGTTTTTATCTTCATTCCTGCTTCTAAAAGCGTAACTAGAAGTAAACACTTCAAGTCTACAATAATGTAGCAACATTTACTTAACAATAATTCTTTTAAAGCAGGGGTCTTTGACTCAAGAATTTTTTGGAGCCATTACATCTTAAGGGAAAAGGCACAGTAAAAGTAAGATGGGGAGTGGTGTAATTTCCATTAGTGTATAATGCTAATATTCGATACAGCTAATCAATAGCTGCTTATTTTTTTCATCAAAATGAATATGTACATGTTAGGTTGGGTTTCTCGATTTAATGCCTTATCAACCTTCTTGGGTTATGTAATGCCAAAGCTATTCTTATAAAAGAACAGATTCAACCCATGTCTGGGGTTTGGTTGGGTTGGGTTTTATGGCCTAGTATTGTTGGTTATTTTATGCCAAATCCTCTTTGTATATATTAAATATATATGATTGGATTTGGTTTGGTTCTATGTCATATCAACATAATCATCATGTTACGCTGCTAGCACGCATCTCCCTGATCCTCTCTCGCCACCTGTCTCTATTGTCCATCGCTCCCAGGAGGTCTTCCAGGCTACATCCTGTATCAGCACAGAGTTGTTGTATATAGGTTCTAGCTGGTCGTCCTACCTTTGCTCGTCCATGTGAAGGGGTCCACAAGAGTATGTCACTTACAAGTTCCTCCTTACTTCTCCAGCAATGTCCTGTGTGTCTGGTTCGTCTAACTTGGATAGTTTTCACTTGTAGGTTATTTAATGCCAAACCTTTTTATACATATATATTGAATATATTTGATTTGTTTTAGTTGGGTTTTATGGCATATCAACCATTTTAGGTTATTTTCTGCCAAATCCTCTTTATACATATATATTAAATATATAGGATTTGGTTTAGTTGGGTTTTATGGCATATCAACCATTGTAGGTTATTTAATGCCAAATCCTCTTTATACATATATATCAAATATAAAGGATTTGTAAACATTTTGTTGATAACATTTTAAATGAACCTGATCTTACTCTATTGTTTTGCACACAGTTAAATCACTTCAAGTATTTCTATCTAATACGAATAATTCTATAAATTATTAATCATTTATTTGCATGACACTAAATGGTTTCAAGTATTGCTATGTAACAGTAACTATTTAACATCAGTCATTTGTTTGCACACAGTTCAATTTGACCCATAGATGGGACCCTATCAGGTGCTACCACTCTGGGCCAGAGTGGACATGGGAGTAATGGCGATAATGGGGCACTCTGCATTCCCCAAAGCTCCAGAATTACTGGAGCTTCACCATTGTTGGGGGAGACTTACCCCTTTGAAGAGATGCTGTCTGTGTATTTTGCAGCCCCAATGGTTTCAAGTCAAGTGAATGATTGAACCTTTCTATTTGACCCGTATATGTGACCCAAACAGTTTCTATCACTCTGGGCCAGAGTGGATATGGGAGTAATGGCAATGAAGGGGCACTCTGCATTCCCCAACGCTCCAGCATTACTTGAGCTTCACAATGGTTTCAAGTCTAGTAAATGATTAAACATTTCTATTTGACCCATACATGGGACCTGAACAGTTACGACCACTCTGGTCCAGAGTGGACATGAGATTAATCGCAATAAAAAAGGTACTCAACATTTCTCAAAGTTCCAGAACTGGACCTTCACCATCAGATTGTGTAGTTTTATATCCAGGTCGCCTGTTGCGGGAGAGGGCCTTTCTCCTCTGCTGAAACGCAGTCGGTACATTCTACAGCCCAAGCTGACTGGGCTGCTTTCGTTTGATGGTTTTTAGCCCTAGGAGAGCCAACTTCCGGATGACTTCCACAAAGTCGATGGAAAATGAATGGTAAGGAATATTTTCATTTCCGAACTAACAAAACTGAAGAGACGATTCTGTATAATTCATAACAATGTCAATCTCAGAATTCCGGAAATTATTAATCCAGCCGTCAGATCTGTGAAAAGGTAGAATCAACTAACTTCAGTGCCCATCTACACAAAAAATTCATATAAAATATATGAGCCGACAGATTAGTCTCAATTTCAGCCACACCCATGCTGAGACATCTCAAATAATGGAAAAAGTTCCGAAAAAGTTGTGTGAAAGTTTGATAACTTTGTTGTGCTCGTCTGTTCAAGCATTCAATGTTTTGCACAAAGAAAAGCTGTTAATTCTACGGTAATATACGTTGTTTTATCCCAGATTAATCCATTCAATGCCTATTACAAGACAGGGGCCGGTAAATTCATCACACTCACACCAATATGATTATAGTGAGTTATATTCTTATCAGGTGCCCAGCTAAGGTGGTTTTGTGCCAGTATAGCGGTGTGTGAAATGGTTATTTGTTTAACACTATATTTTTTAGGCACACAAATGAATTACGAAACTTTGCTTTAACAACACACAACAACGAAAGTTCTTTATTTGCAGCTTTGAATATGGTTTGTTCTTGGTGCTGCAAGACTCGTGGTATTTAGGCTTGTTGGATGTTTGAGACGAAATGGCTAAGCGAGATGTTGAGATGGCAGCGTGTTGTTGGACGTGTGAGGGAAGTATTCAAAGTCACCGTGTAGTTTTGTGTGTCGAGAGCGGAGTGACGCTCTGATCGACATAGTCAATTTTTGGGGTGACAAGAAGTGGTGCCTGTGGAAGGCATGCTGAATGTTTCTAATTTATGTTCAACTGGGATTCCTCGTAAAGAATCCATAAATTAGATGGTTCCCTCGCTGAGTGTCCATGTTGCTGCTGCTAGTGTTAAAGCCACAGTGAGATGTCCACACTGGGTGGCTTGTTTAGCTAAAAAGCATCGCTAAGCAGGGACAACCAGAGGCACGTCTGTTCTGGTCGCCGCCTCAAGCTGAAGAGAGTGGTTTTGGCCGCTCACCCGTTTTGCTAGCCGGAAATGAAGGTCCGGGCTGAATAGGATAAGTCATCCTGATTGGGTGAAATTCAGTGTTGAATTAAATTGCGCGCCAAAACAAAATACGAGATTTTCCTCTTCTCTACACCAGATCACAACATGCAGGCTTATAAGCTTACTTTACAGACCAATTCACATGTATTGTGAGTTAGATTATCACTAGGTGCCAAGCTAAGGTGGTGCCTATTACAAGATTGGTACTCGTAAACTCATTGCACATACAAATTTGAGTATAAAGAGTTATTTTCTCACTTGATGATCAACTTCTGGTCATGATGGAAGAGAGAGAGAAAGAGAAAGATTCATCTTTCTCTTTCTTTCTCTTAGAAAGAGAAAGATGGAAGAGAGAGAGAGAGAGAAAGAGTAGGAGAAAGATGGAAGAGAGGGGGAGAAAAAGAAAAATGAAAGTGAGAGTAAAAGAAAGATGGAAAAGAGAGAGTGAGAAAGATGGAAAAGATAAAGAGTAAGAGAAAGAATAAAGAGAGGGAAAGCTGGAAGAGAGAAAGAAAGAGAAGACGGAAAAGAGAGAGGGGGAGTAAGCGAAAGATGGAAAAGAAAGAAAGAAAGAGAGTAAGAGAAAAATGGAAAAGAGAGAGAGTGAGAAAGATGGAAAAGAGAAAGAGAGAAAGATGAAAGAGAGAGAAAGAGAAAATTGGAAGAGAGAGAAAGAAAGATAAAGATGGAAAAGAGAGAAAGAGAGTAAAAGAAAGATGGAAAAGTGAGAGTAAGAGAAAGATGAAAAAGAGAGAGTAAGAGAAAAATGGAAGAGAGAGAGAGAGTAAGAGAAAGATGTGAGGAACAATGAAAGGAAATAAGAGAAAGATGGAAGGGAGAAAGATGAAAAGGAGAAGATAAAGGAAACAAAATAAGAAAAATCATAGAAACCTGATGCTTACATTCACCATTCGCCACTTTCATTTGCTTCACTTTTTTTAATGAACAGTTAAATTTTAGTCTCAAAAATTATATATCAGCAATCAACCATAAGTAGACTTCTTCGATGATGGACGAAGGAAAGACAAAAGGAACATAACAGATAGGTGAATTGCAGCAGTTTGAGTACGTACATATTGAATTTAACTGATAGTAAAAAATAAAGTAAAGCAAATTTCTTGAGATGTCATATCCCAGTCTATTGCAAGGACCAAAGAATTGTCTTCGCATTGAAATTTAAAGTCACTAAATTTGAAGTTGTTTGACAGAATATTTGTTATTGAGTAATATATGCAAACGTCTATAGGATACACATTTTTTCTAGTCTTAAAATAAGCAATAAAAACATACTTAAGAATATTCTAGAAATTTAGGATCAAAACAGCATTAGCATTCAAGTTACATTTTTATATTTTTCAACCAATCAGCTAAAAACATAGAATAGAACATTCTAGAAAAATAGGATCGGAAGTCAACTAACAGAAAATATTTAGGCTCGAAAATAAAATAGTAAAATACAAATCTGATTGGTCAATAAATGTCTACGCGCCAAAATTTTAGGACGATTCTTTGATCCACCTGTAGGATATAAATAACACAGTTAGGGAACCATTGACTAAGACAAAGCCACTAAGCCAGTAAAGCAGTAGCCGAATACTATGTCCGGCAAATTCCTTTCCTTCATCTACTGTAGTTTATGACCTAACATCAGATGGCCGCGAATCACATTCAAAAGAAAAACCCGACAAACTTTCTTTCATCAACGCGACACGCTGTCGCCACAATCATAAAACCCGCAATGAACTTAATGTAAGTAAGAGCGACTTATTTATGAACTCCGTTAACGTACACACATCTTTAAACAAATTTATTTTCTTCTTGCCAAACTTTATTTTCCAAAAGACCATTTACACATCATGTATTTTATTTGTTTTCATATTTTGTTTTATGCATATTAAATTGTTTGTTGTTTAATGTTCGTTGTGTTCTATTCCATTTTTTTCACGTGATTGTAAAGTTTTGTGTTGTATTTGTGGTGGAAAATAATTTAGAGAGTAATACCCGTAAAGTATGAATGCACATTTACTGAAATAACCAAACCAAAATACATACACCCCCCCACACACGTCTTAAGTATGTATAAATTTGTGGAGATTAAATAAGAAATTAAAAAAAGAATAGCTTAAAAAAATAAAATAAACACAAAAATAACAATTGTCTTTAATTGGAATCATTTTTGAGATGAGGCTTCTTAATCTGAGAATTAACTTTTTATTTATTTATTGCGGACTTTTTTGTCCTCATCTTGGTAGTTTTTGTGTTGTTTCTTCTTTCACTACGTTTCGGCCAAATTTCACCACTGGCCTTCTTCAGACAACATAGACAACTTTGGAAGGCAGTAATTACTGGGGATACGGTTACAAGACTCAGCATTCCTATCCGACGTCGCGGTAAATCATCCGAAGAAGGCCAGAGGTGAAATTTGGCCGAAACGTAGTGAAAGAAGAAACAACACGAAAACTACCAAGATGAGGACAAAAAAGTCCGCAATAAATAAAAAATTAATTCTCAAAAATAACAATCTCCCACTAGTCCTCTGACAGGAAGCGAAATCGGCACATGCCTAAAAGAAAGGGGCTTCTTGGCGCCAAAAATAAATTCTTCCTCGGTTCCTATAACATTCTTCGACTGAGCAGACGTACTCTTTTTCTCTCGACAGCCAGTCGGAGCATACTTGTGTCTCCTGCTAGACATACCAACTGAACACAGACACACATGATGAGCCCTCAAATCCTCAGTTTGCCAAAAATTATTCCTGTGACTCTCCTAACGCCTTGACTGGAAAGTATGGTTATTTCTGCTCGTTCAGGAAAACGTTCCACACCACAAAATAGTCGTAAACCCCGAAAATACAATTGAGTCTAAAGGTATCCTTGTCTTTTTCCTTTTCATTATTCATTCTTTTGCCGCTTCAACAAACAAAAGAAGATAACAAATGAATAGGGCATAGCAAGAAAAAGTCAGTTACTAGCGTCATAACCTCTCAACAACGCAACTCTACCAAAATATCTATAGGACTTACACTCCTATAATTTAAAATGGACGTTATGCCACTTGTTCCCGAAACAAAGATGGCGGACGCACGTAAACATTCAATCTCGAGAACCTATTGGCCTGGAGAACCAAGTGTTTAGTGCCTAAAACTACGTCCGCATTTCAATTTCGTCCGGCGTTTTTGGAACCTACTCCATGACAAGAATTTCTAAAAATATTTCGTCTTCCAATACTCTTTCTCTTTTCACATTTTCACTCACAGGGCCAACGCACTCTTTCTAGGGTGACTTCCAGCGAGAACACTCTCACTCTCTTCTTCCTCCTTTTTACATTGACTTCCACAACCAACTAACATGAAAATGTATATTACACGCAGACATTCTTTTCCTCGTTATACTTTGTTGGTGAGACTTTTCCAGCCTCGAAAACAGAAATTTCGTCAAACCACAAAAATCAGCATGAACATTCAACTTGTGCCTACAATGAATGCCAAAAATGTGCGAACTATTTTCCACGCTGAAAAATACACTTGCATTCATCACCACGAAGTCAATTGTCACGTACATTTGCCTCCATGTGCCTTTTCCAAACATAAACCATACTACTACAAATTGGGGGACCAAACATATCCACTAAACATGTCCCCCTAAACATTCTTAAACCTCATAAATGTATCGCTATGAAGGATTATGTATAGAAAAGTGTATATTTTCACTGATATAACGGTATTTTGTTTGGTTTAATTGTGTTCTATGACTTGATCCTTGCGTGTCATTTAATGCCAAATCATGTATATAATTTCTGAGCGAATATTATGTCTGTCACATAATTTTAAAATGATCCAAAGCAGTTGAATGGTTTCAAGTATTGCTATGTATTGTTTGCACACAGTTTTAAATATTGCTATCGAACGCTAATAGTTCAATTTCCACACAGTTAAATATTTTCAAATATTGTTATCTTATACTAATAATTCAGTATTGATCATTTGTTTGCGCACAGTTAAATGGTTTCAGGTATAGTAAATAATCAAACAAATCTATTAGACCCACAGAGGGAACTCTAACAGGTACTGTCACTTCGAGTCAATGTGGAACTGGGAGTAATGGCAATCAAGGGGTTACTCCACATTCTTCAAAGCGCCAGGATTGGAACCTCACCATCATATGCAGTTTAGTGTTATATACAGAACACTTTTGGGGCGAGGGGAGGGGTTTCTTACTTTTCTGTAGAGATGCAGTCGACGTATTCTACAGCCTCAGCTGACAGGACTGTAAAGGTATCTCTAAATATGAGTGAGTCAATGTGTATCCGAAGCTTGCAAAAATAGTAAATAGGTCATTCAAATTCTTTCATTCAAAAAGTTCACTTTTTACAAGATTAAACTCCTTATCTACCATCTTATCTCAGTATTGTTGTTAAAGTCATCACTTTAGAATATCTAAAACTTAGCTGATCTAATTTTAAAATCTTTTTCTGCAAAATGAAAGATTCTAATGAAACACAAATACATAAATGTCTCTGTCCTATAATAATCATCACATTAAGTGTATGAAATTTATGCGCAAATATAACAACTATTATGGGACAGAGATAGTAACTGATAAAGCAATGAATCATGGGTAATTAAAAAGATTCCATTTCCCCAGCCTTTTTTTCTGATATTTTCGAAAAAGTATTAGAATTTTTACTTTCTCTTTTTTACCGATTCAGTTGGAAGAAAGTAAACAGTATGACTTTGAAAACTTAATCGACCTAATTTAGGTTTGGTTTGGTTTCTTTGTTTAATGGCATATCAACTTTTGTAGGTTATTTAATGCCAAAGCCATTCTCCTAGAAGAACAGTAGTGGTACTATTTAACCCATAGCTGGGAGGATAAGGGGGTTCATACCTTTCCCAAGGGTATTTGTTCGAAAGTGAACGTAATAGCACGACTGGAGTTCGAACTCGCTTACTACGATTCTGCAGTCCATCGCTTTAACCATTACACCACGAGAACACCCCCTGACCTTATTTAGAAAAAAAATTCTACAAAATAAACCAATTCTCATGAATTGGGTAAATTCGACTAGTTAAATTACCGAGTTCAGTTCTTACTGACCACTGTATACTTTATTTTTTATTCTGTGGTCAGCCGGAATGGAAAAATCTATAACGGTAGGAGGTTATGTTACCTCCTCGTTATATTAGGAGGAAAATAAAGGGAGAAGAACGAAGATGCCATAAGGTTTTCAATTTTAGAGGTTTAATAAAGGCTTGAGTTGAGAGTTAGCCTTTGTGCTGGTCGTCGTAGTGAGAGGGGGAAAAAGGAATAAAAGGGTTGAGCAGGCATTTGGTGTGTTGCCAGTAGTTAGTAGTCCTGTAGATTTTGGAGTGAGGAATAAAGGTCTCCAAAATAGATAAGCAGAATTGAAGTGGCTAGTTGTCTGAGCGGAATATGCGCTTCGCTGTTGACGCAGCAAAAGTCCTGTTTGCTGTTTAAGGACAGGAATGATGTCATCACCCGTAAATGTGTGGTCCTGGTTGCTGTAGGAGAGGAGAGAGGCATGAAGGTCTCCAGAAAAGGTTGTCCAGGAATGAAGTAGCTGAATGTCTGTGCGAATTACGCGTCGCTGTAGACATAGCAAAAGTTAGAGGCGACCTAAAAGTGTTCCTGTAAGTGGCAGATTAAATGCATCTAATTCATATTCAACTGGGAATCCTTGGTCTAAGAGGGTAGATTCAAAGGTCCATAAATTAGACAGCTTTCCTCATGGTGTTGTGATTCTGCTGCTATGAAGGGAGCGGACAGAAAGTACGTCCGTCCAGCTCGAAAGGTTCTGAGGAAGAGATAGTTTGGTGGGGTTTCACCATTTTTATGTTCCACGGGAAAATGTTCCGGGCTGAATAGGATCAGTCAAAATATACGATGACCATAACGGTCAAATTGATTTATGCACCAAATAAAAATACGAAGTTCTTTCTACTACAAATCTACAAGATTACAAGTTCTTTTTTTTTTTTAATTAAAACTAGTTTTGGTTTTCTGGCCGTGATTTGATTATCGTTTATATAACTATAAAATTGGTGATTTTTCTTCACTGAAGTCTGAGTCGCAGCAAGTCTCCTCAGATTTTCAGCATTCTACTCTGTAATTCTAGCCGATTTTAATCGTGCTGTGATCTGATCTCCAGTTCACGCAATCTCTTTGGAAACCGTTCCAAGGAATCCAACTTCATTAAGTATTACAATCATCTTCATGTTCTACAGCTCTTTGGCAAGATCCAGCTATTTGCTTATTTTTTTTCTGCTTTTATTTTTACTCTTTCCTCGGCAGAAACAGCAAAATTTACCAAACGACAAGTTTTTTTTCTTGTTAATACTAGAACTGATCTTCATATTCTCATGTATAAGCCGATTGTGCACGGTGATTGTTTTCATTTGTGAGGATTAAAAAGAAATTATAGATATAAAATAGTAAAAGTTTCCCCATGAAAACTACGACAAGAAGCGAAATCAGGACATGTCTAAAAAGAGGAGCTTCTTGACGCCAAAGAGAAAATCTTAGTTGTCTCGAGACATCTCGACTGGATTATTATTTAGCCCATAGGTAGGAGATAAGGGAATTTACACCTTTCCCAAGAGTATTTTTCCGAACGAGAACGCAATAACGTGACTGGTGATCAAACTCGCTGACTATGAAGTCGAAGTCAAACAATTAAGCCTGTACGACACGGGGATTCTCTTTCTATATGTTTGAATGAACAGAAACTTACATTCAGGGTGTTGCAATTTAATTTTCTGTATGTATATATACATATAGCTATTAACGGTGAATAGCTGAATACTTTATGAATAATTCTTTATATTTTTATTTCTACAGTGTGATAATTATGCTAACAGCATAAAAATGTCCAATGCTTTTAGCTAGTAATTGAAGCTACAGTTACTTAATATCGATTTCTATATATTACAAAAGTAGTTACGGTTTTTTTTCTTTTCTTTTTGATATTCTGATTTCAATTGAACATGTGCAGTGATGGCTAAGAATGGTGGTTAGTCATACCGATGTATACAATATAACGGAAGGGCTGTAACAATATTGATTCAGAATATTAAGATAGATTTAATTAAACAGCGTATAACTTTTGTTCATTTTTTTTTCTTTATTAACATGTGAGGTGACAAAAGGTGTGCATTTATTAGAAAAGGAAAAATTGATTCCTCGACAATAAATTACCAAATGTACAGTAACTGATTGTTATAAGTATCTAGACAAAGAACAACGAACAATTTTAGCTTTATTTATCTTGTATAAACATTGTCATTGATTTGGAATCAGGATAGAATTTAGGTAAATGATACAATTGATTCAATCATTGATAATAAGCACTGAATGACATGAGGCTCATTTGGGGAAATATGATTTTAAATCTATCATCAAAGTATGTCAAAGTAAAGTTGGCGATCTTAGTCAAGGGTGACCCGAATGCTCCCTTTTCAATAGCTACTACACCAAGGTGTAGAGGAGGGCGCGACTCTTTTCTCTAGATTGCTCCACTTTACCCTTGATCCGTACCTTATAATGCTGAGTGTTAAGCAAGGAGGCATCAAGTATCATTTTTTGAGTCTTTGGTATGACTCGACCTGAGATTGAACCCAAGTCTTCAGGGTCATTGGCGAACACTATAACCATCATGCCAATGTCTTTTTTGTTGTGAATTAATAGTGTGATACTTTAGGCACTCTCTCACCATCCGCCCCTATCGCCATTGCACTTGGTAAGTCCTCTAGACAACACAAACGGACTTACTTCTCCAAAAGTCCCCAGCGATGCCTGCTTGCTTTTCTTGAATAGTTTGTGAGACGGAAGATAAATGTCTGTACAACCACTGTTTTGTCAGGTGCTTCTTCCAGAATTTTTTCAAAATAGCAAACTTGTGTATTTTCCATGGACATTTTTCTGCAGGCATTTCGTTAAAGTCCTACAGTAGTACTGACACGATTACAATTTGGAAGAATTCCCGTTCAGTTTTAACAGATCGATCAGATTTCCAAATAATCGATAACTTGTCATACCCATGCGTATGTTGACATCACTTTCAGTTGATGAGATATTGCTACTGAGGTATACTAATTTCAGAGGGCTGCAATTTTATTAGATGACACCATTTTCTTATGTTGATTCATCTGGTTTGATTTGGCTTTATGGCACATCAACCATTATAGGTTATTAATGCCAAATCCATTTTTAAACAATAGTTCTATTTCAAACAATTCCATTTAGTATAAGTATAGTTTCTTGGTTACACACAGTTAATTGTCAAAACAGTTCTATTTCAAACAATTCAGTTTAGAATACACAAAACGTTCCATTTCAAACAATTCAGTTTAAGCATAAATACGCAGTTTGAATGTCAAAACTGTCCTATTTCAAGTAATTCAGTTTAGCATAAGGAACCATTTTAGTTCTATTCGACTCATAGATAGGACCCTATCAGGTGCTACCACTCCGGGCCAGAATGGACATGGGAGTGATGACAATGATGGGGTGCTCCGCATTCCCCAAAGCATTACTGGAACCTCACCATCAGATTGTTTAGTGTAATATGCAGGACACTTGTTGGAGGAGTCTTACCCCAGTGCAGAGAAGCGGTCAGTGTATTCTACAGCCCCAGCCAACTGGGCAATTGTGTTGATACGATTATCCAACAGGAAATGTTTAGAATGATGTACCATTAAAATCTCTATTTTCTTCAGTAAAAAATAATTTATGAAGCCAGTCTTGGTACATTTTGAACAAACAGTTTTTAGAGAAAAAATGAGATTTTACAAGTATCAGGCTCACTTCATCCCGTCTTCTGCTTGTCACTTAAATTAAAAATTCATTTTAACAGTAAGATTTGATGTCATGGAATACATTAATAGAGAAACTAATGCATATGAAAAGAAGTTTCTGTATTTTGATGAAACACCAGATTATGCAAGTGTATCACCTTTCATATTCGATTGATGCTAAATAGGATATTTCATCCAGTCCCC
>OY757913.1:100104756-100172256 GCA_963585895.1 Sepioteuthis lessoniana | reverse complement strand
AAAACAATTCAGTTTAGCATAAGTACACAGTTTAATTGTCAAAAACATTTCCATTTCAAACTATTCAAGCAGTTATATGTAACAATTCAGTTAAGTGTAAATACAGTTTTAATGTTGAAAAACAGTTCTTTTTCAAATAATTCAGTTAAGCATAAGTACACAGTTTAAATGTAAGTGCGGTTTAATTGTCAAAAACATTTCTATTTCAAACTATTCAGTTTACTCAAACAATTCAGTTTAGCTTAAGTATGCTGTTAGTTCTACTTAACCTACAGATAGAGCCCTATCAGGTGCTACCACTCTCGGCCAGAGTGGACCTGGGAGCGATGGCAATGAATGGGTACTCTGCATTCCCCAAAGCTCCAGCACTACTGGAACCTCACCATCAGATTGTTTAGTGTCATATCCAGGACACTCGTTAGGGGGGGTCTTACCCCTCTGCAGAGTTGCAGTCAGTGTATTCTACAGCCCCAGCTGACTGGGCAATGCAAATTATTAGTATTAGATAGAAATACTTGAAACCAGTGAAACAACCAGGTTAAAAAGCAAAAATTATTGTTTGAATAAGAATAATCTAGCTCTTCAATATTTTCAGTTTGATCCAAACAAAAGTTGTTTTTTTTTTTGGTTGAATTTTATGGCATGTCAACCCTTGTTGGGTTATCTCATGCCAAAGACGTTTTTATTTTATACTTCTGTTGGTAACTGAATGTTTGTTACTGTTGTATGAGTTTGGTTATTGCTATCTGGTAAAGTCAGCATTTCTGTTAAAGGTTTGTACATCCAAATGTGTGTGCATGTATCAACATTAAAAGAAATAATGTGAGACCTTCCACAGTTACAGTCCATTAACTATCACTTGATTGGAGAGCTTGTGTGATTAGTCATGGCTATTGTTGGCAACAAATCAGAACACAATAGACATGCATTCATTAGGCTTAGTTTTGCCATATAAATTCAAGTGTAAACGAAATCCCCCCCTCTCCCTCTCTCTCTCTCTCTCTCTCTCTCTTTGCTGCAAACATCTGAGAAGTCATATTCAAGAAGCCAGCCACTTTGTGAGCCGTTGACTACGGTAAATATGTATGTATTTACCTACCCCTTCCACACGAACAGGATGTGACACAAGCTCAATTTTTTTAAACAGAGTTTAACAGGTTTGAACTCAGAGTTTTGCTTCTCCGAGACTGGTTGCAATACCAAGGTTAAAGAGCTTAGTCTGCCCTACAATTTGCCCATCGCTGGAGGGAGAATGGTTGAACTGATACTGCTCCCAGAGGGTATTAGCACAATATGAAATGCAAACAGCCCTGTCTAGGGTTTTAAACTCGGTTTGTTGTGTCCATTTCCGATGATACTAACCATTACGTTATGGGCACCTCCATGAACATGTATACCTAAAGTGATTTTGCGATAATCTTTTTCTTAGATAAAGTATACCAGGATTTTCTAATTTCTTGTAAAATGTAATACAATCAAAAAAGATATTATTACGTATTATTCATTAACAAACTCGACAGCATTTTCAAAAGATTTAAATTGCAATGCATCTATAACCAAAAACAAAATGTGGAGGGGCCCGTGGTATAATGGTTATCGTCGTAGGAAATGGACACGGCGAAACGAGTTCAAATCCTGGACGAGACTCATTGCATTTCACATAGCACTAATCATCATCATCATCATCATATCGCGCTGGTAGCACGGATATCCCTGACCCTCTCTCGCCACTCCTCCCTATCGTTCATCGCCCTATGTAGGTCTTCAGGACAACATCCCGTATCCTCACATAGCTGCTGAATGTATGTTCGTGATGGTCGTCCTGCTTTTGCACGGCCATGTGTGGGGGTCCATAAGAGTAGATCTCTTATGAGTTCGTCCCTGCTTCTCCAGCAGTGTCCTGCATGTCTGGTTCGTCTAACTTGATTAGTTTTCGGGATAAGGGACAGATGGCCGTACAGTTGGCGTCTTGTGGGGTGTTGCCGCCAGGACTTGTTTAAGATTGCACGTAGCATTCTTGTGTAATTGCCGTCTAGCTTCTTCTCCAGCCGTTTTGTTAGCGTCCATGTAGTGCATATAGCAGTATCGATGTGATCGCTGCCTGGAAGAAACTGCGTTTCATTTTATCGGTTAGGTCTGATTTCCATATAATCGATAGCCTATTGATAGCTGTCCATGCTTTCGCTAACCTCGTTTTGATGTCCTTTTCGGTTGATTCGACGCTGTTTCCTAGGTAAGTGAATTTGTCTACTAGTTTAAGAGGGGTTCCTTCTAGAGTGGAGATGTCCCCCGTTTGATTATAGCACATATATTCCGTTTTGTGTGCATTAACATAGAGGCCTATGCTTGCTGCTGCTCGTTCCAAACTATACAGTAGTGTTTCGGCTTGGTCAGGTGTATTTGCCAGTATCGCTATGTCATCGGCGTAGTCGGCGTCGGTAATTGTTGTTGCGGGGTATCTTCTGCTTCTTTTCTTCGTCAGTTTGAAGTCATTCTCTTTATTTTGTCAAGCACTAATACCCTTGGGAAAGGTATGAATCCAATTATTCTCCCTCCAGCTATGGGTAAATAGTAGGGCAGACTGGGTTCTTCAGCCTTGATGAGGCAACTAGTCTAGGAGAAGGAAAACTCTGAATTCAAACCTATTAAAATCCGCTTAAAATTGACCTTGTGTCATATCCTGCCCGAACGGAGGGGTTGGTAAATATGATAACCAAAAACAAAATACATACCTAACAGATATGTATTTATTTTTGGACTGCTATATAGTTATATTTTTGATTCCAGAGTTTCAATGCTGTAGAGATTGGTGATAAATAATACCAAATGATATCTGTTTTTATTGTATAATGTTCCATTGGAGATAAAATCTCAGTATCTTGAGTTTAAAAGAAAATTAATTCCTTAAAAATTGGTAGGTGAGTACTTACTTATATTTGACATTGTATTTTATACGTATGTCCGGTAATGGTTAGAGTGTTCGCCAATGGCCCGGGAGACCTGGGTTCAATCCCAGGTCGAGTCATACCAAAGACTTTAAAAATGGTACTTGATGCCTCCTTGCTTAACACTCGGCATTATAAGGTACGGATCAAGGGTAAAGTGGAGAAATCCAGGGAAAGGAGTAGCGCCCTCCCCTACACCTTGGTGTAGTAGCTATCGAAAAGGAAGCCTTCGGGTCACTCGATTATGGTCGCCCACTTTCCTTACTTATACGTATATACAAATAGCATAGACAGAGTTGATAGTGCTTGGTGATTATGTCTCGACAATTCAGACTTAGATCTACATACACTCGATCATCAATATCTATATATTACATTTTTTAGTTAAACTACATTTCATATACTGGGCCACTGGCCAAATGAGTTGAGTGATCGCCAATGGTCCGAGAGACCTGGGTTCAGTCCGAGGTCGAGTCATACCATAGACTCAAAAAAATGGTACTTGATACCACCTTGCTTAGCACTCAGCACTATTAAGTGATGATCAAGGGTAAAATGAAGCAATCCTGGAAATGGAGTAGAGCCCTCTTCTACACCTCAGTGTAGTAGCTATTAAAAAAGGAGTCTTTGGGTCACCCTCGACTAAGGTTGCTAACTTTACTTACATTTTATATATATATATATATATATACACACTACCCCTCCACACAAACAGAATGTGACACAAGGCTAATTTTTTAGCAATGTTTAACTGGTTTAAATTTAGAGTTTGCTTTCTCTTAGACCAGTTGCCATATCAAGGTTAAAGAGCCTAGTCTGCCCTACTATTAACCATAACTGGAACAATGATAGCTGGATTCATAGCTTTCCCATTGGCATTAGCACTCTATGAAAATGCCAAAAACCTCATCCAGGATTTGAACTTGGATTGCTGTCTCTTTCCTTCAACCATAACCATTACACTACAAGCAACTTTTATTCACACACATATAACTCCATCGGAAATAATCACTCACAGCCCAAGGCACACTATACCCAAATTAAACGTAACTATATCACTAAAACAGAATTAACAAAAGTAAAAAAAATATAATTTTTTTCTTCTTTTCATCTATTGCTAAAAAGTTTAAGATCTTACAAAATTTAATGCTAAAATCTCTGGATTGGCAATTCTGTGGTGAAACCCGGCATCATAATACCAACGCCTGATATGTCCAAGACTTTAAATACATATTTGCTCGGATATGGTATATTTTGTACATAGTTGCAACACATTTTCGTACCATAGCATAAAGACTTATTCATTGTTCATTTCCATTTCGTCATGGTGCACCATTTGAGAACGAGCGGATTAAAGAAAAAAATTCTCTTTATTGAAGTTAGGATAAAATTCATACCACAAGCAACAGCAGTGAATAAAATACTGAAAAAAAAAAAAAAATGTTCCAACTAAAATGAAATAAAAAGAAAAAAACAAAATATGTTCCCAAAGCAAACAGAATTATCAAATCTCCTCTCACTTTGGTGGCAAAATTTGAAATAATTCAATAATATTTAATTCAATAATATTTTAGTCAAGGATTAATAAATTTTCAAAGCCAACAACTTTTTATCTGGTTTCTGAATATTTCCTCCCTCTCCCACTTGGCAAAGCACATACACGAAAAATCAAATTGAAAAAAAAAAAAATGTATCACATATTTGTTGGTTAATTCAATCATGTCTGATTTAAGATTAGAAAAAAAAATAATACAAGAAAAATGTTTTTAAATATCTGTAGAATTATTTTGTCTGAAAATTGAAACTGGTAAACAATTTTAAATAAAAGACTCCAAAAAATTAAAACACTTAAAATACAACCGTTCATTCATTTCAAAATAATTTACTTCCATGAATGGTAAAATTAAAACTAAATGCTTAACATTATCTTATTTGATGTTATAAGACTCCTTATTTGTATTTGATATTACAGTAGTATTGAGTTAGGCTAGGTAGTTGTATTCATAATCTACAATGCCTTGGTTGGTTCGTTTTATGGTATGTCAACCCTTGTGGGGTTATTTAATGCTGATGTCTGTCTATTTTTCAAGCAATGATATGGTTTCAAGAAACGATTCCAATTTAATAATAACAATGCACAAACCAGAATCTGTCCAAGAAAATGAGACACATAAAATTTCCTTGGACTAAGAAATAAAAACGGATCACCCAGTCACAGTCAGAGGATTAAACATAGAATTAATTAAAAAGAAAAGAACTTTTCGACAGTATTTTTCCATTTGAGTGGACCAAAGATCAAAAAAAAAAAAAAAAGCTAAAAGGTCGAAAAATACCAGGATCTTGTCAGAGCACTGAAAAAATTAAGGAACATGAAGGTGACAATGGTGTAATGGTTATCGTCGTAGGAAATGGACACGGTGACACGAGTTCAAATCCTGGACGAGACTGATTGCATTTCACATAGCACTAATACCCTTGGCTGGCATTAAATGACCCCTTGTGGTTGATATGCCGTAAAACAAAACAAAACAAACTAATACCCTTGGGAACGGTATGAATCCAATTATTCTCCCTCCAGCAATGGATAAATAGTTGGACAGACTGGGTTCTTCAGCCTTGGTGAGGCAACTAGTCTAGGAGAAGGAAAACTTTGAATTCAAACCTGTTAAACTCCGCTTAAAAATTGACCTTGTGTCATATCCTGCCCAAGCGGAGGGGTTGGGTAAATAAGATGAAGGTGACAATGATGCCAAATGTAGTTAGAGCCCTTGAAATGGTTCCTATGGTTCCTGGAGGTCAGAAGAAGAATCAAGACCATTAAGACCTCAGCACTGTTAAAATCAGAATATTTAGAAGAGTCCTGGAGACCTAAGATGATTTGCTGTCACTCAGTCTTCAGTGAAAAACCATCAGTTTAAACATTATGGTCTCTAATAATATATGGTAAAAATCTATCTCCACAATCCTTTTCAATGGATAAACATTTCCTTATCTAAAACAAATCTATTTGACCCATTGACAATGCCTATAGTTAACATATCCAAGGCTACAAATGCATATTTGCACGTTTTTATATGACACACCTGGTAAATCACTGTTGTGCCAAGGCAAGATGTCACATTCATTATTCATTTTTATCTTAGAAAATCCAGCTTTTATCCAAATGCTTTTTGAACACACCAAATACCACTTGCGTTTGTGCATCGGCATGATTCCAGCTTTTTCTTTAAAGGCTTTTTTGCTAAAAAAATCCTAATTCTCTAACTGATACCACCACTCCGGGTCAGAGTGAATGCGGTGCGAGAGAAAGGCTAAATGAACCACCAGCTGCTGTTAGTGAGAATGGCTGTCCTTGTTAGTCAAAGAGACCATGTTTGATGTGTTGCCTGTGCTGAAGAGGGTGGCCAGTGCAAACCTGGGATGTCCACTGATCGTAGTGATGGCTGAGCAGTGCTAAAATTCTACCTATGCAAATGATCTGTATTTTGCTTAAGCAAATTTTCAGCGCTACATAAAACAACAAATTTCTGCTTCGGTAGAAGATACAAAAAAAAAAAAAACACGATTTGATAGAAGTTAAAGAAGAAGCTTCAAGAAGAAGAAACAACAATGAAACTGATTTAAGAGTTGATTTCCTGAGACTTTAAAAAAATTTGATTCAGTGAACTTGAGAATAATGGCAACAGAGGTGTGACTCCACACTCCCAGGATTTCCAAAACTGAAACCTCATCATTGGATATAGTTTAATATCATACCCAAAACACTATTTTTTGTTAGAGCAATGGGGGTCTTACTCCTGTGCAAGGGATGAAGTTTGTTCCAACTCCTGCCAATGGGATCACAGGGCCTGGATGAATATTACACAACCTAAAATCTCTGCATAGAATACTTTTGCTCATAAGAAGTAAGGAATAATTTTTGGGGAGAAAAAAAGGCAGCTTTTATATGCCATGAAATGCTTGTTTAACTTTGTACATCATTTGAATGCCTTAATGGCAGAGTTTATAATATGCTGACTGTATCCCTTACAGAGGGGTAAGAACCCCTACCAAAAAGGGTATCCTGGATATGTTAATAAACTGTATTGGATAGTAAGGATCCAATTCTGGAGATCTAAGGTTTTATTTGTCTCTGGTCATTAGCTCACTTAGTGCAATGTGAGCCTGATGAGACTAACTGGACATGGACCCTGATTATAGCTTAAACTGGACTATGAGTTCCAGTGCTATACTTGCGGGTCAATGGGTGTTGCACACCCACCCAGCCAAAAGGCCAATGGCCGCGCAATTCTGGAGATCTAAGGAGTGTGGAGAATACCCTCATTGCCATTACTCTCTGGTCCAGAGTGGTAGATAGGATAGGGCATTTGGTTTAATGGCATATCAACACTTCATGGTTATTCAATGTTAACTCTTGGTTAGTTGGTTGCATTTTATAACATATCAACCCTTCATGGTTATTAAAGCCAAATCTATATTCCCAAAAAACCTGGATTTTTCGAGATTTCATCCTATTTAGCAAACATCATCATACATGAAAATAATATCAATATAGAAAATGGATAAAAAAATTTTAACAAAAAAATACTGAGGCAAAAATTTTTCTCCAAATGTGCCAAATGTGCCAAATGTGCCAAAATAATATCAATATAGAAAATGGATAAAAAAATTTTAACAAAAAAATACTGAGGCAAAAATTTTTCTCCAAATGTACTTTTAACTTTCTATTCAATTAGATATTTCAATGTAGTTAAAAAAATTTAACGAAACAGGATATGCCAAAACCTTCACCTTACCACCACAAAATACATATCATCATTTTCCCTTTTACTTCACTTCCATTCCTCCCTCTAAAGACCTCCCCCTTCTTCATATTATCCATATTTACCAACCCCTCCGCTCGGGCTGGATATGACACAAGGTCAATCTTTAAGCAAAGTTTAACAGGTTTGAATTCAGAGTTTTCCTTCTCCTAGACTAGTTGCCTCACCAAGGCTGAAGAACCTAATCTGTCCTAATTGTGGGGGACTGATAATATTCACCAAACAATTACATGTCCCCCTACAGGAGCTTCATCATCAGATGTTTTTGCGTCATATTGAGGACACTGATTGGAGGGGAGGGATCTTACTCCTCTGCAGAGATATAGTTGGTGTAGTCTACAGCTCCAGCGGACTGGGCTACCTCGAGTAATAGTACCTGTTAGGATTCTATCGATGAGTCAAATTTATTTCTTTATAAATTATTTCTATCAAATTATATTTTATTAGACAAGCATACTTTCGAGCATAACTGTGTGGCAATTATTTGTATTAATGATTGTTACTTGAAAGGGTAATTCACATTCCCTAAAGCTCCTGGACTGGAATTTCACCATCAGATGGATTAGAGTTATATCCAGGACACTCATTGTGGGTATCTTATCCCTCAGTAAAGATGCAGCCAGGGTCCAGTCAGCTGAGGATGTAGAATATACCGACTGCATCTTTGCAGATGGGTAAGATCCCTCCCACCGAGTGTCCTGGATATGACATCAAACAATCTGACGGTGAGGCTCTAGTAATGCTGGAGCTTAGAGGAATGCGCAGTACCGCTTTATCACCTTCACTCCTAGGCCCACTCTGGCCTGGAGTGGTAGCACCTAAGAGGGTCCTATCAATGAGTTAAATAGAACTAAACATTGTACTTAGGCTAAACTGAATTGCTTGAAATAGAACTGTTTTTTGACATTTATACTGTGTACTTATGTTAGAATGAATTGTTTGAAATAGAACTGTTTACATGTATAAAAATCGATTTGGCTTTAAATAACCAACAACGGTTGATATGTCATAAAACCAAACCAACATGACCAAAAAATAAAGATGCTGCCAGTATATTCGACAGTCCCAGTTTGTAACATAGCCATTATCTACGAATATGTGAAATGTACATTATGCATATATACAGGTGTGTTAAAACTGTTATATAATTGCGGAAGTATTTTTTTTTATATTATCATTTTTCGTTTTATATATCTTACCTTTTGGTTTAGTTAGGCTGAGAACCTTTCGGTTAAGTGCATGGGTTAGTTAGGTGCGCACATTGAGTGCAGGTGTTCACGTGCACGCGAGGAGGATGTGACAATCACAGATGTCACAACAAAAACCCCAGATAGGAAATAGACTGGGGATGTGAATGACGTCATGCCAGGAAGCGATGGGCTGAGGATTTTGGAATTTGAAAAAAAAACAGTGTGTTGAGATTTGACGCTAGAGGAAGGAAGTTGATTTTCCGGAGTTCGCCGAGGCCAGACCAGTAGTTTGCGACAGGGTGTCGCACGTGGTCGGGTCAGATGGAAAAGTTAGCATAGAAAGAAATTGCGTTTCTCACTCCTCATGTCAGAAAACCTTAAACTCAAAAAGGTAAATAAAAGTTTTGTACCTAAACCAAAAAAAAGTCGTTAGAATTTCCTGTTTTTCGGATTCCTATATGCGTATGAACATTTTATGAACGCATAGGAATCCTGAAACACTGACGACTCTCTTGGTTCAGGTACGAAACTTTTATTACCTTCTTGACTTTTAGGTTTTCGACACGAGGAGAGAGAGACACAATTATTATAATGATGACTCTTCGTCCAGCGTCAGCTCTCAACTCACTGACCCAACCAACGCGCGCGCACCCCGCAGCAAACAATTGGACTCGTCTTGGTCCAAATCACAACTAACTGCTTTTTTTCAAAAATCACCCAAAATCCTCAGCCCATCGCTTCAGGGCATGACATCATTCACATCCCCAGTCCATTTCTATCCGGGGTTTTTATATATGACATCAGTGATTGTCATATCTTCCCCGCGTGCATGAACACCTGCATTAATGTCTGCACCTACCCGTGCACTAAGCCGAATGGTTCTCAGCCTAACTAAACCGAAAAATAAGATATAACCAACGAAAAATGATAATATAAAAAAATCCTTTCGCAATTATATAACAAGTTGACGTGTTGTATATTGACCTACGACCCGGCAGAGCTGTCAAAATAGAAAATGCACCTGTGTAAATAACAGGTGCATCCGGTCGATCAGGATATTATAATCTTGACCGTGGATGGGTTTAATGAGGGCAATTTGTGATGCCCACAAGAAGAAGGTGGACGTTGAACTATTATATAACTCAGTGAAGACTGGAAGTCAGTTAGTTTTAGAGACCAGACCAGTTAGAGATAAGATGCGGTAGAGAAAACCAGCACTCTGAGAGGCTGGCCCCCGGGCCCCCAGTTAAGCAGCCCAGGAGAACGGGAAAGAAACTTGGTTATGGCCAAAAGAGTGGGGGTCAATATGTTGCAGTTCTGTTCGGTCTCCAACTCCCTCTCACACACAACCCTTTCAATAATGTGAGAGGTATATTTTTCAAAGAACTGTGTCACTTGTCTTTATTGTGTTGTCGTTATGATTTTGCATGTATATACATATGTGTTTGTATAGTTGGTCATGGCTATACAACAGACAGAGCTTTATACAATTGTGTACAAATTATTTGTATTGAATTGGTATATAGTATCCAGAATTCTTGTTTGTTTGATTCTTTGTTTAATGGTATATCAACCTTTGTAGGTTATTTAATACCCTAATCATCCTGGCTGTAGAGCAGTAGGGATACTTTTTAACCCATAGCTGGGGGTCAGGTTGGGTGGTTCATACCTTTCCCAAGGATATTGATCAAAAAGTGAGTTTAATAGCATGATTGGAGTTTCGACTAGATTACTTCAAGGCAGGAGTCCTGAACATTAGCCATTATGCCATGGGGAGTCCCCCCACTACAAGAATTCTTGTGTGCAGACAAATGATTGGAGACATATAAGTTGGCTGACCATTATTGAGGACTACTAGAAAGCTCCCTTTTCAATAGCTACTACATCGAGGGGTTGCGGAGAGTGCTACTCCTTTCCCTGGATTGCTCCACTTACCCTCGATACCTACCTTATAATACTGGATGTGAAGCAAAGAGGCATCAAGTACCATTTTTTGAGTCTTTGGTATGACCCGACCTGGGATTGAAACCTGGTCACCCGAACCATTAATGAACACTCTATTATATAAATGGGCCGATATGAAAAACACATCCTCCCTTACAAGGAATTGTAGGGAACAAACAAATAAATAAATAAAAAAATTTAAAATTAAATTTAAAAAAAATAAATAAATAAAAAGAAAACTATTAAATTTGAAGAAACTCCCAGAGGTCTCTAACGGAAAAGGAGATGACGCATGCGTAAAAAGAAAAAGGTGTTCCTCTTGACAAAGGGGACAAAGTATTCTTTCTCTTTCAGGCAGTGACCAGCGGATTGATAACCTCGTGCTGGTGTTTTAGGTACCACGCATACGTCTTTGGACAAAGCGTTGGTTAGTCCCTTCACCCAGTAGCAGCTCTATCTCTCGGTCAGCACTATGCTGAAATATACAAGACCCACAACTGAACTATAGACTAACTCTTACCGGACTTTGACAAACTTCCAAAAGAAAACTAACCCTTATGGAAGCCCGAAATACCAAATGAGGAAAAATACATACATGAAACAAATTAACGTATTTTTGACACCTTAACTGGGAGATTCAACCATTTCAATGTATTCAGGAAAAACTTCCTCATCCACGGAATGGTTATTGAACCCAGTAAATAAAGGAAAGTATAAAAGAAACGTCTTCGTCTCTTACCTGTCCTGTCTTTTCTTTTTGTATAATTCTTTTTGGGACTTTCTTGGGCAAGGCGTTACACCGACTAACTAACGTGGGGGTAAAATATAATATAACCAAAATATGGTGTCAGATATCTAACGCCAACATAACCAACGTAATACTAACGCTACCAAAGTAATACCAACGCAACCAAAGTAATACCAACGTAACATAAGCCTAAACCCCACAGAACCGGACTCTGGTCTACCATGTGACTGGTAGGGATATTTACCACTATACAACCAAGGACTCAGCTTGTACACATGTAAAACAGTGCAATTCTTAAAACTTCTATGAAATATTGAAAATACAAATAGTTATGATTACAATCAAGCATTTAGAAATGTATAAAATGTCAGCATTAAATAACCTATGAAGAGTTGATGTGCTTGGTTCGAGATTTCTAACCGGAGTTGGTGGTTCTTCCAACGGTTGAAACATCACTTCCGGTTAGAAATCTCGAACAAACTCACCCCGTTCCTGGATAAAATATCAATGATAGATGACAGAACCTGAATCCAACAATATCTGGATAAATCGTACAAACAGGAATTCCATATGGTCAAGGCTCGTCAAATTACGAAGTTGGAGAAGATGAAAAACACCAATGCGAAAATCCAATCCCATTACTCAGTTGATGTGCTATTAGACTAATGATCCAAAGCATCAATTCGTAAAAAAACATTGGGATACTTTTACTACAAGTTCACTACTTTCAATTTTTACAGATCTGGCAACTCGAACTTTCAAAAGTCTGGGTTATATGAAGACAATCAACTGATAATGTTTAGCAATAAATGTCTAAGAAGATTTTTGACTCGTATATAATTTGGATACAATAACTATTAAACTGACTTTCACAAAAAATAACCCAACAAGGGTTGACGAGACATAAAACCAACCAACCAACCATTTCCATACATGACAAAATATTATATGTTGGATACTAAGAGATAAAGTCTTTGGTTGGTTGGTTTCTTTGTTGAATGGTGTATCAACTTTTATGAGTTATTCAATGCTTAAGCCATCCTAACCCTTTCAGGTTTGGTTTCTTCTGTTAATGACATTTCAACCATCATGGGTTATCTAAAGCTAAAGCCATCCTTGCAGAAGAACAGCAGTGATACTATTTAACCCATAGCTGAGGGAGATACGAGGGGTTCATACCTTTCCTAATGGTATTAGTCTAAAAACGAACATAAAATATGGACTGGAGTTTGAACTAGTTTATTTCGTGACTAAAATCCAGCATGTTAGCCACTACGCCAAAGGGACTCCACCTTGTTTACTTGTTTTGCAGAAATAAACATTATGAAATGGAATCCAGAAAAATAAATGAACATTAAATCTTGAGGTCAAAGATAAATGTTTTGTTGTCTTGCTGCATGTATATAAGAGTTATTGAATTCAGGTCAGCTTAATTCAATATGATAAGACATGTTAAGGGTCCTTAATAAATGAATTTTAGAGAGAGACGAGAGACAGATAAACATCATTTGTAAATATACTATTTTAGGTTGATGTTTTTCTAGATTATACCACTCTTATGCGCCAGCCAAGTCAACTAGAGCAGTAGAATACACCGACTGCATCTCTGGAGAGAGGTAAGACTCCCCCAATGAGTGTCCCATGGCCTAGTCGGCTGGGGCTGCAGAATACATCAACTGCATCTCTACAGAGGGGTAAGACTCCCCCAACAAGTGTCCTGTGGTGCATTTGGTGTGGCTGCAGAATAAACAGGCTGCATCTACGCAGAGGAGTAAGACAACCTCCCTTAAAACAAGTGTCCTGGATAAGACATTAAACAATCTGATGGTGAGGTTCCAGGAATGCTGGATCTTTGAGGAATGTGCTGTATGCCTTCATTGCCATTGCTCCCAGGTTCACTCTGGCACTGTGTGGTTACAGTTGATTGTGTCCTATCTATGGGTCAAATAGGACTGTTTGACATTTAGATTGAGTACAAACAAATAACTTATGCTGAACTGAATCGATAGAAATAGAACTATTTGATTATTTAACTGTGTGTAAACAAATGAGTGTTGGTTATAGAATCTACTGCCCTAATGCACAGGAGAAAATAATCAACAATATTTACTGCTCGGCGGCCTGGCTGGCGTCAGCTAACAGACAAAAATGCCAATAAGAAGACGAGCATATATGCACACTAGCATGGCCACTCCTGGGCTGGCAGCCAATCACCACACTGGGAATGGACGAGACCACCTGTGCATTGTGGAATACCCCGATGCGCATATAATCTTCCCTTCCTGATGCTCAAGTCAGTATTCCCTTTCACGCGTAACTCAACACGTGAACTACAGTCAAGTACAGAACTTCAACAGGTAAAATGGTTTGTTGTGATACATAACAATACTTGAAACCATTTAACTGTGTGCAAACAAAGGAATAGTGTTCAATAGAATAATTAGTATTAAATATCAATACTTGAAACCACTTTACTGTCTGCAACCAAATGATTAATATTGAATAAAATTATAAGTGTTAGATACTATTTACCAACCCCTCCGCTCGGGCAGGATATGACACAAGGTCAATTTTTAAGCGGAGTTTAACAGGTTTTAATTCAGAGTTTTCCTTCTCCTAGACTAGTTGCCTCACCAAGGCTGAAGAACCTAGTCCGTCCTACCATTTACCCATAGCTGGAGGGAGAATAAGGGGGTTCATACCTTTCCCAAGGGTATTTGCCCGAAAGTGAACGTAATATCGCGACTGGAGTACGAACTCGCGTACTACGATTCCGCAGTTCATCGCTTTAACCATTACACCACGATAGATAGCAAGAAATAAAATCATTGAACTGTGTAGAAATAATAGCAATTCTAGTGTGCAAATAAATTACTTCTAGCACATTTAAAAATGAAATTACTGACAAACTAATCTCTTACATATCATCTCTATTTACTTTAATGCATGCTAACAAATGACTGATGTCAAATTATTATTGTTACATAGCAATACTTGAAACCATTTAAGAGTGTGCACAAAACAAACCCTGAGCTAGTCTCATTTAAGAATGTTATCAATAAAGAATCCTCACTTATCATATATATCTAATATATGTGTATAAATATGATTTAGTATTAAATAACCTACAATGGTTGATATGCCATAAAATCCAACCAAACCAAATCATATATATATATATATATATATATATATATATATATATATATATGTATAAAAAAGGATTTGGCATTAAATAACCTACAATGGTTGATATGTCATAAAACCCAACCAAACCAAATCATATATACATATATATGTATAAAAAAGGATTTAGCATTAAATAACCTACAATGGTTGATATGCCATGAAACCCAACCAAACCAAATCATAAATATCTAATATATATGTATGAAGGGGATTTGGCATTATATAACCAACAATGGTTGATATGCCATTAAAGAAAACAAATCCAGAATACTTCAACTTTGAACAGTAGCATTTTGGCACAATATTATCATTTCCTCAGCCCTGAAACAAAAATAACTGGTTGTCTCTGGCAGAAAGAGAGATATAAAGGATGCACCAGGTATTTGAGAATACACCATTAGCAACCCATAAATGAAAGATATCTTTACGCCCTGTTACAGAGCATGTGCAAAAATGTAACAGTCTCATTTCTCCTTCAGAAATATCAACACACATATACTGACATCATTCTTCCTTCCTATAGATAAATACTCAAGTAGACTGTGTTATGTAATTGCTCCCTTAACCAACACCTCACCTGTATAAGTGTGAAGGAATTGATAAAGCAGATATGGTTAGAGATCACCTTGATTGAAACTGGCATCAGATCAGACTTGCTTTTTTTTATTTTTATTTTAATATGAGTTCTATGAAGACCTTTAGAAGTTGTAAATACTTTCCTCCTCCATACATATCTACAAAGGTTAATTCAATAAATAAGGTAAATTTTGCTGAATGAACTGGCAATAGGAAGCACTGTTTACAGTGGCACCTTTTCCAAGGAAATTAGTAATGGGTTCTAGCATATCATTTTTTTTTATTTTTTTACTCGTCTCTGTATCCAGAACTTTTTCTTTACAAGAGAGTTTGGACTGACTTTTCCATTCCGGCTCTTAGCAAAAAACCCAGGTTTGGCTCATTTGTAAAGATTTTTTTTTAACTAAAAGATGCTTCTCCATACACATCACACATTCTTCTATGAATTTCACATATCAGCAACTAAAAATTTGATAAAAGACTGCGTTGCTTCCCCTTTTGAATAGCATCAAAATATATTTTTTTGAGAACAAAATAATTTTTGCTTTAGATCAGGGATGTGCAACATTTTTTTTCAGTGGGCCATATAACCAAATTCCGACATTCAAGCGGGCCACACTAAAAATTGTTTTTTTTTTTATGTATACAATGAATTAAGAAATTATCACAATGCAACAATACATTTATTCAACATACAAATTATTTTTTTTATTTATATTTAGATACAAAATTCAAAAACTGTGCATCACAATATTGCACATAATTTACTCTGTAAAAGTGTAACCTATTTTCTGGACACACTATTACAATATTACAATCAGACACAAGCAATACTATTTTAGATTTTTGCATTACAGACCGTTTTAGTGGGACACTTGAAATTTAGAGTCCTTGCATAGCTTGTCAATATCAGCTATGACAGAAGTGGTAGCCACCCTCTTAACTGACTGGTCAAATGTTCATCAGTCAGCTGACGTCAACATCTGGTTTTGGTGAGCTTCATTTTGAATGAGAATTGCTCAAGGCAGTAGGTGCTACCAAAAAGGGAAGTCATTTTATTTTTCATGACGGGTTCAAATTGGGAAAATTTTCACACAAACAGAGTTGGTAAAAGTCTACCAAACTGTTTCCAGAATATTTTCTCTTGGTGTTTATGTCAGCCTGCAGTTCAATGAGTTCCATTTGACAATCCACAGGACTGTCTTCAACTGCCAAATCAAAAGGTTGAGCAAGCAATTTCAGTTTAATTTTATTTTGTCTGAAATCTGCAAATCTGTTTGCAAACTCATCACACAGCTTTTGTACACTAGCTCCATATTTAGTGCAATCTAGATCACGAAATCCCAGTTTCCTGGTTGCAAGACACATGAAATGGGTCAATTTGGTTCTATTCAACTGAACCTGGAAAAGTTCCAATTTCTTTTCAAAAGCACAAATATGCTCAAACAGCTTATTCACTAGCTGACTTTTCCCTTGTAGTCTTAAGTTCAGATTAGACAGATGCTGTGTAATGTCTGTGAGGAATGCTAAGTCATTCAATCAGTTCTCATTGCTCACAAAGGCCGCATTTTGATGTTGGCTCTTCATAAAGAACTTAATTTCCTGTCACAGAGTCCAGAACCTCTTTAAAGTGACAGTTCTAATGAGCCAACGTACAGCAGAGAAGTACATAACATCAGGATACTCATTGTCAAGCTCATCTAGAAAAGCTTTAAATTGCTGATAATTTAATTCTCGTGCTCAAATGTAATTTAAGCACTGGACAACAATTTTCATGACGTCTGCAAAATCCAGAACTTTGGTGAACAAGTTCTCTTGGTGAATAAACCCGTGGCTTACAACTACGTTTCATATTCCAACTGCAGTTAGAAATTTTGTGGTTAATCCATTTATCTCTCCTGTCATGGAAGGAGCACCATCTGTTGTAACACCACACAATTTAGCAGGATTCAGTTCAAACTTTTCCATTACCTTAAGCACCTGTTCACAGGTATCCTCTCCTGTGGTTGTGGAGGAAAGGCTTGCTGTATCTAAAAACTTTTCAACAATATCAAAGTCAGCAGTAACAGCTCTGATGAAAATGACAAGTTGGGCTGTGTACTCTCATCTAAAGCCAGACTGAAAGCTTCACAAGATTTCAATATCTCTTTCAAAGAAATTTTGAAAGAAAGATTGAAAGATCATTTGTCCTGTGTAAGACAGTAAAGTGGGAAAGTCTAAATGTTTTTCTCCAAGCATGCATATTCTGAGAATATTGTCAAACAATTTTTGATAAATTCTCCGTCACTGAAATGCTTTCCTTTTTCTGCCATACATTCACAAAACTTAAAACTCAGTTTCGTCATCAGTTCAGAATCTTTCTTGTAACTGGTAAAAACACCTTGTTTTTAATGAATTTTTTCAAATGTTCAATTTTGTCCACTCATGCCTGACCAACAATTTTATCAAATTGGGAGGAGAGCTTAGTCGTGTAATAAGGTTTACTATTATACCCTTTCATCCCTGCGATTGTAATTTGACAGACGAGGCATAAAACACCTTGGTGATGAGGGACAACAATAAATTTTGTGCACCATTCACCGTTGAATACCCTTCCTCCATCAATTTTTAATTTCTTGGCTGCCAACATGTTCATCTTTCAATGCTTATAATAAGCTCATTACTCCATGAAAAATTGTTTTCAGTGTTTTTAAAAAAAAAAAATTAAAAAGCCAAAATTTCAAAGTGTTAAAAAAATAAAAAATTCAAGAAAATTACATTTTAATTTTTTTGGAAGGATGGCAATTTAAAATAAATCCCAACTTTCGGTTTTTAAATTTTAGAAGTTCAAAAATTAAAAAAATATTACTTATCTGACATAAATTATCAACCAATAAGTATTTCCAGGATTCCTCTACAAGAATTTGGCTATAGTTATATTTTATCTTTTACAAATTTTGAAGTAAAATCAATATTTTCATAGACTATGTTTAAAAAATGTGTCTTTTTGCGCCAAAAATTAAAACAAACTTAATTGCCATCTGCATAACCAGTGAAAAAAGTTGACAGAAGCCTCAAAATGGAAAAAAAAAATTATTATAAAATCGTAAAAACTATGAATTTAAAAGATATAATCATATTACTTTCCATAGCCATAGAAATAAAACATTTATACAACATAATGATGATGATATCACACGTGTGTACACAGAAATGAATGTGAAGTGGCTGTGACAGCCACGCGAACCTTGAAGGAGGGGTGTGGTGGTTGGCGGTATCAGGAAAATCTCCATAAATATTTTTTCTAATTAAATTTCTCAATAAGATTTTTGTTGTATGGTTTCAAGTATTCCTATTAAACACCAATAATATGGTTTCAAGTCATTATTTCTATCTAATATTAGACATTTGTTTGCACACAGTTACATGGTTTCAAGAAACTAAAAATAAACCTTGCCCAGTCAGCTGGGGCTGTAGAATACACCGACTACAAAGGGTAAAACACCCACCCAAATGAGTGTCCTAGATATGACTCTAAAAAATCTGATGATGAAGTTCCAGTAATCCTGGAGCTTTGGGGAGTGCAGAGTAACCCCTCATTGCCATCACTCTCAAGTCCACTCTGGCTCAGAGTGGTAGTACCTGGTAGGATCCTATGTATGGGTCAAATAGAACTAAAATGCGTACTCATGCTAAACAGAATTACTTGAAATTGAACTGTTTTGATATTTAAACTATGTACTTACACTAAACTGAATTGTTTGAAATAGAACTGTTTTGATATCTAACTGTGTGCTGACAAAGACTATACTTATACTAAACTAAATTGTTTGAATTAGAACTGTGAGACTAAACTGAATAGCTTGAAATAGAAATGTTTTTGATAATTAAACTGTGTACTCATGCAAAACTGAATAGTTCAAAATAGAACGGATTATTTATAAAAAGATGGATTTGGCATTAAATAACCTACAAAGGTTGATATGCCGTAAAACCCAAAGAAACAACCAACCAACCATAAAAATAATCCTTTGTATCTATTCTTGATGCAAATAATTTATTGTTACATGGCATGAAGTATGTGTCAAATAGTTCAGCTTAAAAATTATTTGTATGTGACATACAAATAATTTTTAAGCAGAACTATTTGACACATAGATGGGACCCTAACAGGTACAACTACTCTAGGTCAGAGTGGACCTGGGAGTAATAGCCATGAAGGGATCTTCCACATTCCCTGGATTTCCAGAACTGGAGCCACACTATCATATGCATGACACACTTTTTTTTTACCTTAAAAGGGTCATACTCCTCTGTAGAGGATGGCATGGTCTAAGTCCCACCAATAGGGCAAAGGTCATGATTGGTAACAATGACAAGGAATACTAATGCATCACTGTACCATACATGAAGTTGACCAAGAAACATAATTGCCCAGTCGGCTGGGGCTGTAGAATACACCAACTGCACTACTGCTGAGGGGTAAGACGTCTTCCAACGTGTGTCCTGGATATGACACTAAACAATCTGATGGTGAGGTTCCAGTGATGCTGGATCTTTGGGGAATGCGGAGTACCCCTTCATTGCCATTGCTCCCAGGTCAACTCTGGCCAGGAATGGTAGCACCTGATAGGGTCCAATCTATAGGTTAAATAGAACTAACAGCATACTTATGCTCAACTGAATTGTTTGATTTAGAACTGTTTAACTGAATAGCTTGAAATAGAAATGTTTTTCACAATTGAACTGTACATTTAAACTACGTGAATATGCTAAACTGAATTGTTTGAAATGGAACTGTTTTTGACATTGAAACTGTACTTACACTAAAATGAATTGTTATATATAGAACTGTTTTGACATTTAACTGTGTATAAACAAAATCTGTACTTAGCAGAATTAGAACTGTTTGACTTAACTGAATAGCTTGAAATAGAAATGTTTTTGACAATTAAACCCATGCTAAACTGAATTGTTTCAAATAGAACTGATTATTTGCATAAAAATGGATTTGGTTTTAAATAACCAACAAAGATTGATATGCCATAAAAACCAACAAACCAACCAACCCAGAAACATAAGTGAATTTGAAACAGAAAGAGTTTTGATCACTTTACTGCTAATCATACAAGTAATGAATATTCTTAATATCTCCATGCTTAAATGTAATGCTAAAACATACATCTATGTATAATACAATTGGTCTCGGAGAGAATCTTTCAGAAATGTTTATGCAGATATTATCAGTTCAAATTTCCCAAACCCATCTCTTAACTTTGACATAATCTTTCGTATTTCCTTTTTTAATCTCACACTTGGTTCTCATCTTAAATATGCCTTTTTATTTATTTTTCATTTCATCAGCTTTTCCACCGAAGCCAGCCTTTCTCCTCTGAACATCAACAATGTTCATTTTTTCCTTTTCTTGCTCAACAAATTTCTTGTTTTTTTGTTTATTTCCCTATCAGATGTAAGTGCTTATCATTTTAATGTTCATTTACACTGATATAAAAATTCTTGTTTGTTTTAATATTTTGACTGCAATCTTCTCTTACCCTCTTCAGAGAACATAAAGAGGGTGCCTGATGCCAACTTCAAAACTAAGATAGCTGTTGGAGATTGGTGTCTGAGTGCAGGTGAAAAGAAAACATTCACATTTCAAATCCTGATTTTCAAGGCAAGCAGACTGGGCCTCTCCACTTAAAAGACTGATGAAACACATCTTTCTACTTGCCATTACCCTTTACCCTTCATTTGACCATTTGCCATTCTAGGTTTGGTTTGGTTATTTGGTTTGATAGCATATCAACCCTTGTGGGTTATTTAATGCCAAATCATGTTTACATACCCCCCCATATATATATATATATATATATATATATATATATATATATATATATATATATATGATTTGTAAGTGTCTAGTTGGTGGGCAACTTTATTTTTAAAGAAGGTCATTTGTTTGTGCACAAATGGTTTCAAGTATTTCTATTTAACACTAGTAATTCTATATGCACACAGTTTAGATGGTTGCAAGTATTTCTATCTAACACTAGTAATTCTATATGCACACAGTTTAGATGGTTTCAAGTATTTCTATCTAACACTAGTAATTTTATATGCACACTGTTTAGATGGTTTCAAGTATTGCTACCTCAATTCAGTTGACCCTCAGCCACTGCCTTCTTGCATCTTTGAAGATAAAATAATGTTGGGCGTCTTGTTTGCCACAAGTGTAATTTGAAGATTATGGCTGGGACAATCATATAAGTGTTAGGATTTGGCATGACCAGCTAATTTATCAGATCAGACCTCTCTGATTATCCATCTAACACAGTCAGTGTTGAAAGTCATGTGACCACTTCAGTTGCTAGGTCATAGACTGCTCAGCTGTCAGGATTCTATCCGCAATATCATGAGTCCATATTTTCCAACCCCTCCGCTCGGGCAGGATATGACACAAGGTCAATTTTTAAGCGGAATTTGACAGGTTTGAATTCAGAGTTTTCCTTCTCCTAGACTAGTTGCCTCACCAAGGCTGAAGAACCCAGTCTATCCATAGCTGGAGGGAGAATAATTGGATTCATACCTTTCCCAAAGGTATTAAAGCTATGTGAAATGCAATTAGCCTGGTCCAGGATTTGAACTTGTGTCGCCATGTTCATTTCCTACGACAATAACCATTACACCACGGGCACCTTGACCTCAATATTATGAGCCGCCACCCATGGCCAGCAGGCGGCCTCATAGATTGGGGGCTAGCCCTTGGCAGAAGAGCTGTGCCATACTTGGTTGAGTTGGAAAAGAATGGAATCAGAAGTGCTACAGTACTGGCACTAAGTGTTGCAGTACTCACAAGCACTAGGTTGATTTTAATAGCATGTGAACTCATTTACAGATGTTTTATGCCTGGTGGTGAGGGAAACATATTCATTGTATGTTCATATTGACATTTTTTTGGTGCAGTTGTTTCTTAAGAGTTTTCTTCCAGACTATAACATATTACACAAGTTCTATAATTTCAAATATTCTGATCAGTTGGTTGGTTGTTTGAGTTTTATGGCACATCAAACTTTGTAGGTTACTTAATGCTAAATCCATTTTTAAACAAATAATCAGTTCTATTTCAAACAATTCAGTTTAGCATGAGTACACAGTTCAATTGTCAAAATCATTTCTATTTGTAGCTATTCAGTTTAGTCAAACAATTCTAATTCAAACAATTCAGTTTAGCATAAATATGCAGTTAGTTCTATTTAACCCATCAATAGGACCCTATCAGGTGCTACCACTCTTGACCAGAGTGGAATTGGGAGCAATGGCAATGAAGAGGCGCTCCGCATTCCCCAAAGCTCCAGCATCACTGGAACCTCACCATCAGATTGTTTAGTGTCATATCCAGAACACACGTTGGTGGGGGGGGTCTTACCCTCTGCAGAGATGCAGTTGGTGTAGTCTACAGCCTCAGATATTTCTTTTTAAAAAATTACTCCTATTAGCGAATCACATAAACTTTGATAGTTTAGATTTGGTTGTTGGTTGTGTTTTATGGCATATCAACACGTGTTGGTTATTAAATGCCAAATCCTGTTTACTAAATACCAAATAGCTCAAGTGCAAAAACTTTTTGCAATTGAATGTTGAAAATATAAATGGTGGTAATTATTATAAAACAGTTCAATGTCTCATCAACTGAAAAAGACATCGACACGCAGCTAACGAAGGCATGGACAGCTATTGATAGGCTATCGATCATATGGAAATCAGACCTGACCAATAAAATGAAACGCAGTTTCTTCCAGGTAGCGGTCGTGTCGATACTGTTGTATGGATGCACTACTTGGACGCTAACTAAACGGCTGGAGAAGAAGCTAGACAGCAATTACACAAGAATGTTGCAAGCAATATTGAACAAGTCCTGGCGGCAACACCCCACAAGGCACCAACTATACGGCCACCTGCCTCCCATCACGAAAACTATCCAAGCTAGACGAACCAGACATGCAGGACTCTGCTGGAGAAGCAAGGACGAGCTCATAAGTGATGTACTCCTATGGACCCCCACATATGGCCGAGCAAAAGCAGGACGACCAGCTCGAACATACATACAGCAGCTATGTGAGGATATGGGATGTAGCCCTGAAGACTTGCCGGAGGTGATGAACAATAGGGAGAAGTGGTGAGAGAGGGTCAGGGATATCCATGCTAGCGGTACGACATGATGATGATGAATGAATCAAATTTCAGCATCAAATAGCCCATAAGGAGATGATAAACTGAAAAACAAATAAAACAAACCTTTTAATACTAATCCATAAACAATTATATCATTTTAATCTTTATTTTAATCTTTATTTAATGATAATCATTCATTTTCACATTTATATGGTTTCAAGTATTCTTATCCAAAAGTAAATAAGTAAAGTTGGCAACTATAGTCAAGGGCTACTCCAAAGTTCCCTTTTCAATAGCTACAACACCAAGGTGTAGAGGAGGGCACTACTCATTTCCCTGGATTGCTCCATTTTACCCTTGAAACGTACCTTATAATGCTGAGTGTTAAGCAAGGAGGTCTTAAGTACCACTTTTTGAGTCTTTGGTATGACTCGACTTGAGATTGAACCCCGGTCTCCCGGGTCATAGATGAACACTCTACCACTAAGCCAATGAACTTGCAAATAGATCGATTTGACTCGTAGATGGAACCCTAACAGGTACTACCATTCTGGGTCAGAGTGGACCTGTGAGTAATGATAATGAAAGGGTATACCACACTCACCAGATGTCCAGAACAGGAAGCATCACCACCAGGTGTAATTTAATGTGATAGCAAGGAAATAGCACAGTGTGGTGGTGGTGGTGGTGGATAACTGTTTTCAGCAATGATGACATCAGTACAACAGTGGCAAGCTTTTTTTAAAATTTTGCTGTGAACTTATAAAAAGAAGTATGCTTCAATTGGCTCTTCCACACACATCAGGCCAAACAAAGATGGACTACGCAGACATTGTACACAAAGAAATGATTATAAATAAATAAAAAAGATCCAATTAGACGATTGTTAGTTTAATGAATTTAATCATAACTTTATATGCTTTTATTGTTACAGCCTTGTGTCTGATTAAGCTGAGCTTTGTAAATATCTACATTAGAGTGAAGGACAGTTTTATATCAAGTTGACACACTGCCTTTGTTCATATCTACCTGCCTGAAAATCTAATTGTCACTACAAGAGGAATTTAAGTTTGCATTTGAGTTAAGAGTCTTTCCTGAAGAAGAAAAGAAAAAATAAAGAGAGGAAGCAATATTTGTGCTTTTTGTTTGTAAAAATGATATAAACAATCAAGTAAAGTGTAAATTTTAAGAGTAGATTTTTGCTTTGAGGTGCAAAATACTCTGCACTCGTGTGTTGTTTTTTTTTCTGAGAAAGTGCAAAATCGTTTCTGTTCATCTTTTTTTATTGTAAAGCTGATTGTCATAGCAGCAGTGATAAAGATTTTGAATATGTCCACAAGGTGTAGTGAAGACAGGTCTATGTTAGATAACAAAACAGACAATATATAACTTGAAGATAGATAGATAGATAGATAGATAGATTTTATAATAGATAAATTAGATTGATAGTTGAGAGATACATGAAATATCCGATAGTGCAAAATGTAAACAAACGAAACCTTATACAAATGCGTTATAATTCCTATGCTGATGTATGTCGTCAAAATGGCTGAGCGGTTAGATACCGAGTCTAGTGTAAAGTTAGGTGGGTTTCAGTCCCAGCTTGAACCGTCCTGTGTGTCTAGCCAGACTGAAGAGCTGTGATACAACGAAACAATCTGTCTGTGGATGACTATATATATATATATATACACACACACACATTATTTTATGTTATTGTATGGTATTAATTTAGACGGTTATTGTACTTTATAGTGATGGGGATATTATTATTACTATTATTAATTATTATTATTATTGTTATTAGGTTTTTTGGTTTGCGTTGGTTTAAATTGGTTTTGCGTTGGCTATGTTGGTATAAAAAGAAGTATGCTTCAATTGGCTCTTCTGCACACGTCAGGCCAAACAAAGATGGACTACGTACATGATTTGATTGCGTTGGTATTACGTTAGTTGTATTGGTATTACGTTGGTTGCATTGGTATTTCGTTGGTTGCGTTGGTATTTCGTTGGTAGCGTTAGTATTACGTTGGTTGTTATCCCCTCGCTAAATGTTGATGGAAAATAAAGGTGGTGGAGAAAAACGAAGACGTCGTTAGGTTTTGTATCAAGGTTTTAATGACAGCATGAAGTAAGGGGTTTACGCTGGCATGCTGCGAATCTCATAGTAAGGAAAGAAGGTAGGAAGTTCTTAGAGTGTATCATCTAATTTGTTTTTAACTAGGATCCCTTGGTCTAGAAGAATAGACCCAAGGGGTCCATAAACTAGATGGCTCTCCTCATAGTGTATGATGTTGCTACTGCTATTCAGGAGCAGACGATAAGACGTCCGTTCCCATTTCTGAGGGAGAGAGAGTTTCGCGGGCTTCGTGCTGCTAGGAAATATGGTTTGGGATGAATAGGACAGGGCACCCTGATTGGGTGAAAATGTTCGGTGACTCTAATGGTCAAATTAAATTACGTGCCAAACAAAAATACAAGTTTCTTTCTGCTACAACTTAATATATAAAAAGTATGGCACCATAGTTACAACATCTAAAATGGTGTTCAGACATCCCACGTGACACAATGTATACAACGATCAAAAAAATTTGAACATCCAACACCATATTCATTTTTTTTTAAATCTCTGACGAAGTTTTTACTTTGAAATTAATTAGACTCAAATAATTATTATTTCGCATTGCAATAGCACTCTAAATTGATACTATATATATATATTCCCACACACATTGTCAGAAGTTATTGAGCAAATCACAAACTTCAATAGTTTAAATTTGGTTGTAGGTTGTGTTTTATGGCATATCAACTCTTGAGGGATATTAAATGCCAAATCCTGTTTATACATATTCAAATTTAGTTAGAAAAAAAAGACGTCAAAACAAAGATGGTGTTAGAATTTTAGATGGTATTGAAATAATTAAAGTCATTTGATGTATTCTATAAAAATGGCTATCTGAAATTATTGGGCCAAACCAAATAATTATATTTCAATTCAATAAAAAGGTAATAAAATGATCAAAAATTGATCAACACCTATAAAAGTTATTGAGTGAGGGAATGTCTACTTTGGAGATATCAAAGAAGCTTTACTGAGATCATCAAACAACAACAAAAAAAAAAACTGTCGATAATATAACTAAGTTCAGGACTTGAAGAAAGGAAAACGTTTAAGAACTTGCTTCCTTGATATGAATATAAACGAAAGCACGTTATAGCAAGGGTACCTTTGGTGGTGTAATGGTTAGCAAGCTTGACTAGCAAACCTACACGAATGAGTTCGAGTCTCATTGGGCGCCCCATTCATTCGGCTTTGTGGCACATCAAAGCAATGATCTTTGTAAATTACTAAAGCACGTTATAGCAAAACAGCTACTTTTGAATAGTGTTCAAATCTTTGAAAAGGATGGAATTGAGAGAATCAAGGACCCAAGTTGTGGAATATTTTGTGAATTGGGATATGTAAAAAAAATCTCCAAGGCAATCTTCTCTCACAAAAGAAAATATTTTTAAAGTGTTAGAATTCAGCCAAGAAATTCATGAAAATGAATTATTTTATTGGTAATTTTCAAGGGCAAATTTTGAGTGACATTTGATAAATCAGATGGGTGTGTACTAAAGGTTGGAGTTTATTTCATTCAGACTTGCCTTTTTGCCCAGTCGGCTGGGGCTGTAGAATACACTGACTGCACCTCTGCAGAGGGATAAGACCCCCCCTCTAACGAGTGTCCTGGATATGACACTAAACAATCTGATGGTGAGGTTCCAGCAGTGCTGGAGCTTTGGGGAATGTGGAGTACCCCTTTATTGCCATCGCTCCCAGGTCCACTCGTGCCCGGAGTGGTGGTACCTGATAGGGCCCTATCTATGGGTTAAGTAGAATTAACAGCATACTTATGCTAAACTGAATTGTTTGAGTAAAACTGAATAGTTTGAAATAGAAATGACTTTTACAATTAAACCGTACTTACATTTAAACTGCGTGCTTATGCTTAACTGAATTATTTCAAATAGAACTGTTTTTCGACATTAAAACTGTATTTACACTTAACCGAATTGTTACATACAACTGCTTGAATTGTTAGAAATGGAAATGTTTTTGACCATTAAACTGTATACTTATGCTAAACTGAATTGTTTTAAATAGAACAGATTATTTACATAAAAATGGATTTGGCGTTAAATAACATACAAAGGTTGATATGTCATAAAAACCAACAAACCAAACCAAACCAGACTTGCCTTTGGCTAAAAAAAGGGCCACAAAGAGGTGGTAGTATGAGGAGATGGGCAGGAATTGTTAACCGAAACATTATTGTATCGTTCAAAGGTGATGGAGTTAAACTGAATAGTGCTAACTGCTGCAATTTTATTGATAAGACTTTCTCCACATGGTACAAGTCCCAGTTTTTCAGTTTTAAAGTGAAGTGAGTATTCAGACAGGACAATTTATCTATGTGTATCTTAGCTCGTCTATAAATTCTTTTAGCCTAAAAGATTTACTGGAGAGAAGATAATGTCTTGATCTGAATCCGATTTAAAATCTAGGGTCAATCAAAGATGAAATTATATGAAGGTGGGAAACAATCTAACAGTTAAGCAGACCAATGGAAAGCAATTGAAACTTTTACGTTGAAAATTGAACCAGCTGAAGTAAAAAAAAAATAACAAAATCAATGGATATTAGGTGACTGAGTGTTTTTGAGAAGAAGGGTCAATCAGGGAGTAGAATGTTCGCCAATGGTCCGGGAGACCTGGGTTCAATAATCATACAAAAGACTTTAAAAATGATACTTGATACCTCATTGCTTAACACTCAGCAATATAAGGTATGTATCAAGGGTAAAGTGGAGCAATCCAGGAAAAGAAGTAGCGCTCTCCCCTACACCTCGGTGTAGTAGCTATTGAAAAGGGAGCCTTCTGGTCGCCCTCGACAACGGTCACCAACTTTACTTTTATTGCTACTGAAACCAGTTAACTATCTAACACTGATAATTCTATTCAATATTAATCATTTGTTTGCAGAGAGAAAAATGGTTACAAGTATTGCTATTTAACACTAATAATTCTATTCAACACTATTCCTTCATTTTCACAATCAAATGGTTACAATTATTGCTATTTAACACTAATAATTCTATTTGTCATTTGTTTACATACAGAAGTAGAACTGTGTGATCATTTAACAAACAATTCATTTTAGCATAAGTCATTTGTTTTCACAGTTTAAATGGTTGAACAGTTCTATTTGACTCATGGATAGGATCCTTTTGGGTGTTACCACACTGGGTCAGAGTGAACCAGGGAGCAATGGCAATGAATGAGTACTCTATATTCTCTAAAGCTCTAAGACTGGAGCCTCACCACCAGATTAGACACTAATTGTGAAGGGGGTCCCCCAACTGAAGAGATCAATTTAGTGTATTTTGCAGTCGATTGGGCTGAGAGATTAAGGAATTGAGTTCATATATACATTTTTTGTGTGGTTATTTCTTTGGAGTTTTTATTTTTATGTAGATGATATTATCAAATAGTAATTTTATGTAGATGATATTATCAAATAGTAATTTTATGTAGATGATATTATCAAATAGTAATTTTATGTAGATGATATTATCAAATAGTAATTTTATGTAGATGATATTATCAAATAGTAATTTTTAAAAAAGAGTTATTTGACACTTACATGGGATTCTAACAGATACTACTGCTCTGAGACAGAGTGAACCTGGGAGTAATGACAATAAAGAAGCATTCCACACTCCCCAGTGCTCTAGAATTGAAGCCTCACCGCTAGATGCAATTTAGTGTCATATTGATGTATATTAAGTTGCCTTAGTTTAGTCTTGAAGAAAATTACAACACAACTGTAAATAAAAAAAGAAATTGCAAAAAATATATTTAAATTGTTCACTTATTATTAGACTGCCATGTATGCATATTTTGGTAACAAAAACTTGTTAGAATTACTGTGCTGAATTCATTTCAAGATTGACATTAACAGAAGTATGATGGCACCGCTTCACACCATATCAAAAAGTTTCAAGAGGCACTTTAACCAAAATTTAAACATTCGTGAATAATTGAGTCGAATGCCAAAGGTACAAATTAAAAAAGAAAAATTAACATTTCATTCATTGTTAATTTCTGTCGTAGTAAATACAGCTTCAGTCAAAATACTTTTTCTTCACGCCTCAAATGTACCAACCGAAGATTTCAACTTGAGTTGAATATTTACTGTTTTTAGGTGGATGTGTTTTGGTATGAGATTGATTTTGATGGAGATGCCCGTGGTGTAATGGTTATCATCGTAGGAAATGGACACGGCGACACAAGTTCAAATCCTGGACGAGACTGATTGCATTTCACATAGCACTAATACCCTTGGGAAAGGTATGAATTCAATTATTCTCCCTCCAGTTATGGGTAAATAGTAGGACAGACTGGGTTCTTCAGCCTTGGTGAGGTAACTAGTCTAGGAGAAGGAAAACTCTAAATTCAAACCTGTTAAACTCCGCTTAAAAATTGACCTTGTGTCATATCCTGCCTGAGTGGAGGGGTTTGTAAATAGGATGAGATTGATTTTAATGGCATATCAACCTATCAAGGGTTATTTTATGCATTGAGCTTAGGGAATTGCATTTATTGAACCTTAATATTTACATTTTTTGTGAAGTTGTTTCTTCAGAGTTTTTTTTTTTTTTTTGCACACAGTCTTATTGAATACAAATAATTTTTAAACAAATCTATTTGAGCTATAATGGGATGCTAACAACTACTACCACACTATGTCCGAGTTGGCCTGGGAGTAATGGCAATGAATGAGTGCTCCTAACTCATCAGATCTTCAGAACAGGAACCTCACCACTGGATAAAATTTAGTGTCATACCAAGACACCCACTTTTGAGACTCTCTGCAGGGAATACAATCAGTGTGTTCTAAGCCCTGTAGACTAGTTGAATTTACAATTAAGTTGAATAAGTTTTGTTTTAGGGTTGATGTATTGTTTGGGTGTAAAGGTTATCTATTTTTTTTCAAAATGGTCAAAGTTCTTTGTTTAAAGGCATATCAACCTTCATGGTTTATTTAATGCCAAAGCCATCCTTACAGAAGAACAGTAGTGGTACTATTTAACCCATAGCTGGGGGAATAAGGGGTTTATGCCTTTCCCAAAGGTATTAGTCTAAATGTGAATGTCAAAGTGTGACTGGAGTTTGAATTTATTTACTTTGCTAAAATTTTGCAGTCTAGCACATTAGCAAATATTTCACAGGGACACCCCCACCAACTGAGAAAGATATGGAAAAGGAAAAAAAAAAGAATTATTTTTCTTTATAGAGAACTTTTTTAATGTTGGCATGATAAAAGTAACTTAATTTTTAATTTTTACAATGTACCAAGTCCATTCTTTAAAAATCAGCTGCAGTTAATTCTTTTTTGTTAAGGTCACTAGATTTCCTTGACTGACCTCAGACCTATCAGGTCTCATATTTACATTTTTGTGCAGTTATTTCTAAAGAGAGTTTTTTTTTTGATTGGTTGGTTGCTTGGTTCAGTTTTATGGTATATCAACCTTTGTAGGCTATTTAATACCCAATCCATTTTTATACAAATAATCAGTTTTATTTCAAACAATTCAGTTTAGCATAAGTACATAGATTAGTTTAACTTAACCCATAGATTGAACCCTATCAGGTGCTTTCACTCCAGGACAGAGTGGACCTGGGAGCAATGGCAATGAAGGGGTACTCCACATTCCCCAAAGCTCCAGCATCACTGAAACCTTACCATTGGATTGTTTAGTGTCACATCCAGGACACACTTTGCGGGCAGGAGTCTTACCCCTCTGTAAAGATGCAGTTAGTGTAACCTACAGTCCCAGTCGACTGGGCAAGTTTTTTTTGGTGGTGTAGGGCATATGAATAATTTTTAAACAAATCTATTTGACCCAGAGATGGATTAGGTTTGGGTTTTTTGTTTAATGGCATATCAACCTTCTTGGGTTATTTAATACCAAAGTCATTCTTGTAAGAGGACATTACTGGTACTTGGGGTCAATAAGAGAGTTCATACCTTTCCCAAAGGTATTAGTCCAAAAGTGAATGTAATAGTATGACTGGATTGGTTTGGTAAGGTTTTATTGCATATCAACCTTTGTATGTTGATATGCCAAATCCATTTTTTTAAATAAATAGTTCTATTTCACACAATTTAGTTTAGCATAAGTACAGTTTAATTGTCAAAAACATTTCTATTTCAAGTTATTCAGTTTAGTCAAACAGTTCTAATTCAAACTAATCAGTTTAGTATGAATATAGTTTTTGTTTACAGACAGTTAAATTTCAAACAATTCAGTTTAGCTCATAAAAACAGTTCCATTTCGAACAATTCAGTTTAGCATAAGTACACAGTTTAAATGTCAAAATGGTTTTTTTTCAAGCAATTCAATTTAGCATAATTATGCAGTTTAAATGTCAAAACAGTTCTATTTCAAACAATTTAGTTTAACATAAATACACAGTTTAGTTCTGTTTGACTCACAGATAGGTCCTTATCAGATGTTACCCTTCCAGGCCAGAGTGGACCTGGAAATGATGGCAAGAAAGGGATACTCTGCATTCCCCAAAGCTCCAGTGTAACTGGATTTCGAACGTTTAATAATCACAGATGTATTATCACATTTACTATGATGTCACTGTAAAGCATGTTAGCAAAGTAAAAGTTAGTGCCCAAACTTACTCAATATTTTGTCATCATCAAGTTTTGCCATCTGTACCTATCATCCATTGCTTCTTGTCAGTCTTCTAGACAGCATCCAGTCCACACAGAGCTGATGTAACCAAGTCTTTGCTGATCAGTCAGCATTGGCATGTTCCCATGTGGGAGTCCGTTTGAGAACGTCACTTATGAGTTCATCCTTACTTCTCCAACAGTATTCTATGTGTCTTGTTCATCTTACGTGGATGGTTTGTAAGATGGGTGCAGGTGGCCATACAACTGCTGTTCTGTGGGTCATTGCTTCTAGTGTCACGTGGTCTCCCACTGAGAGAAGAGAAATAAGGAATTTCAACTATCCCTCGTGTTTGAATTAGCAAGCCGTCAAAGAATGACCGTTAAGAGAGATAATGTAGGTCAATCCCGAAGTAACAAATCCAGGTCAGAATGGAAACCAATAGATGTTTGTACTTTGGGACCGGATGGGTAAAGAAGTGGGTACAGGGACACATAGTAGCCCTAATGAATCGCCTGACAAGGGAAGGAAGAAGATAGAAGCCAAATGATAGGCTAGAACCCTAAGGCGGAAGTGGAAGCTCCTTCCGTCAGCGGAAATAGGGAATAAGATAATCAGTTTTTGGGACAGAGGTCGTGGTGAACGAATCTAAAGCCAAGACTCCGGGTAAAGAAAGCAGAAAGGATCTTGGACAAGACGAAGAAGCAATACCTTCACGCCAGAACTAAAAATAACATAAATTCCGTCGATCCGTAAAAAAAAGGAAAATATCCTCCAAAGGAAAGTCAACTTTAAGACTGTTTCTCCCGATATCCAATTATATACTCTCCCCCTCTCTCTCAATTTGAAGAAAGACTAAAGAAGAAAGAAAAGAAGAAAGACATTTACGTTTATATACTCTCCGTTAATAATATAGCCGCCGCGTTGAATATGTGTATCCGCGTGTGTAGTAAAAAGATTGATATATTCTAATGCTCTCACGTGTTGAAGTTGTTCATTTGTATCATCTACTATCAAATTGTTTCATGCTTGTTTCCTTTTCAGCTTCTATTCGCCTTATGTTATCCTCGCTTAAATTGTCCTATATGAATTCCTTTTAAAATATTACACGGGAAACCGGAGTTGTCGACTACTATAATTAATATTATTATATCTAAACCTAGAGGTCCATATCTTCCATTGTTCTAGGGGAGGAAGAACTAGTGGCCTTGGTGGGTGTGTGAAATTTGGAAACCCCTTGCCAACGGCGGTTTGTCTAGCCATAAATTAACCCCCACATATTATGCCAGTTCCTACATGCCCGAGAAAGGACTCTGAACAAGGACTTATTCTACGAGGGATCAAGTGCCAGGCCGCTCCGTCCTCACGCGTGCAAAAAAATAAACCCCCGTTTGGTGATAACAATACTTAAATGCACCCGTTCCCATACGCTTTTAAATGGTTGCTCATCTGGGGATCTTTTTATTTTAATTTGCCGTCACACTAAGATTTGTTGAATTTTATCTTTGAAAGAGATTTCTACCAACAATATATTTCTAATCAAAGGTATAGATTTTCATAAGCAAATGAATGTTTCAGTTATACATTACAAAAGGTATAAATTGACTCTCCTTAAAGTGACATATGATACATTTGAAATTAATGAGATGTTTAAATATAATCAAATAAGGGTTCTTTTAATTTTATACTGAATAATGTTTATAGGACAAAATCTGCCTAGATTGTGTACTACAAACATCAATAGATATCATCATCATCATCATGTTGTGCCGCTAGCACGGATATCCCTGACCCTCTCTCGCCACTTCTCCCTATCATTCATCGCCTCTGGTAGGTCTTCAGGGCTACATCCCGTATCCTCACATAGCTGCTGTATATATGTTCGAGCTGGTCGTCCTGCTTTTCCTCGGCCATATGCAGGGGTCCATAGGAGTACATCACTTATGAGCTCGTCCTTGCTTCTCCAGCAGTGTCCTGCATGTCTGGTTCGTCTAGCTTGGATAGTTTTCTTGATCATATTTATCAACCCCTCCGCTCGGGCAGGATGTGACACAAGGTCAATTTTTAAGCGGAGTTTAACAGGTTTGAATTCAGAGTTTTCCTTCTCCTAGACTAGACAAAGCTGAAGAACCTAGTCTGCCCTACTATTTACCCATAGCTGAAGGGAGAATAATTGGATTCATACCTTTCTCAAGGGTATTAGGGATATGTGAAATGCAATTAGTCTCGTCCAGGATTTGAACTCGTGTGGCCGTGTCCATTTCCTAGGACAGTAGCCATTACACCATGATAGTTTTCGTGATGGGAGGCAGGCGGCCGTATAGTTGGTGCCTTGTGGGGTGTTGCTGCCAGGAGTTATTCAATATTGCTCGCAATATTCTTGTGTAATTGCCGTCCAGCTTCTTCTCCAGCCGTTTCGTTAGCGTCCAAGTAGTGCATCCATATAGCAGTATTGACATGACCGCTGCCTGGAAGAAACTGCGTTTCATTTTATTGGTCTAGTTTGATTTTCAAAAGCCTATCGATAGCTGTCCGTTTAATGCCAAATCCTCTTTATAAATAGATATTAAATATGTGTGATTTGTAAACACATTTTCTTGATCACATTTTTTAACGAGCCTGAGCTCTTTTTTTTCCACACAGTTAAATGGTTTCTTTGGTTTGGTTTCTTTCGATTAATGGAATATCAACAATTGTGAGTTATTTAATGCCAAATCCTCTTTATACATATATATGTATTCAATATGTATGATTTGTAAACATATTTTCGTGAAAACATTTTTAAACAAGCCTGAGCTCTTTTTTTCATACAGTTAAATGTTTTTTGTTGTTGGTTTTTTTTTTTTTTGGCTTGGTTTCCTTCATTTAATGACATATCAACCTTTGTAGGTTATTTAATGCCAAAGCCATCCTTCTAGAGGAACAATAGTGGTACTATTTAACCCATTGCTGGGAGGATAAGTGGGTTCATACCTTTCCCAAGGGTATTTGTTCGAGTATGAATGTAATTGCGCGACTGAAGTTCGAACTCACGATTCATGGACACCCCGAGTTAAATGGTTTCAAGTGTGGGGTTTAAAAGGGCTTTTGAAGTCAGGGGCTAAGGGCAAGGCTGTGTTGCCGCAAGATATCTGACTCCATATTTTGGTTATATTATTTTACCCCACGTTGACTGGCCGGCGCAATGCCTTGTCCAAAGAAAGTCCCAAAAGAAATATACAAAAACAAAAGATAGAAACAGATAAAAGACGAAAACATTTCTTCCATACTTTCCTTTATTTACTTGGTGAATGGACTAACCAACGCTACGTCCCAAGACGTAGCGTGGTGCCCAAAACACCAGACAGCAAAATGATGTTGTTGGTTCGACGGACACTGCCTGACAAGACCCGGTTCACAGAAAACCTGAGTATTTATCTCGCTCCACCGGCTCCAAATTCGCCACTCCAAAATCCTTCTAATTTTGGCGCGACCGCTTCCCATTGGCTACTTTACTTTTTATTATTTTTCTTTTTTTTATTATTAACCGGATGGATGCGTGGAGCCTTATGCGTGGCCACGCGTTTATACATTTTGTATGTGGCAGCCGACGAGTCAACATCCGGTTGGAAGTTTTATTGTTAATTCCTAAATTCCCACACAAGTATTACTATATAAAAGTCACAATTTAACATCGGTAATTTCTTTGCATGCAGTTTGTAGCTAATTTCATTTTTAAATGAGTTACAAGTAATTTGTTTGCACATTATTATTGCTGTTGTTTCTACAGTTGTCAGTAAAGTTGGCGACCATAGTCGAGGGCGACCGGAAGGCTCGCTTTTTGATAGCTACAACACCAAGGTGTAGGGGAAGCCACTACTCCTTTCCCTGGATTGCTCCACTTTACCCTTGATCTGTACCTTTTAATGTTGAGTGTTAAGCAAGGAGGCATCAAGTACCATTTTTTGAGTCTTTGGTATTACTCGACCTGGGATTGAATCCAGGTCTCCCGGGCCATTGGCGAACATTCTAACCATTATGCTAATGAGGTTTCAATTATTGCTATCTAACACTAATAATTCTATTCAATATCAATCATTTGTTTGCAGACAGTGAAGTGGTTACAAGTATTGCTATTTAACATTGATAATTCTATTCAACATTACTCATTTGTCTGCACACAGGTAAGTAGTATTTCTATGTATCGCTAACAATTCAATTAAATATCAATCATTTGTTTATACACAGTTAAATGATCAAATTGTTTGGATTCTAACAATTAAATTTAGTATAACAAACAGTGCTATTTGCGCCATAGGATCATACAATATCAGATTCTACCACTCCGGGCCAAAGTGGACCTGGGAGCGATGCCAAGGACGACTCTGAATCCCCCTTAGCTCCAAAACTTGTTTAGTGTCATATCGAGGATACTCATTGGGAGAGTTTTCCTCCTGCGCAGAGATGCAGTCGGTGTTTTCTATACAGTTCCAGCCAACTAGGTTAAGAGAGTTAAACGAATCTGTGCAGTCAGCACACCTTGACGATAAAGCAAATTCTATCTTGCTTCTGAAGAATATGTAGGGAACAAACAAATAGATAAAAAATTAAAATTTAAAAAATAAATAAATAGATAAAAAGAAAACTATTAAATTTGAAGAAACTCCCAGAGGTCTCTAACGGAAAAGGAGATGACGCATGCGTAAAAGAAAAAAGAATTTTCCCCATGAAAAAGAAAACGATATCATTTTTCTCTTTCAGGCAGTGTCCGTCGAACCAACAACACCAATTTTGCTGTCTGGTGTTTTTGGGCACCACGCTACGTCTTGTGACGTAGCGTTGGTTAGTCCCTTCACCCAATAAATAAAGTGAACTATAGAAGAAATGTTTTCGTCTCTTATCTGTTTCTATCTTTTCTTTTTTGTATATTTCTTTTGGGACTTTCTTTGGGCAAGGCATTGCGCCGGCCAGTCAACGTGGGGTAAAACAAAATAACCAAAATATAGAGTCAGATATCTACGGCAACACAGCCTTGCCCTTAGCCCCTGACCTTCAAAAGCCTTCAAATACCACAAATACATGAAGTTGTTGGATCAAAACATCTTTATTCATTTACAATTACAAGCTTAAAAATAGCCTTCAGAAGACTTTAAACACAATCTTATTTCACATCAAATCTAAATTTATGAATGATTGCAAATCAGAATAAAAGTAAACATACAGAGCGAGTAACATTGATAGAAACAAATTCTTCACGGCAATTCTAAGTCCACTTATCACCAAGTTCTGTAAATCTTGCATGATAAATGATAAAAATCAACAAGCTTCGTCTCAGAAATTTAGACAACTAACCTACAAACTATTCAGTTAAAAACATTATATTTATATATGTATATATAAATTAGGTAAAGTTGGCAACCGTAGTCGAGGGTGACCAGAAGGCTCCCTTTTCAATAGCTACGACACCGAGGTGTAGGGGAGGGCACTACTCCATTCCCTGGATTGCTCCACTTTAGCCTTGATATGTACCTTTTAGCACTGATTGTTAAGCAAGGAGGTATCAAGTAACATTTTTAAAGTCTTTTGTATGAACCCAGGTCTCCCATACCATTGGCAAACGCTCTACCCACTAGACCAATAGTGATAACAATAAGTAAAAGTTGGCAACCGTAGTCGAGGGTATCTCGAAGGTTCCCTTTTCATTACCTACAACACCAAGGTGTAGGGGAGGGTACTACTCCATTCCATGAATTGATCAACTTTACCTTTGATGCGTAACTTATAATGCTGAGGGTTAGTTGGTTGGTTTTTATGGAATATCAACTTTTGTAGGTTATTTTTGTGGGAGCCTTACCCATCGCACCATAATGGACTCTTCTCAATATTATAAGTACTGAGAGATTTCGCTGCCAGACGGGCAGATCAATCACGATCTGAACCTCTCCAGGTGTCGGGTAGCACTTCGCCGGCCGTGTTATCTGCGGCACGGATCTGGCCAAGTGTGTCTCGGTACCTGGAGATTTCCTTCGGCCTCAGGGGGCCTTCCCCCCAGGCTTTTACCTCCTTCGGGAGGGTTGGGTTCATTTCCCGGCGCCTGAGGCGCCCCTAACAAGGGGAATGCCGAAGGGGCCGAGGGTATTTTTGACAAACTCCGGGCGCGTGTGGGCTACGGCCCTGCGCCCGGTCCCACCCAAAAAAAGGCCTTGTGCCATACATGCCCGTAAGGTGGGGCGTGCATCAAATACCGCAAATCAATCTCGGTCTGACACCTCTCCAGGTGTCGGGTAGCACTTCGGCCGGCCGTGTTATCTGCGGCACGGATCTGGCCGAGTGTGTCTCGGTACCTGTAGATTTCCTTCGGCCTCAGGGGGCCTTCCCCCCAGGCTTTTACCCCCTTTCGAGGGGGGTTGGGTTCATTGCCCGGCGCCTGAGGCGCCCCTAATAAGGGGAATGCCGACGGGGCCAAAGGCATTTTTGGGAAATGCCGGGCACGTGTTGGCTACGGCCCTGCGCCTGGACCCACCATAAAAAAGGCCTTGTGCCACACTTGCCTATTGGGTGGGGCGGTCAACAAATACCGCAGATCAATATCGGTCTGAACCTCTCCAGTTGCCAGGTAGCGCTTCGGACAGCCGTGTTATCTGCGGCACGGATCCGGCCGAGTGTGTCTCGGTATCTGGAGATTTCCTTCGGCCTCAGGGGGCCTTCCTCCCAGGCTTTTACCTCCTTTGCGAGGGTTGGGTTAATCGCCCGGTGCCTGAGGCGCCCCTAATCAAGGGAATGCCGACGGGGCCGTAGGCATTTTTGGGAAATGCCGGGTGCGTGTGGGCTACAGCCCTGCGCCCGGACCCACCAAAAAAAGGCCTAGTGCCACACTTGCCCGTTGGGTGGGTCGGTCAACAAATACTGCAGATCAATCTCGTTCTACACCTCTCCAGGTGTCGGGTAGCACTTCGGCCGGCCGTGTTATCTGTGGCACGGATCTGGCTGAGTGTGTCTCGGTACATGGAGATTTCCTTCAGCCTCAGGGGGCCTTCTCCCCAGGCTTTTACCCCCTTCAGGTGGGGTTTATTGCCCAGCACCTGAGGCGCCCCTAATATGGGGAATGCCGACAGGGCCATAGGCATTTTTGGAAATGCCGGGCACGTGTCGGTACAGCCCTGCGCTCGGACCCACAAAAAAAAGGCCCTGTGCCACACATGCCCGTTGGGTATGGCGGTCATCAAATACCGCAGGTCAATATCGGTCTGCATCTCTCCAGGTGCCGGGTAGCACTTCGGCCGGCTGTGTTATCTGCGGCACGGATCTGCGTCCGGACCCACCATTAAAAAGGCCTTGTGCCACACTTGCCCGTTAGGTGGGGTGAGCAACAAATACCGCAGATCAATATGAGGCTTCTTACCTTTTCTATGTAACTCTATCTTTCTTGTATAATATAATCTGTTATCAAATATCCGTGTTTGTGTTTTCATTAGTGACCCTTTCCAGGGCCACAACATACTGGCGACAAGGAACTCAAACGAAAAAAGGGACTCTCCAACAAGCAAAAGGGGTTTATCATACAATATACCAGTGAAGATACATCGCAACAACAAAGAGATACCCAACTACAAGTTGTTAAAGAATCTACAACAAAGTTCTAGCATACAACGAACAAGATTTTTGTTAAACAACTACAAGGTATCAAATTGTGTGTCGGATAGTGGATATTTAAAAAAAAATCTGTAAGTAAGATTGTCATGTAATCAAAAAGTGATTTTCATATTTTTCTTTCTTCCCACTTCAGAGAGAAAAATTTGATTTGGCACTTACAGTTTTGTGTTGTGCAAAGCACACACACATACACACACACACAGAGTAATTATTCTTGATTTCTGGAGATATTTACTGAAGAAAAAAAACAACAACAAAAAACTTCCCTACCTCCAAAAAAAAAAAATGGAAGACCTTAAAAAATGTTTGCACAAATGATGAAGTTCCAAATGGAGTCTCAAAAAGAAAATGAAGAAAAACTCCTTCAAGTTCAGAAAGAAAACGAAAAAATAATCTTAAAAAACGAGGTCTTCTTTGAATTACAAAAACAACAAGAAGTACTTTTTAAAAGTCTAAGTAATTACCAGCCGACAAATAGAACTACTATTTTCTCTCAAAATGCAGTGTGGAATGCACTCGAAACATTTTCCTACGCACCAAATGAGGATAAGACCTTTGAGGCATATTACAGAAGATATGAAGATATCTATATTACCGACTGTGCCGATTGGACTGATGCAAAAAAAGTCCGACTACTTCTACGAAAGCTAGAAACTGTGGGAAAAAAAAACCGTTAAATAACTGTCAGAATTTTTCAGCTCTAAAACATCTCTATTCCACAAAGATGGAAATGTCTCAACTTAACAAAAAGGGACAGTGATGATTATTTAGGGTTTGCCTCGGTCATCAATAAAAACTGCGACAATTTTAAACTAGGCGAATTGTCAACGGATAACTTCAAATGTCTGATATTTGCACAAGGCAAAAGACACAGAAATCAGACGCAGAGTTTTGTCGTAATTTGAGAACAAACCCGATCTCACACTTCAAAAACTGGCTGAAGACTGTCAGAGGATAGTGAGTATCAGAAAAGACTCAAAGAATCTCGAGGAGTCTCGTGTTGCTTACGTAAGGAAAGACAAGCATAGATCCCAATCATACTCTCCGGTAAAAGAGAGAAAAAAATATGATTACCCAAAATTTCAATACAGGCAGACTAGTGACAACAAAAAAAAATCACCCAGCGCTTGGTCCCGCTGTGGAAAAGTACATTGGGCCAAGGACTGTCCCTATTGTACAAAAAATGTCAAAACTGCGATAAATTTAGACATAAGTATAGGAACAGAAAAATAATTAAAAAGAGTCAGATATACAAAAAGCAAGGATAAAGTCACTCGTAAATACGTAATAGTCAAAGTACTAAATAAGTCGGTAAGATTTCAGTTAGACTCTGGCTCTGATTTATCAATTATAAACTTACAAACTTGAAGAAAATTGAATAGGCCAATAATAAAGATGACAAGCAAGACAGCATGAATGGTAACGTGAGACAAAATAAAATTTGAAGGCGAAATAATTATCCCAGTATCACTAAATTGTATAACCAAAAAATTAAAAGTCTTCATACTGAAGAACACTGAAAATTTGTTTCGGACGGACTGGTTTCAGAAATTTAATCTCTGGGATCAACCAATTGATACGTTTTGCCAAAAAGTAGAATGCATTACAGCCAAAGCTGAAAAAAATTAAGATGGAACAAAAAGGTAGTTTCCCCAAGGTATTTTCAGCTGGTCTTGACAAATGTACTAAAACTGAGGCAAAATTTGAACTGAAGGAAAATACATGCCCCATTTTTAGAAAGAAGTTAATCATACTGTTCGCTGTGACCGAAGAAATGAATAAAGAGCTAGAACGATTAGTGAATATGGCATATTATCGAAAGTGGAATTCAGCGATAAGCTAATCCCGAAACAAAATAAGCTGCGAAAGACCACATTGACGCCTAAAAAAAAGGTTCAACCCAGGAGAAAAAAAGTTATTTTAAAAGATATCAAAATAACATGTCCTGTTGGGAGTGTAGAATAATTAAAGAACCAGAACTGCCCTATTTTTTAATTTTTTATCACTTCTGTCAACATTTGATTTTGAATGATACATGCCCCTAATCATGAACATAAAAAAAATCTGTGTTTATATTTCAAGCTTGATCAAAATTTTGTTTCATGACAATTCTCTGGCACATGTTGTCAGGATGACACTGCTTAGCCTCATGTTGTTGAGATGCTACTACTTGGTCACATGTCACTAGGATGACACTGCAAAAGTGTCATCGTATATTCTCAAAATCTCTTCCTTATTGACTATCATTTTTTTTCATGCATCTGGACACTTTTTGAATCTCAAAAAAAATCTGTTCCAAAGAAGTAGAAACTGCATTCTAAGATTTCATGGCATCAAGTAAATAATACAAAGATCATCAGGGATCCAATTTTGATGAAATAAAACAATAAATAGAATTAATTAAAATAGCAACAAGAAACAAGGCTCCATAGTGACAGAAAAAAAAGAGACTACAAAAATTTTGAAGAAAGTTTTGAAAAACATTTCCCAAAATTTTTCAAATCTTTTGACAAAATTTTTCCAAACTTTTCCCAAAATCTTTCAAAATTTTGTTAAAAACTTTTGAAAAATTTTGAAAATGGTTTTGAAAAATTTTTCCAAATTTTTCCCAAACTTTTTGAAAACTTTTTTCCAAATTTTCAAAAAAAGTTTTGAAAAATTTTTACAAATTTTTCCCAAAATCTTTCAAAAATTTCTCAAAACTTTTTTCAAAATTTTGGAAAAAGTTTTTCAATATTTTGGAAAAAGTTTTTAAAAATTTTTCAAAAATTTTGAAAAACTTTTCAACAAAATTTTTCAAAACATTTTCTAAAATTTTGAAAAAAGTTTTGGAAAATTTTGAAAAAAGTTTGGAAAAGTTTTTCCAAATTTTTCCCAAAATTTTTCAAAACTTTTTAACAAAATTTTAAAAAATTTTTCCAAAATTTTGAAAAAAGTTTTTAAAAATTTTTTCAAAATTTTTCAAAACTTTTCAACAAAATTTTAAAAAACTTTTCCCAAAATGTTGAAAAACTTTTTAACAAAATTTTAAAAAATTTTTTCCAAAGTTTTTCAAAATTTTGGAAAAATTTTTAAAAACTTTTCAACAAAATTTTTCAAAACATTTTCTAAAATTTTGAAAAAAGTTTCGGAAAATTTTGAAAAAAGTTTGGAAAAGTTTTTCCAAATTTTTCCCAAAATTTTTCAAAACTTTTTTCAAAATTTTTCCCAAAATTTTACAAACCTTTTCAACAAAATTTTTCAAAACATTTTCTAAAATTTTGAAAAATGTTTTGGAAAATTTTGAAAAAAGTTTGGAAAAGTTTTTCCAAATTTTTCCCAAAATTTTTCAAAACTTTTTTCAAAACTTTGGAAAAAGTTTTTCAAAATTTTTCAAAAATTTTTCAAAACTTTTCAACAAAATTTTTAAAAACTTTTCCCAAAATTTTGAAAAACTTTTTAACAAAATTTTAAAAAATTTTTTCCAAAGTTTTGAAAAAAGTTTTTCAAAATTTTTCCAAAATTTTTTCCAAACTTTTTCCAAAATTTTGAAAAACTTTTTCCAAAATTTTGGAAAAATTTTGAAAAACTTTTCAACAAAATTTTTCAAAACATTTTCTAAAATTTTGAAAAAAGTTTTGGAAAATTTTGAAAAAAGTTTGGAAAAGTTTTTCCAAATTTTTCCCAAAATTTTTCAAAACTTTTTTCAAAATTTTGGAAAAAGTTTTTCAAAATTTTTCCCAAAATTTTACAAAACTTTTCAACAAAATTTTTCAAAACATTTTTTAAAATTTTGAAAAAAGTTTTGGAAAATTTTGAAAAAAGTTTGGAAAAGTTTTTCCAAATTTATCCCAAAATTTTTTAAAACTTTTTTCAAAATTTTGGAAAAACTTTTTCAAAATTTTCCCAAAATTTTGAAAAACTTTTCCCAAGATTTTGAAAAACTTTTTAACAAAATTTTTAAAAATTTTTTCCAAAGTTTTGAAAAAAGTTTTGGAAAATTTTGAAAAATGTTTTGAAAAATTTTTCCAAATTTTTCCCAAAATTTTTCAAAACTTTTTTCAAATTTTCCAAAACTTTTTAAAAAATTTTGGAAAAAGTTTTCAAAATTTTCCAAAAATTTTTCAAAACTTTTAAACAAAATTTTGAAAAAATTTTGAAAAAATTTTTGGAAAATTTTGAAAAAAGTTTTGAAAAATTTTTACAAATTTTTCCCAAAATTTTTCAAAACTTTTTGAAAAATTTTGGTGAAAGTTTTTCAAAATATTGGAAAAAGTTTTTCCAAATTTTCAAAAATTTTTCAAAACTTTTTAACAAAATATTTAAAAATTTTTTCAAAAGTTTTGAAAAAAGTTTTGAAAAGTTTTTCCAAATTTTTCCCAAAATTTTTCAAAACTTTTCAACAAGATTTTTAAAAACATTTTCCAAAATTTTGAAAAAACTTTTGGAAAATTTTGAAAAAAGTTTTGAAAAATTTTTCCAAATTTTTCCCAAAATTTTTCAAAACTTTTTACAAAATTTTTCAAAACTTTTTTCAAAATTTTGGTAAAAGTTTTTCAAAATTTTTCCCAAAATTTTACAAAACTTTTCAACAAAATTTTTAAAAACTTTTCCCAAAATTTTTCAAAACTTTTTAACAAAATTTTTAAAAACTTTTTCCAAAATTTTGAAAAAAGTTTTTTAATAATTGTTTTACTCTCATTATTAAAAACAGGACCAGACATTGGCATAAAGGTTAGAGTGTTCGCTAATGGCCCTGGAGACCAGGTCGAGTCATACCAAAGACTCAAAAAAAATGGCACTTGATGCCTCCTTGCATTATAAGAGTAAAGTGGGTCAATCCTGGGAAAAGAGATAACCCCTCCACTACATCTGAGAGTAGTAGCTACTGAAAAAGGAGCCTTCTGGTCACCAACTTTACTTTTACTTACTAAAATTTCTGAGATGAAGCTTGTTGATTTTTATCATTAAAGGTTTTCGGACTATTGTCTTAATCTTTATTGTTATTTCCACAACGTTTTGGCCGATATGTCCTCCGGCCTTCTTCAGGTGTTTGTCGAACTCAGGAACCTTCACAGAACTTTGAACTACGTCCTTTATTGAATCCATGGGGGTTGCCGGTTCTGATTCCGTTAGCCATAACGTATTCCAGGTCAAGCCACCAACGGAGTTCAACATGACCAAGAACTGTGTTTACTCCACCCCTTGCAGTTGTGGTAAAATATACAAAGGTGAGACAGGTCGCCCACTGTAAGGCTAGAAGAACATCAGAAGAGGAGATTGAAAAGTCAGGTATGGTGGACCATATATGGAAGGAAAATGGAAATCATCTGCCCTTATGGGATAAAGTTGAAATAATTGATAGGGCTGAACATTGGAGGATTAGACACCTTTAGGAATCAGCACATATTTTGGGCTACAATGACCTGCTGAGTAGACCAAGTATAGAGTTGAATACAATATAGGAACCAATAATTAAGAAGGCTAGATGTGGGAAAAAAAAAATCTGAATATGAGCACAGGTAAAAAAATCATACATAATAGTAGTAAGTCTAGTCCAGTAAGAACATTAAGTTTATAAGTCCCAAAAATTCACTCTGAAATGTCCAGCAGGACACAATGGTTATAGGCGTTGGTTCCCTAAGCTTCTAAGTAGATGGAGGTTGCAGGTTCAATCCTCACTACAGGTGAGTAACAATACCGGAATACTTAACACTTGTACCCGGTTATGGCTAACAGAATCAGAACAGGCAACCCAGTAGATTCAATAAAGGATGTAGCTGGAAGTTCCGTGAAGGTTCCCGAGTTCGACAAACACCCGAAGAGGACATATCGGCCAAAACGTTGTGGAAATGACAATGAAGACAAAGTCCAAAAACCCTTAATGATAAAAATAATAAATGACTGATGTTAAATTATTACTGGTACTTAGCAATACTTAAGACCATTTAATTGTAAATCAAATTATTTGTATTAGAGAGCAAAAAAAATTAGTTCAGGCTTCTTTAAAAATGATATCAACAAAATGTGTCTACAAATCATATTTGATATACGTGGTTATTTCAATAAGTTTCCAGATTATTTTTGTACAGACAAAATATTGTAGACTCTTAAAAATTCACTATGTTATTGCTATACACCTTATGAGATGACAGATCAATTTTTATGATTTCAGCTTCAAATGAACAGCTACAGCAGCAATTGGAATACACACCTACTAAAGACTGATTGTCACAGCTGGTGAATTTCAAAAATGCAATCTGGATGTGAGGACACTTTAAAAGAACAATATGCTATAAAATTCTCTCTTAAACTTGAAATGCTTCAAACTGCTTTTGGGGCATCTTGCATGAAACGAGCATCAGTTTTTGAGTGGCATAAGAGATTCAAGAAAGGCAGGGAGTCTGTGAGGGATGATGAGAAGTGTGGGAGGAGTAAGGAAGTCAATACACCGCAGTTGATTGGCCAAAGGGTTAGGGTTAGGGTTACTATGTTAAGGTTTTAAGGGAGTTCAAGAAGACATTCCATCGGAAGAGGCTAGCACTCTTCAAATCGAGTCAGTGGCATTTCCACCAGGACAATGCACCAGTCCGCAACTCCATCCTTGTCACAGACTATTTGACCAAGATGGGCATCAAGACAGTTCCTCACTCTCCCTATAGTCCAAACCTTGCTCCCTGTGACTTTTGGTTATTCCCTAAGGCCAGAGGCTGTTGTTATGAGACAATTGAAGAGATGAAAGAAGCTGTGACAAATGTCATTGACACACTAACACAAAAGGACTTCCATGGGGCCTTCCAGAGGTTGTTGGGATGGTACAAGTGCATTGCAGCCAGAGGAGATTACTTCAAAGGGGATTAGAGTTTCATGTGTGTACTATCAATAAAAGTGCCCATACGAAAAATGTCTGGAAACTTATTTAATGATCCTCATATATGTATAAAGAGGATTCAGCATTAAATAACCTCCAATGGTTGATATGCCATAAAAATACTTGCTTAACACTCAGTGTTATAAGGGTAAAGTGGGTTAATCCTGGGAAAGGAGTAGCACCCTCCCTTACACCTCAGTGTAGTAGTCATTGAAAAAGGAGCCTTCTGGTCACCCTCGACTATGCTTGTTAACTTTACTTACTTTCTGTTATAAACAGCAATATAAGTCTTAAGCTCTCGTCTAGCCATGATGTGTACTTCAGCTAGTATTCAGTAAAACAAGAGACCCAACAGCAAGCTAAAAACCCAATTAGTCACAGATGGAATTAAACAAAACCAAATTATAAGTTGGTCTAAATAAATAAAACATCTCACTTCTCAACTAGTTAAACACTTGACACGAGTAGTTTTTGAACTAAATGACAGACTTGACCTTTTTTTTTTACTTGTTTTTTTTCCTTCACATTTTCCATTTCAAAGGATCCAATCCCATTCTTCTATGTTTATCAATGCATTTATTTTCAAACTTTAAAAAAAAAAAAAAATCAGTACATCACTTCAGTTTTAAATCATTTGTTCACACTTTCTTCCTAAAATAAGTTTCCTCATTTTTTGTCATTGCAGGAAAACCAAGATACAGTGGACCGCATATCAAATACCAAACCACTTATGGATTATTCATTGCCAAATATGGCTTCAAATATCTTAGTTAAGGTGTGCTGACAGCAAAGATTCCTTTGACTCTTTCTTACAATCTGTCCCTATCAGCCATCACTCTTGCTAAGTCCTCTCGAGGGCATCCAGTATCTGCATAGAGCTAATGGATGTAAGTTTTTGTTTGTTTGTTTGGGTTTAATGGCATATCAACCTTTGTAAGTTATTCAATGCCAAATCCGTTTATATACAAATAAACAGATCTATTTCAAACAATTCAGTTTAGCATAAGTACACAATTTAGTTGTCAAAAACATTTCTATTTCAATCTATTCAGTTTAGTCAAACAGTTCTATTATAAACAATTCAATTTAGTATAAGTATAGTTTTTTTGAAATCACAAATCTCAAAACAGTTCTATTTCAAACAATTCAGTTTAGCATAAATATGCAGCTTACATGTCAAAATGGCTCTATTTCAAACAATTCACTTTAGCATAAGTACACACTTTAGTTCTATTTGACCTATAGATAGGACCCTATCAGATGCTACCACTCCGGGCCAGAATGGACCTGGAAGCAATGGCAATGAAGGGGTACTCTGCATTCACCAAACCTTCAACATCACTGGAACCTCACCATCAGATTGTTTAGTGTCATATCCAGGACAGTCATTGGGGGGGTCTTACCCCTTGGACACAATCACCCCCAGGGCTATGTCTTCCCAAGGGGATTGGAGATACACATCCACATTATCATAACCTCATGGGCAAGGAAATAGACATGAACTTTTTTCTTTAGTTCTGGAGGTGACCGTATCCTCCGTAAGTGTATAGATCTGACTGCATGACATATCCAGTTAATTGGCCGCACATTTACCATGACCAATTTATTTGCTTGTGTGCGACGTGGAACAGTTGGTCAGTAGTAGAGTTTTGTCTCTGCATTCTGTGGTCATTGGTTCAATCTCAAGTGGGGGTGATCATGGTATACACTGCTGATGAGACCTAATAAGGTCAAAACAGCTGTCCAGTGGTTTCGTTTGTCATAAGCAGTACTTGCCAGATTTTCTGGTCATGGTAATTCAAATTTACAATTGTCCTATTTAACGAAAATAATCATTTGTTTACACACCATAATAGGGTATCAATTATTTCTATCTAATACAAATAATTTTCACACAGTTATATGGTTTCAAGTATTCGAGTCAAGGACTCATAAAACAATACACTTATTAAATATTTAAATCTTTACCCATAACTTCCATCATAAAACAATACACTTATTAAATATTTAAATCTTTACCCAACACTTCTATCATAAAACAATACACTTATCAAATATTTAAATCTTTACCCAAAACTTCCATCTAAATATTTAAATCTTTACCAAAAACTTCCATCATAAAACAATACAGTTATTAAATATTTAAATCTTTACCCAAAACTTCCATCATAAAACAATACACTTACTAAATATTTAAATCTTTCCCAAAACTTCCATCTCTCTTATGTGTATATGTACAAAGGACATTTATTTACTCCCAAGCTTTATAGGGGGTGTCCTCGTGGTGTAATTGTTAAAGCAATGGACTGCGGAATCATAGTACGCGAGTTCGTACTCCAGTCGTGCTATTTCATTCACTTTCGGGCAAATACCCTTGGGAAAGGTATGAACCGCCTTATCCTCCCAGCTATGGGTTAAATAGTACCACAACTGTTCTTCATGGAGAATGGCTTTGGCATTAAATAACCTAAAAAGAGTTGATATGCCATTAAATAAAGAACCCAAACCCAAGCTTTATGAACTCTTTGTATCTCATGTCATTCTTGTCTTCATTATATATGGTTTCAAGTATTCAAATCAAAGCCTCATAATTTTAAAAGAGATTTATTTGACCCAAAGAAGGAACCCTAATTGGTACTACAACTCCAAGAGAACCTAGGAGTAAGGGCAAAGAAGAGATACTTTACATTATCCAGGTCTAAAATTAGTCTCTCCATCAGATAAAGTACAGCATCCAACCCAGTACACCACAGTTGAGGGGGTACTTACATAGGGAATACAGTCGGTGAATTTTAAACCCCACTAAGTGGGTGATAAAGAAATGATATAACCTACTTAAATATAAAATAGACTGTAGCTATATATATTTGTTTATCCTGGCTGGTCTTTGTAAAGAATAATAAGAAATTTCATTATTATTATGGAAACATAACATTATTGAAGTAAATAGAAGAAAAAGAAAAAAGACAGAAAAATGAAATATCAGACGATTGTGACAAAGAAAGGGAAAACTGAAATATATAAAATCTGAGACAAAAAAGAGAGAAAGACCAAATTAAAAAAAGAAAGAAAGACAGAGGGGAGAAAGTAAGAAGATAAAGAAAAAAAAAACAGCAGAGGAAGCATAAAAAGAAAAGAGAAACCACAAAATCTAAGAAAGATGAATGAATGTAAAAGAAAGAAAGAAAAATGTATGAGAAAAAAAAAAGAAAAAAAGAAAGAAAGAAAGAAAGACAGGAAAATGTATAAGAAAGCAAGAAAGAAGAATATATGAGAAAAAAAGAAAGAAAAACAGGAGAATGTATGAGAAAAAAAGAAGTATTGTATGAGAAGAAAGAAAGAAGAATGTATGAAAAGAAAGAAAGAAAGAAAGAAAGAAAGAAAGAAAGAAAGAAAGAAAGAATGTATGAAAAGAAAGAAAGAAAGTATGAAAAGAAAGAAAGAAAGAAAGAAAGAAAGAATGTATGAAAAGAAAGAAAGAAAGAAAGAAAGAAAGAAAGAAAGAAAGAATGTACGAAAAGAAAGAAAGAAAGAAAGAAAGAAAGAAAGAAAAACCGGAGAATGTATGAGAAAAAAAGAAGTACTGTATGAAAAGAAAGAAAGAAGAATGTATGAAAAGAAAGAAAGAAAGAAAGAAAGAAAGAAAGAAAGAATGTATGAAAAGAAAGAAAGAAAGAAAGAAAGACAGGAGAATGTATGAGAAAGAAAGAAAGAAGAATGTATGAGAAAGAAAGAAAGAAAGAAAGAAAGAAAGAAAGACAGGAGAATGTATGAGAAAGAAAGAAAGAAGAATGTATGAAAAGAAAAAAGAACATATAAGGAGGAAGAAAGAAAGAAGAATGAATGAGAAAGAAAGACAGAATTATGTACGAGAAAGAAAGAAAGAAAGAAAGAAGAAAGACAGAAGAATGTATGTGATGGAAAGAAAGAAAGAAGAATGTGTGAAATGAAAGAAAGGAAAAAATTGTTTAAGAAAAAAAAAGAAAAAACTCAAGAAGAAAGAAACAAAGAAAGTAACAATTCCAAGAAAGAAAGAAAGAAAAAAGTTCAAGAAGAAAAAAAGAAAAAAACGAAAGAAAGAAAAAGTTCAAGAAGAAGGAAAGAAAGAAAAAAGTTCAAGAAGAAGGAAGGAAAGAAAAAAGTTCAAAAAGGAAAGAAAAACTAAAAAAAAAGTCCACAAAAGAAAGAAAGAAAGAAAGAAAGAAAGAAAGAAAGAAAAGTCAAAAAGAAAGAAAGAAAAAAGTCCAAGAAAAAAGATAAAAGTAAAAGACAAAAAAGGAAAAGAAAGTTTAAAAAAGCCAAAAAAAAAAAGAAAAATGTCCAAGGAAGAAAGAGAAAAGTTTGTGATTACCTCCCTTGTCTTTTAATGACTAGTAAGTGGCATATTTGCACAAGTATATTAGAAGGGAGCACAAAAGTCAAAGTCTATTTCTACTTCCAGTGAGCCTTCATACAAGACCTGGGGACATTTTCACCTCCAACAAATCTCCTGTCACATTGAACACAACATCATAAAACAATACACTTATTAAATATTTAAATCTTTACCTAAAACTTCCATCTCTCTTATGTGTATATGTACAAAGGACTTTTATTTACTCTTAAGCTTTATGAACTCTTTCTATCTTATGTCATTCTTGTCTTCATTTTATCAAGTTTGCTAAGGCAATAAAATTTGTTGTTAATCTTTTGGGAATTGTTCTTGTATTTATATCATACAAGGAAATACTTTTGAACTAGCCATCATTCTTTGGCAATCAGAGACAGCCTAACGTGATATGGATTCATACTCTTCTTATCCAAAAGAATAAGGCCTCCAAAAAAATAGAAAACTCAATGTTCAGACACATATCTGAATAATACAAAGTCTTCTATAAAACTAAGAAAGAAGTTTGAAAAAAAAAAATTTTTTAAAAGAAAGGAAGTATGAGAAAAAAAGGAAAAAAAGGAGAAAGCACGAAAGAGTAAACATGAGTAGAAAAAAAAGAGAAAGCAAAAGAAAAAAGAAAAAGAAGTATGAGAAGAAAGAAAGAAAGAAAGAAAGAAAGAAAGAAAGAAAGAAAGAAAGAAAGAAAGGAGAGAGAGCACAAAAAAGAAAGAAAGAAAGAAAGAAAGAAAGAAAGAAAGAAAGAAAGAAAGAATGAGAAAAAAGAAAAAAAGGAGAAAGCAAAAAAAAAAAAGAAAAAGAAGTATGAGATGAAAGAAAGAAAGAAAGGAGAGAGAGCACAAAAAAGAAAGAAAAAAAGAGAAAAAAAGAAAGAAAGAAAGAAAGAAAGAATGAGAAAAAAGAAAAAAGGAGAAAGCACAAAAGAGTAAACATGAGTAGAAAAAAAGGAGAAAGCAAAAAAAAAAGAAAAAGAAGTATGAGATGAAAGAAAGAAAGGAGAGAGCACAAAAAAGAAAGAAAGAAAAATCATAAGAAGAAAAAAAGCATAAAAAAGAAAGAACCAAGAATAAAGTAAAAAGCAAGAGAAAAAGAACAGAAAAAACATGAGAAATAAGAAAAAAAAACTATGAGAAGAAAGAAGGAAAAAAGCACTAAAAGAAAGAAAAAAGCACAAAAAAAGAAAGGGAAAACATAAAAAGAAAGAAAAAAATCATGAAAAAAAGAATGGAAAAATCATGAGAAGAAAGAAAGGAAAAAGTAGGAAAGAAAGAAAGAAAGCCCACATTAATTTAAAACAAACATGTGAAGAAGATTATGGAAGAATAAGTCAGGAAGGAGAAAATGAAAAAAAGAATACAAAAAGTGAGGAAAAAGAATAAAACAAAAAGGGAGGAGAGAGTGCAAAGAGAAATAAAATTCAGATCCATATTTAAGTAATTTCAACATTTCTCACAGAAATGATGTCAGCCATGATTATAATTATTTTTATTGCTATTTTTATTTTGGAAACTTTTGACACTTTATATTTTTATGAAGGAAAAAATTTTTTTAGAAATAGCAAAAATTAGAAAAGCATCAAAAATATTTATTTTTATTCTTTAACACAGAAATTTATTTGGTTTTTTACTTTTTTATCTGACCAGAATTGAAATTCATGTTTACATGAACTTGTCATCAAGAATGAAATTGTGTTACAGCTACACAATGAGGAGCAATGTTCCCATAAGAACATGATTGGATTATTTGGTTTAGTTGGGTTTTTATGACATATCAAACATTGTAAGTTATTTAATGCCAAATCCTCTTTATACATATTTATTAAATATATAGGATTTGGTTTGGTTGGGGTTTTATGGCATATCAATCATTGTTGGCTATTTAATACCAAATACTCTTTATATATGTATATTAGAGATATAGGATTTGGTTTTGTTGGATTTTTATGGCATATCAACCATTGTAGGTTATTTAATGCCAAATCCTCTTTATACATATTTATTAAATATATAGGATTTGGTTGGGTTGGATTTTATGGCATATCAACCATTGTAGGTTATTCAATACCAAATACTCTTCATACATGTATATTAGATATATGATATGGTTTGGTTGGATTTTTATGGTATATCAACCATTGGAGGTTATTTAATGCCAAATCCTCTTTATACATGTATGTCAAATATGATTTGTCAACACATTTTGTTGATATCATTTTTAAAGAAGCCTGAACTAATTTTAAATGTTAAATGGTTTTAAGGATTGCTATCTAATACAAATAATTTGATTTACAATTAATCATTTGTTTGGACACAGTTAAATGGTCTTACGTATTGCTAACCAGTGATAATTTAACAGTCATTTATTTGTACACATTTAAATAGTAAGTAAGTAAAATTTAAGTTGGCAACCGTAGTCGAGGGCGATCCAAAGGCTCCCTTTTCAATAGCTACTACACCAAGATGTAGGGGAGGACACTACTCCTTTCCCTGGATTGCTCCACTTTACCCTTGATATGTACCTTATATTGCTGAGTGTTAGCAAGGAGGTATCAAGTACCATTTTTAAAGTCTTTGGTATGGTGCGATGGGGAATTGAGCCCAGGTCTTCTGGACCATTGGTGAACAATCTACCCACTTGGTCAATGAGCCGGTTCTCACACACATTTAAATAGATTTGCATAATATGTAAGAGATTGGTCGGTCAATAATAATATTTTTAAATGAGTTAGAACTAATTTGTTGGCACGCTAGTAATGTCATTGTTTCTACACAGATAAATGGTTTCAATAATTCCTATCTAACACTAAAAATTCAATTCAATATTAATCATTTGTTGGCAGACCATGAAGTGGTTACAAGTATTGCTATTTAACACTAATAATTCTATTCAACATTACTCGTTTCTTTGCACACAGTTAAATGATTCCAAGTATTGCTATGTATCACTAACAATTCAATTAAACATCAGTCATTTGTTTACACACAGTTAGATGATCAAGCAGTTCTATTTCTAACAGTTCAATTTAGTATAAGTCATTTGTTTGCACACAGTTTAAATGTTAGAGAGTTCTGTTTGAGCCATAGATAGGACACTATCAAGTACAACCACTCAGGGCCAGAATGAATCAGGGAGTGATGGCAAAGAAGGGGTACTCAACGCTCCCAAGATCTCAAGAACTGGAGCCTCACCATCAGATGCAGTTGAGTGTCATACACTGGAGACCTTTTTTGATGAAGGTCTTACTAACCCTTAACAAGTTGACAAGCCATTTAAAGTCAATTAACCAACAACAGATTTATTTTTTAATAAGAAAAGACTTGAAATATATGAGTGTCGAAAAGTTCTCAGTTCAACCGAGAAGGGAATAACCTTGAGCCCTGAAATACACTTGTTATTCCATATATTCAACCCTTTAATACACTTGCCTCATTCTTTCTTTAATTTCTTGAACTCTTCCAAATAATATATATATATATATATATATATATATATATATATAAAGAAAACATTTTCTTTACCTATGTCTTTATCTATAACAATGTTTTTTCTCACTCTACATATTCGCCTTTTTTTTCTTTAGTTTCCTTAAGATATTTCTCCTCATTGAAATTGTTTATCATAATACTGCAGACACTGTTCATTTCTCTTTTAAAAGCATTAATCAAAGTTTAAATTTGATAAATAAACAACAGTAGAAACTTGAATTGAAAAGTTGTAAAATATTACTTTGAGGTTATGTCTTCTATGCAAACATTCTCGTCCAAGTTCAAGTCCTGTACACTAAACTAAATGTTTCTGGAACCAAGAAGTGCAGCAATCTGGTAAACTGTCAAATAACATGTATCATAGATTTTAGATTATATATTCACTGCTTAAAATATTACAGACTCCCTAATTATACCGCTACCATGTAGCAGATATGATAAATTGTTCTGGCCTGTCAGCAGGGCTTAGAATACATTAAGTACATCTGTGGCTGAGAGTAAGATCCCAAACTGTCAGGTTGTCCTGGATATGACATTAGAATACATCTGGCAGAGAGACTCCAGTTCTGGAGCCCTGGGGAGTGTGGATTGGTTTGGTTTCTTTTGTTTTAATGGCATATCAACCTTTTTGGGGTATTTAATGCCAAAGCCATTCTTGTAGAAGAGCAGCAGAGATACTATTTAAGCCTTAACTGGGAAATAAAGGGGTTCAGTACCTGTCCCAACGGTATTAGTCAAAAGTGAACATAATAGAACAACTGAAACATTTGGTTGGGTTTCATGACATATCAACCCTCGTAGGTTATTTAATGCCAAATCCTCTTTATACATATATATTAAACCTATAAGATTTGGTTTGGTAATGTTTTATAGCATATGAACCATTGTTGGTTATTTGATGCCAAATCCTCTTTATACATATATACTAAACATATAAGATTTGGTTTGGTAATGTTTTATAGCATATGAACCATTGTTGGTTATTTGATGCCAAGTTCTCTTTATACATATATATTAAACATATAAGATTTGGTTTGGTAATGTTTTATGGTATATGAACCATTGTTGGTTATTTGATGCCATATCCTCTTTATATATATATATTAAACATATAAGATTTGGTTTGGTAATGTTTTATGGCATATGAACCATTGTTGGTTATTTGATGCCAGATCCTCTTTAAACATATATATTAGATATATGATTTGTAAACACATTTTGTAGATAACAATCCTCAATCCTTTTTGCATTCAGTTTAATGGTTTAAGGTATTGCTATATAACTGTCACAATTTAACATCAGTCATTTGTTTGCACAGTTTGTTCTATTGACCCATTGATAGGTGCTACTACTCGAGGTCAGAGTGGAACAATAGCAATGAAGGAGTACTCCCCATTTCCCAAATCTCCAAGGCAGGAGCCTTGCCATCAGATAGTTTAATGTTATATCCAGGACAGTTGTTTGGGGCGGGGGTCTTACCCCTCAGTAGAAATGCAGTTGGTGTACTCTACAGCACCTGCTGACTGGGCTAAGTGCGTCTGGAGTTCAAACTCACTTACTTGAAGCTGCCATCCAACACTTAAGCCATTATGCCTTAGGGACTCTCTGAGGAGTGTAGAGTATCTCTTTATAGCCATTACTCACAGATTCACTCTGAGTGGTACAACATTTTCGGGTCCTGTCTCGGAGACAAATAGATTTTTTTGGAAATTATTATTAGATTGGAATACTTGAAGCCATATAACTGAAAATTATTTGTATTAAAAATTGTTGCTTGGAGCTATAATTATTCATTAAAGTCTTTTATTGATAATTGCTTGGAATACTTGAAACTATATAATTGGAAGTATATTATCAGTATTAGAGAGAAATACTTGTAACAATAGAACTGTGAAAAAATGATTATTAAATAGAGATAGTTACTCAGTAAATATCATTACTATTTATTCTCACTGAGTGCCTTATATTTCTGGCTTTGCTCCAGACTTAGCTGATTTTAGTATCAAATAGGAATACTTGAAACTATTTAGACTCAAATGTATGACACTATCTTTTGGCCTGTTTTCTGGTCCCATTTATCTGGGCACAGTCACCAATTATAACGCAATGGTTTAGCTGTGGGTTTTCAAGGTTGAATCCTGTTGGATTCTGCTTGAGGCTGTTCCATGGGTTTTCAGGGTTGAATCTTCTATCTAGCTGTGCCATGGATTTTCAGGGTCTAATCATAGATCTTAAGGCACCAAATATGACTATATTGTTTGGCCCGGTACCAAATGTAATACTATGTTCTGGGGTCAGTTACTATTTATGGCACTAATTATAACGCTATCAAATCTGGTACTATCGCTTAGTTTGGCACCAAATGTAACACTAAGCTTGGGTACGGTACTACTGTAACAATATTACGGCCTCTGATATCCAACACCAATACCTGTGCTAAATGTAATACCATGGTACACAACAACATTTGTGGCACCAAATGTAATAATAATGATTGGTCTTATCCTGGTAACAGCACCAAATGTGGTACTAGAGTTGTCATGGTACTTTTACTTTGGTCTTATCCTGGTAACAGTGGCAAATGTGATTCCAGGTAGTCTGTTTATCTATCCTCTCTGTGCCCACACTGTGTTTGAAAGATCCACAAATAGGAAATGACACAATCCATCCAGAACTTCTTCTAACAGTTGGAGGGATCCATTGGAATAAAATTGCCTGCATGTTGGCAACTCAAAGACAAGAAAAATTCTCCGTCAACAACTAACATTCATTTATTGGAACAAATAGGTATAACAATAATATGTCCAATATATTTATAGAAATTATCACTTTATTATCCAGCTATACTGTTCAATGTTCAGATTGCATACAGAAGAGAGAAAGAAAATAAATAAGGGTCTATGAACAAAGACACAAAGAGACACCCCAAGCCCGACTGACATCTCATCCCAACTACTTCCACCTGACAACTTTTTCAAAATTCACTAATTTCTATATATCTAAATTCATGATATCAATAGCATGATGCCATCTCACTAAGGTATTGCATCATCTCACATGTGTCCCCAAATGTTTACCGCATATTCCATTTTACTCAATCAAACTTGTGACAAGACATGAATCTATTTTGTTTACATTTAGTCTTCCTGTGTAGAATGACAGTTCACTGGTTGAGGTGCACCTGCTTGAACTTACATTGAACTTTAACTTACATTTATGCTCAAAGTTTTCAGCTAACTTAACAGCTAACAGAAAAACTCACAGCTTAAACAAACCAGATGATGAAATAATCAATACAATCAACTATCACAGCAACTGGGTTACAAATGAATATTATCATTAAATAAGAATAGTTACTTGAAGCCATTAACTATGGGCAAATTATTAGTATAATGAATAGTTATTTGAAGGACATTGGCATGATGGTTAGAGTATTCGCCTATGGCTAGGGAGACCTGGGTTCAATCCCAGGTCGAGTCATACCAAAGACTTAAGAAATGGTACTTGATACCTACTTGCTTAACACTCAGCAATATAAGGTAAGGATCAAGGGTAAAGTGGAGCAATCCAGGGAAAGGAGTAACAACCTCCCCTACACCTCAGTGTAGTAGCTATAGAAAAGGGAGCCTTTAGATCACCCTCGACTAAGATCGCTAACTTTACTTACTTATTTGAAGTTATTGTTTATGAAGAATTATTGCTTGAAATATTTGAAACCATATTAATTGGGTGTAAATTATAAGTATTTCATCCTATTTACCCAACCCCTTCGCTCGGGCAGGATATGACACAAGGTCAATTTTTAAGCAGAGTTTAACAGGTTTGAATTCATAGTTTTCCTTCTCCTAGACTAGTTGCCTCACCAGGGCTGAAGAACTAGTCTGCCCTACTATTTACCCATAACTGGAGGGAGAATAATTGGATTCATACTGTTCCTAAGAGTATTAGTGCTATGTGAAATACAATCAGTCTTGTCCAGGATTTGAACTCATGTCACCGTGTCCCTTTCCTACGACGATAACCATCACACCACACCTGAATTATAAGTATTTCATCAGAATACTTGAAACCATCTAACTGTACAGATTAGTTTGATTTCTTTTGTTTAATGGCATATCAACCTTCATGGGTTATTTGATGCTAAAGCTATCCTTGTAGTTGAAGAACAGTGGTACTATCTAACCAATAGGTGGTAGGATAAGGGGGTTCATATCTTTTTTAAGAGGTATTAGTCCAAAAGTGAATGTAATAGCTTGAATGAAGTTTGAAGTTGATCACCTTGAGGCCGCAGTCCAGCACTTTAACCATTATGCCATGGGGATCCCCACTCTTGAGCAAATTAGTGGTATTGAGCAAAGGATTATATGAAACCATATACCTGGGTGCAAGAAGAAAAGAAAATGACTTTGACCAATCAGAATAGACTTTGTCATTAAAATAACCCAGCAAGGATTGAAATACTAAAACCAACCAACCAACCAACCACAGAATGAGACAAACACAAACAATTAGTTAATGTGATTAAAATTTTACCATCAAATATTCCCTTAAGATTTCTATTTGTTTGCACATAGTTAAGAGTCTGGAGCTCTTGGGAATGATGCATTATTTGAACAAAGAATTGTTAAGTGAAGGTTTGATTGTTGACAAAGGATTAACATTAGTTACTTGAAATTCTATAATTGCATGAAAGATTTGCAACTATTTCATTGTGCTTTATTAATAATTACTTGAAACCAAATAACTATTAACCATATTTACCCAACCCCTCCGCTCAGGCAGGATATGACACAAGGTCAATTTTTAAGCGGAGTTTAACAGGTTTGAATTCAGAGTTTTCCTTCTCCTAGTCTAGTTGCCTCACCAAGGCTGAAGAACCTAGCCTGCCCTACAATTTACCTATAGCTGGAGGGAGAATTATTGGATTCATACCTTTCCAAAGGGTATTAGTGCTATGTGAAATGCAATCAGTCTCATCCAGGATTTGAACTCACGTCGCCATGTCCATTTCCTACGACGATAACCATTACACCACGGGCACCTCCAAATAACTATTAACATTAATTAACAGATTGAATCATACCAAAGACTCAAAAAATTGATGCCTCCTTGCTTCACACTTAATATAAGATATGGATCAATGATAAAATGGAGCCATCTCAGGAAAGGAGTAGCACCTTCCCCTACACCTTGGTGTGGTAGCTATTAAAATGGAGCCTTCAGGTCGCTCTCAGCTATAGTCACCATCTTTACTTATAATAGGTAAAATATTCAATTACTATAACTAAAACATTAATTAATAAATACTTGAAATTATTATTAGTTTATTGTGGTTATTTAATGTCAAATCCTGTTCATACAGTAGCGTGCATGTTTATGGCTTCTAATGAAAATAGGAGGTTCATTAGCTTCTATGGATAAACTTTTGATTGGAGAGATAGTAAAGGTTTCTAGGGAAAAACAAAGTCCCTGGTGGTGAATGGTATCAAGTTCTCAGAGGTAGGACTTTCTAGCTGCTCTGTATATGAAACAGCCAAAATCAAGCTTTGCATTAGGGATCTGTATAGTTGGATTTGGGTCTTTTTGTTAGCACCCCTGTCTGTGAGGGCTATGGTTCTCAAGAGTTGAATGGTTTGGCAGCATATTATCCATATTTGTGCCTGATGAAAAAGGTGGATTTGACTGGCCATATCCTCTTTGATAGGTCCAGTAAATTCTGGCGCCAACTTTTTGGGACCAACAATTTGGCTCCACCATTTTGATCTTTGGCATATTTTGAATAGATAAAATTGTAAGGAATGGCCAAATGTATTTCAAATGTTTTTGATTTGAAGCATTCGTGGCAAAACCTGAATCTGGGAACAATCTAATATATGTTCCTTAATAGTTGCTGTTGTTCTTTTCAAACCACTTGGTCCATGGTACTGACCATTGGTATCTTTTGTTCGTTTATCACTTGGTTCATAGCATTGCCTTTTGGTTACTGTTGTTCATTTCAAACCACTTGGTCCATGGCACTGACCATTGGTATCTTTTGTTCGTTTATCACTTGGTTCATAGCCTTGCCTTTTGGTTACTGTTGTTCATTTCAAACCACTTGGTCCATGGCACTGACCATTGGTATCTTTTGTTCGTTTATCACTTGGTTCATAGCATTGCCTTTTGGTTACTGTTGTTCATTTCAAACCACTTGGTCCATGGCACTGACCATTGGTATCTTTTGTTCGTTTATCACTTGGTTCATAGCATTGCCTATTGGTTACTGTTGTTCATTTCAAACCACTTGGTCCATGGCACTGACCATTGGTATCTTTTGTTCGTTTATTACTTGATTCATAGCATTGCCTATTGGTTACTGTTGTTCATTTCAAACCACTTGGTCCATGGCACTGACCATTGGTATCTTTTGTTCGTTTATTACTTGATTCATAGCATTGCCTATTGGTTACTGTTGTTCATTTCAAACCACTTGGTCCATGGCACTGACCATTGGTATCTTTTGTTCGTTTATTACTTGATTCATAGCATTGCCTATTGGTTACTGTTGTTCATTTCAAACCACTTGGTCCATGGCACTGACCATTGGTATCTTTTGTTCGTTTATTACTTGATTCATAGCATTGCCTATTGGTTACTGTTGTTCATTTCAAACCACTTGGTCCATGGCACTGACCATTGGTATCTTTTGTTCGTTTATTACTTGATTCATAGCATTGCCTATTGGTTACTGTTGTTCATTTCAAACCACTTGGTCCATGGCACTGACCATTGGTATCTTTTGTTCGTTTATTACTTGATTCATAGCATTGCCTATTGGTTACTGTTGTTCATTTCAAACCACTTGGTCCATGGCACTGACCATTGGTATCTTTTGTTCGTTTATTACTTGATTCATAGCATTGCCTATTGGTTACTGTTGTTCATTTCAAATCACTTGGTACACGGCTCTAACTATCGGTATCTTTTGTTTGTTTCTTATCACTTAGTTTATAGCACTGCCTGTTGGTTGCTGTTGTTCGTTTCCCGCCATTTGGTTTATTACTCTAATCGTCAGTTCCTGTTTTTGATTCTCATTTTAACACAAAAATATTATAGGAATTCTGAATCTGGTCTCTTTCTGGCATGATCAAGAAAGGACTAACTATCAGATTTGTCTGCTATATCTTCTTGGAGAACTGGTATAACATGATTTTCCTTGTATTTTTTTCCCTATTTTGTCTTATCAAAAAATGGTAAAGCAACTGGATTAAGCATGTTCATTTTTCTTGGATGTCAAGTGCCTCACAATCTTCATCCTTCCATATTTTCCTTGTTTGGTCTTATCCCAAAGATTGCATATCCTGGATATAACATCAAACTATATCCAGTGGTAAAAAAAAGATTGAGGGACAAAATTTAAAAAACCTAATATTTGTTAGAAATAACAACTGTGAAAAGCTGAAATTTTGACAACTGGTAGTCGTTATCATCCATAATAATGTAGAGAAGAGGAAAATCTCATATTTTGTTTTGGCGCGCTATTTAATTCAACACTGAATTTCACCCAATCAGGATGACTTATCCCATTCAGCCCGGACCTTTTTTTCCGGCTAGCAAAACGGGTGAGCGGCCAAACACACTCTCTTCAGCTTGAGACGGCGACCAGAATAGACTTGTCTCTGGTCGTCCCTGCTTAGCGATGCTTTTTAGCTAAACAAGCCACCCAGTGTGGACAACTCACTGTGGCTTCAACCCTAGCAGCAGCAACATGGACACTCAGCGAGGAAACCTTCTAATTTATGGATTCTTTGCGTCTAATATTTTAGACCAAGGAATCCCAGTTGAATATGAATTAGATACGTTCAGCATGCCTTCCACAAGCGCCACAAAAATTTACTATGTCGATCCGAGTGCCACTTCGCTCTCGACACACCTAGCTCTCATTTCACCTCTGGTCACATTAATGGAGATAACGCCTACTCTCCTCAATGACCAGACACACAAAACTACACGGTGACCTTGAATACTTCCCTCACACATCCAACAACACGCTGCCATTTCCAACATCCCGCTAAGCTATCGCGTCTCCCAAACCAACAAGCCTAAATACCACGAGTCTTGCAGCACCAAGAACAAACCGCCACAAAGCTGCAAATAAAAACTTTCATTATTGTGTGTTGTTAAAGCAAAGTCTCGTAATTCATTTGTGTGCCTTAAAAAATATAGCGTTAAACAATATCCTTAACATCGCTATAATAACATACTAAAATTTGAATCATTTGCAAAGGATAGAAAAAGAATTATAACAATTATTTATTTATTTTCAAATTTGGAACGTCCAAAAGTTAGAGACAAAATTGAGAAAAACAATGTAAACAGCCAAAAAAACAATAAAAATACATGTACAATCAATATTTAGTAAATGAGCCCTTTCTCTCAATGACAGCTCCACATCTTCGACAACAAGAACGAATCAGTTCTTGACAATCCTCGATACTAATTTTAGACCATTCTTCTTGAAGCTTCACCCACAAACCCTCCGTGTTAGTGGGATTTCTTTCCATAACTTTCTCTCCAAAGGTCTTCCAAAGATTTTCTATTGGATTTAAGTCAGGACTTTGCAGTGGCCAATCCATAATTTCGAAATCTTGCTCGCTAAGGTAACTCATTACCTCCTTTGCCTTGTGACAGGGGGCATTATCTTGCATAAAGGTAGCCCTATTGAAACCTAAATTCTGTATGATTGGCACAACATGATCTTGAACAATGTTTTTATAGATCTGCGTGTTTACACGAGTTTGTAACCGGGCAAGAGGCGTTGCACCTTGGCTAGAAAACATTCCAAATACCATGACGCTTCCGCCCCCAAACTTGACAGTTTTCTTAGTACACTTTGCACTTAATCTTTCACCAATACGTCTCTTTACATTGTTTTTTTTTCCATCATTTCCAAATAAATTAAACTTGCTTTCATCACTGAAAAATACTTTTGCCCAATTTTCATATGTCCAAATTTTACCTGTACCTGTTTGCAAACTCTAATCTCTTCTTATTATTCTCCGAACTAACAAGTGGTTTCTTCCTTGGGGTTCGATTAAACAGCCCTATTTCTTGCAGTCGTCTAGAAACAGTCTGTCTTGACACATTAACACATGAGGTACTATTCATAACCCTTTTAATTTCTGTGCAAGACTTAAAACGGTCCTTTAATGACATACGCTGCATTATTCGATCTTCTCTTGCCGAAGTTTTGCGGGGTCTGCTGGTTTTAAAAGCACTAACTATTTTGCCAGTATCATTGTAGGATTTAACAACCCTGCCTACAACACTCTTGGAACGTTTCACTTTCTCTGAAATCTCTCTAATGGTGTGCTTTTCCTTGTGTAGCTTCACAATAGCATGTCTCACAGAGTAATCAAGTTTTTGGCGTTTCGCCATGGTGCCGGCTGATGCAACGTTTACAAATGACTAAGTAAGACTTATTCTTTAGAGAAAATCAAAAAATTTGAATATAGCATACTGTTTACATTGTTTTTCTCAATTTTGTCCCTTACTTTTCGACAATCCTATTTTTTAAATAAATAAATGATTGTTATAATTCTTTTTCTATCCTTTGCAAATGATTCAAATTTTAGTATGTTATTATGGATGATAACGACAACCAGTTGTCAAAATTTCAGCTTTTCACAGTTGTTATTTCTAACAAATATCAGGTTTTAAAATTTTGTCCCTTAGTTTTGGATGCTACTGTATATATTATAATAATATCATTATAAATTTTATAATAATTATATACATATATTTATATATATCATAATAATAATATTATTATAAATTATATTATAATCATATATATATTTATATATATTTTAATAATATCATTATAATAAATTATATTATGATTATATATATATTTATATATATAATAATAATATTATCATTATAAATCATGTTATAATTATATATATATATATATATATATATATATATATATGTTTATATGTATAATAATAATATTATCATGAATTATATCATAATTATATATATATATATATATAATGATATTATTATAAATTATATCATAATTATATATATATATATTTATATATATTATAATAATATTACTATAAATTATTATAATTATATATATATTTATATATATTATAATAACATTAGATAAATCATATCATAATAATATATATATATATATTTATATATAAGTTGTTGGCGAACATGGTTGAGGGGGACCCAAAGGCTCTCCTTTCAATAGCTACTACACTGAGGTGTAGGAAAGGGCGATTTTCCTTTTCCTGGATTGATCCACTCTATCCTTGATCCTTACCTTTAAGTCTTTGGTATGAGTCGACCTGGGATTGAACCCCGGTCTCCTGGACCACTGGCGAACACTCTACTCATTAGATTAAGGGCCCTGATTATCATAATAATATGATTATAGATTATATTATAATTATGTGGTGCATTCAATAAGTTTCTAGACTTTTTTTGTACAGGAATTTAAAATTGTCGTAGACTCTTGAAAATTTACTATGTTATTGCTATACACCTTATGAGATGACTAATTAATTTTTATGATTTCAGGTTCCAATGAACAGCTACAGCAGCAATTGGAATACACCCAACTAAAGCCGGATTGTCACAGCTGATGAATTTCAAAAATGCAATCTGGACGTAACGACACTTTAGAAGAATGATATGCTATAAAATTCTGTTTTAAACTTGGAAAAAATGCCACAGAAATGTATGAAATGCTTCAGACTGCTTTTGGAACATTTTGCATGAATCGAGCATCAGTTTTTGAGTGGCATAAGAGATTCAATAAAGGCAGGGAGTCTGTGATGGATGATGAGAGGTGTGGGAGGAGTAAGGAAGTCAATATACCAGAGTTGATTGGCCAAAGGGTTAGGGTTAGGGTTACTATGTTGAGGTTTTAAGGTGATTGTCACACTCACACAAGACGACTTCCATGAGGCCTTCCAGAAGTTGTTGGAACGGTACAACAAGTACATGATATATCAATTCTTGTGGGTTATTTAATGTCAAATACTGTTTTATTTGTATATATAGTCATCTACCGACTGACTGTTTTGCAACTCTTCAGTGTGGCCAGGATTGCGAGATTCTCGAAGCTGGGATTGAAACCCGGCTGACACAAATGCCAATCAAAGATTATACCATATATTTTACAATAAGTAGGTCCATAATGAGATTTGTATTTTTTAATTCGTTTATTTGTTTATTTTCTTCTTACATACCTGTATGTTTCCAGCTTGTTGCTTTCATCAGAGAACATATATGGCACAAGGCCTTGTTAATGGTGTATTCAATGAGACTTGAACTCATGTTTGCAGTTTGGATTATTTTCAGTTGGTTATGAGTTTATATAGAGATTTTCCTCTTTTTTCTTAGAGGGTGTTTCGACATACTCCTGTGGACTCCTTCACATGGTTGAGCAAAGGCAGGATGACCAGCTAGAACCTACATACAACAGCTCTGTGCTGATGAGGCCTTTAAGACCTACCAGAAGCAATAGATGATAGTGAAGGGTGGCGGGAAAGGGTCAGGGAGATCCACACTGGTGGTGGGACATGATGATAAATAAATGAAAAAAATACAAATCTCTTCGTGGACCTACCTATTTTTAAGAATTTTTATTCTCTCTTCGGACCAACAACAAAAATTTGAATATATATATATATATATATATATATATATATATATTGTAAGTAAATAGTTTGTAGGTTACATTTTTAAACAACTGAGATTCATTTGTTTGCACACAGTTATATGGTTTCAAGTATTATAATCTCAGTGCAATAGACTCTCGGCCATCAACTTCTAGCACCTTCAAGATAAAATAGGGTGCTGGTTTACTACAAAATCAATTTGAAGAATATGGTTTGGACTATCAGAGCTATGGCATGACATGACCAGCCAATTGATCAGGTTGGTCCTCACCAACTGCGTTATCTAACCGAGTAAAGGCCAAACTGGAGTGTTGCAAGTCATTTCAACTTATCAGTAGCTTAGTTATGGACTACTTAACCACTAGGATCCAATCCTGAAGCATTATGGATCACTATCCGCCGCTAATAGGTGGCCTTGGTGGTGAGAGGGGATCTTACCCCTTTGTAGAGCTGCAGTTAGCACATTTTTCTGCCCCAACTGACAAAGAAGTGTTATTATGAGTTATTTAAAGCATATAAGTAAAGTTAGCGACCATAGTCGAGGGTGACCCGAAGGCTCCCTTTTCGATAGCTACTACACCAAGGTGTAGGGGAGGGCGCTACTCCATTCCCTGGATTGCTCCACTTTACCCTTGAACCGTACCTTATCATGCTGAGTGTTAAGCAAGGTGGTATCAAGTTCCATTTTTAAAGTCTTTGGTATGACTCGACCTGGGATTGAACCCAGGTCTCCCGGGCCATTGGCGAACACTCTAACCGCTGGGCCAATGTCCCGGTTGTTTAAAGCATATAGTTGCTTGAAATACTTCAAACCATATAATCATGTATAAATTATTTGTATTTGATAAAGGTACTTGAAACCATATAATTGTGTATAATTTTTTATTTGATAAATGAAGTGGATGAAATGTTTGCCAGTGGCCCAGGAGACTGAGGTAAAGTGGAGCAATCTAGGAAAAGGAGTTGTGCTCTCACCTACACCTCGGTGTATTCACAATTGAAAGGGGAGCCTCCCGGTCATCCTCGACTACGGTCACTAACATTACTTACTTTTCTTGTATTTAATTGGAATACTTGAAAACATAACTGTGTATAAGTTATAATTATTAGACTGGAATACTTGAAACCATATAATTGTGTACAAATTTTTTGTATTTAGAC
>OY757913.1:100089756-100099756 GCA_963585895.1 Sepioteuthis lessoniana | reverse complement strand
GAACTCATATGTATACACATACACACACACATATATATATGCATATATATGCTCACACAAACATATGCATATATGCGGTGTATTCAATAAGGTATTCTGATGAAATACTTATAATTCAGGAGGTGCCCGTGGTGTAATGGTTATCGTCGCAGGATATGGACACGGCGACACGAGTTCAAATCCTGGACCTGACTGACTGCATTTCACATAGCACTAATACTTTTGGGAAAGGTATGAATCCAATTATTCTCCCTCCAGCTATCGGTAAATAGTAGGACAGACTAGGTTCTTCAGCCTTGGTGAGGCAACTAGTCTAGGAGAAGGAAAAACTCTGAATTCAAACCTGTTAAACTTCGCTTAAAAATTGACCTTGTGTCATATCCTTCCCGAGCGGAGGGGTTAGGTAAATAGGATCTAGACGTAACGACACTTTAGAAGAACGATATGCTATAAAATTCTGTTTTAAACTTGGAAAAAATGCCACAGAAACGTATGGGATGCTTCAGACTTCTTTTCGACCATCTTGCATGAATCGAGCATCAGTTTTTGAGTGGCACAAGAGATTCAAGAAAGGCACGGAGTCTGTGAGGGATGAGAGGTGTGGGAGGAGTAAGAAGTAAATACACCACAGTTGATTGGCCAAAGGGTTAGGGTTACTATGTTGAGGTTTCAAGGGAGTTCAGAAAGAGATTCCTTGGGAAGAGGCCAACACTCTTCAAATCGGGTCAGTGGCATTGCCACCAGGACAATGCATTAGTCCACAACTCCATCCTTGTCACAGACTATTTGAACAAGATGGGCATCAAGATAGTGTAGTATCACCTCCCTTACTAAGGTCAGTAAATGGGCAGTCAATACTAACTCAACAGAAATCTTGGTCCTTACTTCCACCTCGGCCAAGGAATGCTATCCCAGAATCCATCGCCTCTCACTCTTCTCTCTTCCCTTCTCTCTCCTTTTCTCTCTCGCTCTCGCTCTCCCTCTGGCCAATCAGCGGAGATAGTAGCAGTTGCTGAAGACGACCCAAGACAGAAGAGGAAGCAGCTGCTGAAGAGATTAAAAACACTAAACACACGTGTTGACCGCCGGACATTTTCTAGCCAACACGTGGTGTTGTATACGAAGAATAAAATTCCTCTTTTAAAGTTAATATTTGTACTTCTCATTTATTATCTCAAATAACATAACCCAAGTACATATATTACAATAGTTCCTCACTCTCCCTATAGTCCAGTCCCTGTGACTTTTGGCTATTCTCTAAGCTCAGAGGCCGACGTTATGAGACAATTGAGGAGAAGAAAGAGGCTGTGACGAAGGTTATTGACACGCTCACACAAGACGACTTCCATGGGGCCTTCCAGAAGTTGATGGAACGGTACAACAAGCGCATTGCAGCCGGAGGAGATTACTTCGAAGAGGTCTAGAGTTTCATGTGTGTACTATCAATAAAAGTGCCCATACGAAAAAAGTCTGGACTCTTATTTAATGATCCTTGTATATATATATACACTCACATATACACACACATATGGGAAAAATAAGTGGAAAGGAGAAAATGAAACGCTTACAAGGGGTTTAATGCTAGTTAGATTCACTAAAATCTACCGTTTCTCCACATATACACACACATATATACACACACACACACACACACACACATATATATATATATATATAAACTGCATTTTTCAGAGTGAAAGTTTTTCAAAAAGAGTGATTAATATGGTTAATTTTTTCTTTGAAGGAGGATATTGTGTGTGTGTGCGCGGGCGCTTAAGTTTGAGCTTTTTTGAATATATAAGAATGATTGCGTATATGCTGTCACTCGCGCACACATATATACGTATATTTGCGCATATAATGGCATGCATCTTTACCCATATACACATTGTAGAGAAGAGGAAAATCTCGTATTTTGTTTTGGCACGCAATTTAATTCAACACTGAATTTCACCCAATCAGGATGACTTATCCTATTCAGCCCAGACCTTCATTTCCGGCTAGCAAAACGGGTGAGCGGCCAAAACCAGTCTCTTCGGCTTGAGACGGCGACCAGAACAGACGTGCCTCTGATCGTCCCTGCTTAGCGATGCTTTTTAGCTAAACAAGCCACCCAGTGTGGACATCTCACTGTGGCTTTAACACTAGCAGCAGGAACATGGACACTCAACGAGGGAACCATCTAATTTATGGATTCTTTACGAGGAATCCCAGTTGAACATAAATTAGAAACATTCAGCATGCCTTTCACAGGCACTACTTCATGTCACCCCAAAAATTGACTATGTCGATCCGAGCGTAACTCCGCTCTCGACAACATGGAGATATCGCAGACTCTCCTCCAAAAACCAGATACAAAACTACACGGTGACTTTAAACACATCCCTCACACGTCCAACAACACGCTGCCATCTCAACATTCCGCTAAGCCATTTCGTCTCCAACACTAACAAGCCTAAACACCACGAGTCTTGCAGCACCAAAAGCAAACCATATTCAAAGCTGCAAATAAAGAACTTTCGTTGTTGTGTTGTTAAAGCAAAGTTTCGTAATTCATTTGTGTTGCCTCTAAAAATATAGTGTTCGGGAAAATAACAAAATTCCTCGAAACCGCTAAAACATATTTTCGATGTCTGTTACTTGGAAGGAGTGAATCGCAAGATGGGGAAAGAATTGTTACAATCAGAATGATTTCTTTTTCTCTTGATGCTGTCTATCTTTCTAATAGCTGAAGGTTTATTTGATGTGAATTTGCGGTGAATTTTATTAATGGTTTCTTTGTTTTATGGCATATCAACCTTTGTAGGTTATTTAATGCCAAAGCTATTCTCCTAGAAGAACAGTACTGTTACTATTTAACTCGTAACTGGGAGGATAAGGGGGTTCATACCGTTCCCAAGGGTATTTGTCCGAAAGTGAATGTAATAGTGTGACTGGAGTACGAACTCGCTTATTACGATTTCGCTTTAACAATTACACCACGAGGACACCCCCGAATTTTATTGAGTAATCATGATGGTGATTAAAATCATCATCGTGCAACTTTTTTAAGAAAGGTTTTTTGGGTTTTTTTTTTACTTTTATAATTGTCAAGATTGTGATTTGAACGGTTGTTGTTGATACTTATGATGCTTGGTTTGGTTTTATGGCACATCAACCATTGTAGGCTATTAAATGCCAAATCTGTTTCTATAATAATAATAATAATAGTGCTTAAAAATGAGAAGGGGAATCAAATTTAGTTGATGTTTTTGTTATGTGTTTATGTCGAATTTGGATAGCCGACGTTTGTTTTCTTGTCGACATTTTGCGATTATCTCAGATTTATGGGTTAATAATATATTTTGCGATCGGTGGGTGATTATCGCAACTTTTTCATGGCGGCAAAGTAGGCTTCTTCTTGATATTTTATTGTAGGCGGATGCTGATATTATAACTTCCCAAGTTATGCTTGGTGTGATGTTCCTGTCTTTTAGTTTCCAAGTGTATGCTGAGAGTGTTGAATTGTGCGAGTATTTTCTATTTAAGAACTAGAGTTTGTGGCCATATGTTCTTTGTTTGAAGGTTCCCTTCATTACGCATATGAACTATTTTGTCCTTACCGTGGCATTGTATACCAGGTTTTTTGTTTTTTTAAGCAGTTTCCCTGTAAGGGGCATGTCAATTTGTCTCTACAATTGTCCTTGATAGTTTCCATTGTGTTGTTGTTGCTTTCTATGTTTTGTTTGTGTTTTTAATTATTATAATTTATATGTCAAGAAAGTTTATTTCAAAATTGGTTTTTATGGCAATTTTGAATCCTAGTAGCGTTAATGCATTTGTTATTTTTTTCCTGTATTTTTCCAGTCTAGTTTAGGACCGATTGGTTCTTTTTAGATGATAAGGCCATTGTCTCAATAATATCCCATGTTTTCTTTGTCTGTTATTCTGGATAGTTGCACCCCACAAGGCACCAACTATACGGCCACCTGCTTCCCATCACGAAAACTATCCAAGTTAGACGAACCAGACATGTAGGACACTGCTGGAGAAGCAGGACGAGCTCATAAGTGATGTACTCCTATGGACCCCCACATATGGCCGGGCAAAAGCAGGAAGACCAGCTCGAACATACATTCAGCAGCTATGAGAGGATACGGGATGTAGCCCTGAAGACCTACCAGAGGCGATGAACGATAGGGGGAGTGGCGACAGATGGTCAGGGATATCAGTGCTAGCGGCACGACATGATGATGATGACATACTTCTACACGACATAACTTCCCATGGTCATATCAAAGAGTTTGACGTTACTCTTTGATGTGACCTTGAAAAGCTATGACCGTGTTGATATATGTGAACAAGTCGGAATTCTTTGATGTGAATCATCATCATCACTTAATAAAATCCACCACGAATTCACACCAAATAAACCTTTAGCAATCAGAAAGATAGGTAGCATCAAGAGAAAAAGAAATCATTCAGATAGTAACAATTCTTTCCCGATCCCCTCTTCACCCACTCTTCTCTACTCACACTCTTTCTTTGTTTCATCCCTTCCTAACAACAGACTGCGGAAATATGTGTATATATGTAAAGATGCATGCCACAACATGCTCAAACATACGTATATATATGTGTGCATGAGCGACAGCACATACACAAACATACATTCAAAAGCACATAAACGTAGGCACAATATCATCCTTCTCACGAAAAATTAACCATATAATATACAATGAATTTTGATAATTTTGAATGAATTAACCATATAATATACAATAAATTAACCATATAATATACAATGAATTTTGAAAATTTTGAATGAAATAACCATATAATATACAATGAATTTTGAAAATTTTGAATGAATTAACCATATAATATACAATAAATTTTGAAAATTTTGAATGAATTAACCATTTAATATACAATGAATTTTGAAAATTTTGAATGTATTAACCATATAATATACAATGAATTTTGAAAGTTTTGAATGAATTAACCATATAATATACAATGAATTTTGAAAATTTTGAATGAATTAACCATTTAATATACAATGAATTTTGAAAATTTTGAATGAATTAACTATATAATATACGATGAATTTTGAAAGTTTTGAATGAATTAACCATATAATATACAATGAATTTTGATAATTTTGAATGAATTAACCATATAATATACAATGAATTAACCATATAATATACAATGAATTTTGAAAATTTTGAATGAATTAACCATATAATATACAATGAATTTTGAAAGTTTTGAATGAATTAACCATATAATATACAATGAATTTTGAAAATTTTGAATGAATTAACCATATAATATACAATGAATTTGAAAGTTTTGAATGAATTAACCATATAATATACAATGAATTTTGAAAATTTTGAATGAATTAACCATATAATATACAATGAATTTGAAAGTTTTGAATGAATTAACCATTTAATATACAATGAATTTTGAAAGTTTTGAATGAAATAACCATATAATATACAATAAATTAACCATATAATATACAATGAATTTTGAAATTTTTGAATGAATAAACCATATAATATACAATGAATTTTGAAAATTTTAAATGAATTAACCATATAATATACAATGAATTTTGAAAATTTTGAATGAATTAACCATATAATATACAGTGAATTTTGAAAATTTTGAATGAATTAACCATATAATATACAATGAATTTTGATAATTTTGAATGAATTAACCATATAATATACAATGAATTTTGAAAATTTTAAATGAATTAACCATATAATATACAATGAATTTTGAAAATTTTGAATGAATTAACCATATAATATACAATGAATTTTGAAAATTTTGAATGAATTAACCATAAAATATACAATGAATTTTGAAAGTTTTGAATGAATTAACCATATAATATACAATGAATTTTGAAAGTTTTGAATGAATTAACCATATAATATACAATGAATTAACCATATAATATACAATGAATTTTGAAAATTTTGAATGAATTAACCATATAATATACAATGAATTTTGAAAGTTTTGAATGAATCAACCATATAATATACAATGAATTTTGATAATTTTGAATGAATTAACCATATAATATACAATGAATTAACCATATAATATACAATGAATTTTGAAAATTTTAAATGAATTAACCATATAATATACAATGAATTTTGAAAGTTTTGAATGAATTAACCATATAATATACAATGAATTTTAAAAATTTTAAATGAATTAACCATATAATATACTATGAATTTTGAAAATTTTGAATGAATTAACCATATAATATACAATGAATTTTGAAAATTTTGAATGAATTAACCATATAATATACAATGAATTTTGAAAGTTTTGAATGAATTAACCATATAATATACAATGAATTTTGAAAGTTTTGAATGAATTAACCATATAATATACAATGAATTTTGATAATTTTGAATGAATTAACCATATAATATACAATGAATTAACCATATAATATACAATGAATTTTGAAAATTTTGAATGAATTAACCATATAATATACAATGAATTTTGAAAATTTTAAATGAATTAACCATATAATATACAATGAATTTTGAAAGTTTTGAATGAATTAACCATATAATATACAATGAATTTTGAATATTTTAAATGAATTAACCATATAATATACAATGAATTTTGAAAATTTTGAATGAATTAACCATATAATATACAATGAATTTTGAAAATTTTAATAGAATTAACCATATAATATACAATGAATTTTGAAAATTTTGAATGAATTAACCATATAATATACAATGAATTTTGAAAATTTTAAATGAATTAACTATATAATATACAATGAATTTTGAAAATTTTGAATGAATTAACCATATAATATACAATGAATTTTGAAAGTTTTGAATGAATTAACCATATAATATACAATGAATTTTGAAAGTTTTGAATGAATTAACCATATAATATACAATGAATTTTGAAAGTTTTGAATGAATTAACCATATAATATACAATGAATTAACCATATAATATACAATGAATTTCGAAAATTTTGAATGAATTAACCATATAATATACAATGAATTTTGAAAGTTTTGAATGAATTAACCATATAATATACAATGAATTTTGAAAGTTTTGAATGAATTAACCATATAATATACAATGAATTAACCATATAATATACAATGAATTTTGAAAATTTTGAATGAATTAACCATATAATATACAATGAATTTTGAAAATTTTGAATGAATTAACCATTTAATATACAATGAATTTTGAAAATTTTGAATGAATTAACCATATAATATACAATGAATTTTGAAAGTTTTGAATGAATTAACCATATACTATACAATGAATTAACCATATAATATACAATGAATTTTGAAAATTTTGAATGAATTAACCATATAATATACAATGAATTTTGAAAGTTTTGAATGAATCAACCATATAATATACAATGAATTTTGAAAGTTTTGAATGAATTAACCATATACTATACAATGAATTAACCATATAATATACAATGAATTTTGAAAATTTTGAATGAATTAACCATATAATATACAATGAATTTTGAAAATTTTGAATGAATTAACCATTTAATATACAATGAATTTTGAAAATTTTGAATGAATTAACCATATAATATACAATGAATTAACCATATAATATACAATGAATTTTGAAAATTTTGAATGAATTAACCATATAATATACAATGAATTTTGAAAATTTTGAATGAATTAACTATATAATATACAATGAATTTTGAAAGTTTTGAATGAATTAACCATATAATATACAATGAATTTTGATAATTACGAATGAATTAACCATATAATATACAATGAATTAACCATATAATATACAATGAATTTTGAAAATTTTAAATGAATTAACCATATAATATACAATGAATTTTGAAAGTTTTGAATGAATTAACCATATAATATACAATGAATTTTGCAAGTTTTTAATGAATTAACCATATGATATACAATGAATTTTGATAATTTTGAATGAATTAACCATATAATATACAATGAATTAACCATATAATATACAATGAATTTTGAAAATTTTGAAAATTTTACACTCTGACGGACGAATGCATACAGCATGAAACCCAGAGTCACAGACACTACCGAGTAATATATATATATATATATATATATATATATATATATATATGTGTGTGTGTGTGTGTGTGTGTGTGTGTGTGTGTGTGTGTGTGTGTAAAACTCTATTTTCGAAAGTGTGCACAATTTGATATAAACGCAAAATTTGGTCCACATCAATTCACCAAGTGACTTTACTGAGAGCCATAATTCTTTACTATACACATAGATATATATATATATACACACACGTATATGAATATATGTATATATGCACACACATATATACGTTTGCACACGTACATACAAATATGTACATACATACACACACATATATATATACACACACACATACATATATAAATATACATCCACATATACATATAAATGTAAACAAACACACACATATACATATATGCATTCACACATTCACATATGTGTATACACACACACATGTGTTTACACACACACATATATACACACACACATATATATACACACACACACACACACATATACATATATATATGTATAAGCCAAGTCATCTGGGGCCGTAGAATACACTGACTGCATCTGTGTATAGAGGTACACACGCAACGAGTGTCCTGAATATGATATCCAATCATCTGACGACGACGTTCAAGCCTTGTAGAATGTGGAGTTCACCTCCACAGCCATTGCTCCCAGGTTCACTCTGACGCGGAGTGGTCGCATCTAATAGAGTCTTATCTACGAGTCAAATAAAACAAATTGTGTAAACAAATGACTGGTGTTGAATTGTGACTGTTATACAGTAATACTTGAAAACATTTAGTTGTATGTAAAAAGAGCTCAGGCTCATTTAAGAATGTTAACAACAAAATGTGTTGACAAATGTATATATATATATATATTTAACATTAACAGGATATAGTATTAAAGAACCTATAATGGTTGATGTGCAAAAAAAAAACAACTAAACCAAACACACATAGACACACACATATATGTACAGAGAGAGAGAGAGAGAGACATATATATATATATATATATATATATATATATATATATATATATATATACAAAATCATACGCACATATATATATATATATATATATATATATATACACACACACACAAGCACATGAATGTATATGTACATATATTCACACATACAAATATTGTAAACGTGTATACACGTGCAAAAATATGTACAAGTATACAAACACACACATGTACATATCCAAGCATACGCAAACAAATATATATATATATAATTATATAAACACACACGCCAACATATATATATATATATATATATATATATATATATATATATATATATATATATATACACTCTCACACAACATATACACACATATATATGCATACATGCACATCTATACACATACATATCTATATATACACACATGTAGATGTACAAACAGTCACTTATATGAATATATATATATATATGTACTGTTAAGTTCTGGGCGATAGCTACCATATTTGCTACGTCCCTCACTCGTGTGTAGACAATATTCTTGATATTCCTGCATGTCCCGGACACGTCAGTGAAAAGATGTTGGTAAACTAATTAAGATTTATAATTCGTCCTATATCCCGACTTGCCTCGCTGGGATATTTCACTGGTAATAATAAAAAGGGGGGGGATCGACAACAAGCTGCAGAATTATTGCACGGAAAAAAACTCAAGACAACACCAATTTTTAACAACATATAAAATAAATTTCTTCCGTTAGCATCCAACAAACAAAATAATATAAACGCATAAAAGTTCAAGATATACAGATAAGACTTATCTGAGAGACGATGTTGAACAAAAATAGTCAATATAGACATTTTAGAAAATTATGCTTCTTTTCAACTGTTCATATCA
>OY757913.1:99957256-100084756 GCA_963585895.1 Sepioteuthis lessoniana | reverse complement strand
AATTCCCCATATATGATATTTCTCCTTACTAGAGCAAATCTATTTTAAACAGCTATAATATATTCCATCTTTAGTTAATATATTCCACATATATCATAATTTTATGCTTTCTCTTTTTCTTCCTCCTTTTGGTTCGAAATCTTTCTCGATAAACAAACGGACTTATTTCTAATAAGTCAAATGACGTAATGTAAAACAACAAACGCTGATTCAGTAATTAAACGACAAACTTTTTCTTGTTGTACAAAATTTACCTAGGTTTTTGTATTTTGCACTTTTAAAACATCCATCGTTGATTTAACATCACTAATATCATCCCTCATAGCCCTGATGATGGTTTATTAGAACCGAAACGCTAGTGTGTCGACTTTGCTTCTCAATAAATCTCTCCTTCTACTTGGATTACCTTGTTATCAATTTTTCTTTAAATATTGTCGGGTTACACACCATTATTTACTTCCACGCCGCCAATGGCCCTGGAGACCTGGGTTCAATCCCAGGTCGAGTCATACCAAAGACTCAAAAAATGGTACTTGATGCCTCCTTGCTTAACACTCAGCATTATAAGGTACAGATCAAGGGTAAAGTAGAGCAATCCAGGGAAGGAGTAGCGCCCTCCCCTACACATTGGTGTAGTAGCAATCGAAAAGGGAGCCTTCGGGTTACCCTCGACTATGGTCGCCAACTTTACTTACTTACTTATCCTTGTAAATGCGTGACTACTTAATCGTGTCTAGTTAATTTGGCATCGCATGTGTGCAATGTGGCCCATTGGGTCAGTGGTAGATTTTCGGCTCTGCATTTTGTGCTTCCTGGTCCGATTTCCAATGGTGGAGATCACGGTATGCACGGTGTACTTGCCGGATTTTCTAGTAATGGTAATTCAATTCATAACATATACACACACGCACATATATATACACTCATACATATGTTTGCCCTTTCGGCTGGGGTTGTAGAATACAGTGACTGCTTCTCTGCAGAGGGGTAAGACCCTCCCCCCACCACCAACGAGTGTACTGAATATGACAGTAAACAATCTGATGGTGAGGTTCCAATAATACTGGATCTTTGTGGAATGCGGAGCACCCCTTTTTTGCCATCTCTCCCCGGTCAACTCTGGCCAGGAAGCGTAGCACCTGATCGGGTCCTATCTGTGGGGCCAATAGAACTAATTTGCGTACTTATGCTAAAATAAATTACTTGATAGAACTGTTTTGATATCTAAACTGCGTACTTATGCTAAACTGAATAACTTGAAATAGAACTGTTTTGACATTTCACTGTGTGTGGAAAAATCCATACTCATTCTAAACTGAATTGTTTGAATTAGAACTGTTTAAGTGAATAGCTTGAAATAGAAATGTTTGTGTCAATTAAAATGTGTACTCATGCTAAACTGTTTATTTCCATAAAAATGGATTTGGCATTAAATAACCTACAAAGGTTGATATGCCATAAAACCCAAACAACCAATCAGTCATACACATGTTTACACATGCATTTACACATATGTAGCAGGACCGATAAGGATGTCGACTCTACTTGGTTTATAAACGTAAATTAATGTGAAAAGCCAAGACAATGAAGTGACAAAGGCAAGGATAACAGAAAACAGATAACAAGAAAACGGGCGTAGCAACGACGGCAGGAACCGACAATCAGCAGGACAAGCACCACTAGCGACAGGGATGTCCGAGCAGCCGGTGGATCGGAACAAAGGTGAGGAGAGAGGGATGTTCCTTCCTTCACCTGAGGCGCGTTCGGTTCGGGTGAACCACTTGAATCAGGAGGCTCCTGTTTCCTGGTCGTCTGCTTCGTGCTTGCCTCCTGGCCGTCTACTTCGACGATTCTGGGGGGTGGGGAATCGCTGGAGATACTCCAACTTGGGGCTGGAGACCTCCTTACCTAAACAGGTCCGAGTCGAGGAGCAGATAATGTCAAGGATCAATCTCAAGTCGTAGGATCGCAGCTGAACCGATCCTATGGTGAGCGTCAACCACAAAAAATGGGGTCTCAGCCAGAACAACTCCAAATGGCTAAATAAATCACAAAGGAGTGATTGCTGTGTGAGCATATCGCTCAACGAGGCGCTGGGGTGATCTAGACACAAAATATCCGTGGAACAGATACTACACTTTGATCCCGCCCCCTGGGGTCACGCAAGGTAAATGTATTTGTCTCTGCCTCCCAACAGTCAGGACTTGACACATGGTCAATGACCCGAAGGTCGGCTTAAAGTGGGGATTAAGGGAGGGGAAGGACGGGCACGAGCCGAGGCTTGAACCCTGCTGGACATAGCAGGTCATCGTCTCACTTAATGCAATGTGAGCCTGATGAGCCAAGCTAGACATGGACCCAAACATGGGTCCAGGCACGGATGCCTGATTATAGCTTAAACTGGACAACGAGGTCCAGTGCTACAATTGCTGGTCAATGACCACGCACTCACCCAGCCCAAAGGCCGAGGGGCTTTATTTGTCTTTGCCTCCCACCAGACAAGAAAGAAACAAGAAGTGACGAGCAAAATGGCCTACCTCAAAGTTCGAAAATGACGCGAATGTTTCTTGCGTGTAGAGAACCGGAAATATGGAAAAACGAAAGCGTGAGCGTCGTTGGGAGTGCAATTTGTTGGTCTCGCGTCTCATCTCTGGTGGGATGGGGTTTGCAACATATGTAAATTTCGGTCAGCCAGAACCGGTATAAAAGAAGCATTGTGAGGAGGGGCATTTGTTGTTGCTTGGCAGCAGAACTGTGCAAACCAGTGTATTGACGTGGCAAGTGATAGTAAGAGTGAGAGTAAGAATCAGAGAGACAGAACCGGTGGCGAGCAGATAAAAGGTTAAACAAGTATTGCTTTGTTATATCAATAATTCAATTTAGGCACACAGAGTTTCAAGGATTGCTACTTGATACGAATAATTTGGTTTCACCCGACCCATTCGTTTGCACATAGTTGAATGTTTTTAAATGTTGCAATGTATCCCTAACAATTCAATTAAATACTTGTTGTAACCCTATAGGGTCAGAGACCAGTCAGAGAAATTTTATCAACCAGAAGAAAAAGGAACTGGTTTGGATTTTGGTAGAATAGACTAATACATTACGGATGTGCGATGGTGAAATCGATTTTTAAAATGTAGTTTAGATTTTTTAAAATTTGTTATTTTGATGAGAAGGAATTTAACAAAACGAATTGTTATAGCTTAAAGTAAAGCAGTTAGAAGATGGATAAATCGTTTTGACAGATCACGTTGTTCCGGGCGGTTTGAAGTGAAAAAGCTGAATCCAGATTTGAGTCGATACTGTCAATCATCAAGAGCAAATGATCTAAAATTGGGATGACCTACTTCCTAAAATTGAATATGGAATTTCTTTAAACAATCTCCATTTAATACACCTCAGCAAAAATTGTTGAAATCCAAATTACAAGAAAATTGATTTTTTAAATTTTGTTTTCGCCTTCAACACCCCTCAGATGAAGATATACATAATTTGGCTGGGTTTGTCTCTCGTAGAATTGGACCTGCAAGAGACAGAAGAAAGAGCAGCACTTGAGTCGGTGAGCAGTTTCCCCGAATCAAGGGTAAAATGGAGCAATCCAGGAAAGGAGTAGCGCCCTTCCCTACACCTCAGTGTAGTAGCTATCGAAAAGGGAGCCTTTGGGTTACCCTCGATTAAGGTCACCAACTTTACTTTTTTACTTTTATTTGACCTTTAGATAGGACCCTCTTAGGTGCCACTGCTCCAGGCCTGAGAGGATCTGGGAGCAATGGCAATGAAGACGTACTGTACATTCCCCAAAGCTACAAAAGTGGAGCCTCACAATCAGATTGTGTCATATCCAGGACACTTATTGGTGGCTCTTACTCCTCTGCAGAGATACAGTCGGTGTATTTTACAGCGCCAGCCAACCGAGCAGCATACTTTTTGGTTTGGTTTCTTTGTTTAATGGCATATCAACTGTTGTATCAGGGTAAGGAAGAGATACACAGTGAAATAGAGAGAATGTACCGGACATTGGCATGATGGTTAGAGTGTTTGCCAATGGCTCAGGAGACCTGGTTTCAGTCCCAGGTCAAGCCATACCAAAGACTCAAAAAATGGTTCTCGATGTCTCCTTGCTCAACACTCAGTTTTATAAGATATGCATCAAGGGTAAAGTAGAACAATCCAGGGAAAGGAGTAACACCCTCCCCTACACCTCGGTGTAGTAGCTATCAAAAATGGAACCTTTGGGTCACCCTCGACTACGGTCACCAACTTTACTTTTTACTTATTTATTAACTGAATTGGTACAGTCCAACAAATATTATGTCTCACACTGTTGGTGTTACGTCCGAAGTTGGTTTTACTACTAACCGAGATCTTTCAGTACTGACGTGCTTAAGGAACATAACGTCTTTTATACCTCTGAGATACCAGAAGTCATGTGGTACAAGCCTCTATACAACATCAACCTTCTTAGATTATTTAATGCCAAAACCATCCCTGAAGGAGGACAGTTGTGTTACTATCTAAACCACAGCTAATGGGGATAAGGAGGTTCATTTCTTTCTTAAGGCTTTTAATTCAAAATTAAATTTGACAACATGACTTGAGTTTGAACTTGCTTACACTGATGTTGCTGCCCATTACATTAACCACTACATCATGGAGACTCCCACAATACTTCTGGCTTTGTGCTAAATTAATCTCTGCTTATTAAAATCACCAGAGATTGGCCAATTGATGAAACTGTATCTCTATTAACTACATAAATCTCACTATGTATCAAACACATAAGCTTGATAACTGTTTAAAAATGCAGGCGTTTGATTGTCCACTACACCAGGAATAAGAGCAACATAAGTCTTTGGTTTGGGTTCTTTTTCTAATGGCATACCAACCTCCATAGGTTATTTAATGCCAAAGCCATTCTTACAGAAGAAAAGTAGTGGTAGTGTTTAAATCATAGCTGACAGGATGCATCTTTGGGTAGAATAAAATGGTTTATTTTAAAATTCCCCAATGATTACCTGAGGAAATGTAGAGAGGCAAGCAGCTGAAATGGTGTGATAAGAACAGCTGTGATGAGAATACTGATAACCCCTTTAGAAGACCTAGCATTGAAATGCACACCATATGAGAAAACCTGCATTAGAGGGAAAAAAACACTTGGTTTAAAACTTCAAATTTACTACAGGATGATAGTGATGGTGGTGGATTTTTTTGGAGAACATGTGCCAACATTCTGAAATCATTTTCTCACATACACTAAGGAATTTTTTTAGCAACAGATTATCACCAATCTTCAGAATTAGTAAACCCCCACCAATTTTTTTTTCTAAAAGAGTTTCTTTGAAAAAGACCAGGATTTTACTAATTCTAGTAAAACATTATACAATCAAAATGGATATCATTAAAAATTACAGTATCATGCATAAATACGTAACAATATTCTTTATAAGTTGATTTTCTTCTCAAATAAAAATCATCATCAACCGAATGGATTCCTTTGTCTTGCTACACATTCCCTCACTCTTAGGTCTTCTAGATGGTATCTAGTATCTGCTAAGAGCAAATGAATATAATCGTTGGTTGGTTGGTTTCTTTGTTTAATGGCATATCAACCTATGTAGGTAATTTAATGCCAAAGCCATTTTCTTAGAAGAACAGTAGTGGTACTATTTAATGCATAGCTGGGAGGATAAGAGGGTTCATACCTTTCCCAAGGGTATTTGTCTGAAAGTGAACCTCATAGCGCGACTGGAGTACGAACTCACTTACTACTCATAATCTTTATTAAAAAAGATTATTTTTTTCTAAACCAAATATACCGTGATTTGATCGTTTATAGAGGAATGTCATTCAAGTATTTATCACCAAACTCAAAAGCATTGGAACTTTCAATTGAAAAATAAAGTTCTAAAATCTCTCTAACAAAAAAATAAATTTTCCTAAATATTAACCTGGCACACATTATGGAATTAGTACACTCCGATGATGTTCAGTAATTTTTTATTTACTTAGCAGTAAATAAACTAACAACTAATAAACTACAAAATGTTTTTTCTTTAATACCGAAATCTTCTGGCTTTAGAAAATATTCCTTAAATTAACTTAATTAAACCATTTACTGCTTCTCTGGTCTGATAAAATGGGAAGGCACCATGTGCGTCAGTGCTGAGGAGCGAAAGACCATCTCTCTCGTTTCTGAAGTCTTGTTCATAAAAGAGGTAGATTCCCCAGTTTGCCTGGTCATGTGACCAAAAAAGACTTGTTACGTGAGAGAGTTCCTCAAACACTGTAAGACCTCTCCATTCAGTCTCCAAACAACATTAACAAAGTAATATATAGGCTGTCTCAATATACATGGGATCCATGTGACTGCTAATAACTCTATTATTAATAATAATAATGTGTTGTTTTTTTTTTTGTTTCAGATTTTAAGATAGTATACAATAACAATTACTAAACCTTGATTACAATGTCTTAGACCAAAGAGGAAAAAATATTTTGCATCACTATTTATTCAGAGACAAAATCATTCAAAACTGTCTCAAAATAGTTTCAACCTATTAATGGTTGGATTTTTTCTAAGCCTCTCAGAAGAAAATTTTCTAGAATAAACCAATACTGAGGAGAATGTTATGGAATAACCTAATGTCAAGAAAAAAATATGGTAATGTACTTATTTTTTACTGCTACCTATTCATATTAACTTTTATAAAAGCAACATGGTAGAATCAAAACAACTTTCATTAAATATTATAGTATTGTCCACTAATAAATACACATTTAAATTTTCTTTATAAAAGGCTAATTTTCTTCTAAACCTAAGATATCAAAATTTTATTATATCTCGTGAGAACATTATCCAGTCAAAATGGATATTAAGATTTACTGTATTACCCATTGATACCAAATTTAAAAAAAAATGTTTTCTTCTAAACTAAATATATCAGAATATTATTATTTCTAGTGAAACATTATCCAATCAAAATGTATATTATCAAGTATTACAGTATTACCCATTAATAAGTGTGTACCAAACAAATTTTGAAAAAGTGTTAATTTTCTTCTAAAAGGAAGGTGCCTGGATTTTATTATCTCATGTAGAACATTATATAATCAGGGACATATAACCTTAAAAATGACATTCTAAAAGACAAGATAAAAAAATTAACAAAGAGGATACTTAAATCATTCAGGGTGGGAATTTTTTTATGCAATTACTATTAAAAAATGTGTTCAAATAGAATATAAAAAGTCTATCATCATCATCATCATGTCATGCCGCAGGCACGGATATCCCTGACCCTCTCTCACCACTTCTCCCTATCATTCATCGCTTCTGGCAGGTCTTCAGGGCCATATCCCGTATCCTCACATAGCTGCTGGATGTATGTTCGAGCTGGTCGTCCTGCTTTTGCCCGGCCATATGTTGGGGTCCATAGGAGTACATCACTTATGAGCTCGTCCCTGCTTCTCCAGCAGTGTCCTGCATGTCTGCTTCGTCTAACTTGGAACTGTGTTTTCCAAACAACCTCATATATAACAGCAATTTTGAATATCTTATGTAAAGTGAATTTAAAACATAAGAAATGAAATGATTCAAAGTTCCAAGTTAATGAAGAAAATTAACAATTTTATATATTTCTGGTGCTATAAATTCTAATCTTTTTGCATAACTTGTAACTGTTTGTTTGGGTTTTATGGCATACCAACCTTTGTAGGTTATTTAATGCCAAATATATTTTTATACAAATAAACAGTTCTATTTCAAACAATTCACTTTAGCACAGTTTAATTGTCAAAAACATTTCTATTTCAAGTTATTCAGTTTAGTCAAAGTTCTATTTCAAGCAATTCAATTTAGTATAAGTACAGTTTTTTGTTTACACACAGATGTCAAAACAGTTCTATTTCAAACAATTCAGTTTTGCATAAGTACACAGTTTAGTTCTATTTAACCTGGGGATAGGACCCTATCAGATGCTACCACTCTGGGCCACAGTGGACCTGGGAGCGATAGCAACGAAGGAATAGTCTACATTCCCCAAAATTTAAGCATTGCTGGAACCTCACCATCAGATTGTTTAGTGGCATATATCAGGACACTCATTGGGGGATCTAACCCCTCAGCAGAGAAGCAGTTGGTGTACTCTACAGCCCCAGCTAACTGGGCAATTTTAACTGTATTACAACCAGTGACATGTATTCCTAAGAAGCAAAGTACACATTTCTTAACCTATAAAATTATTCCATACAAAATTAAAAACATCTTTACTTATTACATTTAAAGTATTAAGTATTTCCATTATATTGTACAAGACTTTCAGGCTGTATTTTAGGGCATATTAACCTTTGTGGGTTATTCAATGCCAAATCCTATTGTGTGGGTGTGTGTGTGTGGGTGTGTGTTATTTGTAAGCTAATAGTTTATAGGTAACATTATTTTTTAAATAAGCAGCAGCTCATTTGTTTGTATACAGTTGAATGGTTTCAAGTACTACAATCTAATACAAATAGTTCTATTTTCACTCAGTTAAATGGTTTTATGCGTTAACACTACTACATAGTTTGGAACAAGCTGCCAAAGGCATTGGCCTCCATGTCAATGCACACAAAACAGAATATATATGCGATAATCAAACAGGCAACATCTCCACACTAGATGGAACCTCTCTGAAACTAGTTGACAAATTCACATACCCAGGAAGCAGCATCTCATCAACCGAAAAGGACATCGACACGTTGCTAACAAAGGCATGGACAGCTATCGATAGGCTATCGATCATATGGAAATCAAACCTGACTGATAAAATGAAATGCAGTTTCTTCCAGGCAGTGGTCATATCAATACTGCTGTATAGATGCACTACTTGGACGCTAACTAAACGGCTGGAGAAGAAGCTAGACGGCAATTACACAAGAATGCTGCAAGCAATATTGAACAAGTCCTGGCGACAATACCCCACAAGGCACCAACTATACGGCCACCTGCTTCCCATCACGAAAACTATCCAAGCTAGACGAACCAGACATGCAGGACACTGCTGGAGAAGCAGGGATGAGCTCATAAGTGATGTACTCCTATGGACCCCCACATATGGCCAGGCAAAAGCAGGATGACCAGCTCAAACATACATACAGCAGCTATGTGAGGATACGGGATGTAGCCCCGAAGACCTGTCAGAGGCAATGAACGATAGGGAGAAGTGGTGAGAGAGGGTCAGGGAAATCCGTGCTTGCGGCACAACATGATGATGAGGATGATGATGATGATGATGATGATTAAATATTAATAATTCATTTTAATATCTGTCATTTATTTGCACACAGTTAAATGGTTTCCAGTATAGAAAATTATTAAGTAGTTATACTTGACCTATAAATAGGACTCAAACAGGTGCCACCATTCTGGGTCAGAATGGATCTTGAAGTTATGGCAAGAAAAGGGTACACCACATTCTCCAAAGCTCTAGTAGTGGAGTCTCAACATCAAATGTTTTAGTTTCATATTCAGGATATTCCCTAATGTGTATTGCACTGCCCCGGTCAACTGAACTCACACTTTTGGGGAGACTAAGTGAATTCATACCAATTGTTTTAGACACTTGAAACTTATAAGTAGATAGTCATTCACCTTTCACAATCTGTACTTCTGATATACAAAATTCAGTTTGCAGTATTTCCACAATAAGATCACATGACGTCAATATGGAATGAATTTGGGGAAAGATAATTGTGTTCAGCTATTGTTGATTTGGAAAAGGGGAAAATGAACAAACATGGACAATGTTTTTTGATATATTTTTACCTAAAATATTTTTTTTAACTTAATAATGCAAATAGAAATCATAATAATGCAATGACAAACTTTTTTGAATTTGTTAAATTTTGTTTTGAAAGTTACTATCAGAGGTTGATAATTGTAAATATAAACATTAAAAAAATTCAGTTGATATTTCCGAGGTCATGGGGTGCAATTTGCAGTATTGTTTTTCCATGATAAAATCATATGACACTTCTTGAAAAAATATGAAGTAAACTTAGTAGGAAGCAGTAGTCAAGGAGTAAGCACAGCATTCAGCTACCATTGATTTGGAGGAAGAGAAAATGGACCTATATGATAGTGGGTTTTTCTTATATTTTTTAATCAAAAATAATCTTTTTTAAACTTAATAATGGAAATAGAAACTATAATTCAATGATAGAAGAAACTTTTTTGAATTTATTGAATTTTGTAAATAAGTGGTATTTTTATGTCAACTGAAATTTTTCGAATGTTTACTTAAAAAAAAAAAAAAAAAAATTCAGATGACATTTTGGAGGTCACGGGGTGCATCTAATCAATTAATTTAGTTTTATGATTTGAATTAGTTAATTATCTTTAATTTTACTTACAAAATCATTACAATGTTATTTGCTTACCGCCAACATATTCTTCAGGACACACAAATGATTAGAATAAATATATTTTTGTGCCACTCTTTATTTGAATAATCTTGAATTTGGCAGCTTTGTTGCGCTTACCCATTTTTTTTAATTCATTCTTTAAATTTTCAATTTGATTCAGGTTGCGATTCTGTGAAAAACCAAAATAATCCTTCATTTGTTTAATCAAGAAAATATTTTTGGACTAATTTAAGAATATATATCAGATTATTGCTATGCATAAAGTTGTAGACATGGTTCAGTTTCAGATTTTTAACAGTTGTTTTTAAGTTGACATCTAGTATTTCACAATAATCCTCTTTTTTCATATTATTTGAGTGGTTAGAGTGTTTGCTAATGGCCCGGGAAACCTGGGTTCAATCCGAGGTCAAGTCATACCAAAGACTCAAAAAATGCTACTTGATGCCTCCTTGCTTAATACTCAGCATTATAAGGTATGGATCAAGGGTAAAGAAGGTCAATCCTAGGAAAGGAGTAGCGCCCTCCCCTACACCTTGGTGAAGTTGTTATCAAAAAGGGAACCTTTGGGTCACTCTCAACTATGGTCGCCAACTTTACTTATTATAAGTAGTTATTTTTTTTTACATCTTACAGTTGTGTGCAAATTATTTGTATTAGATAGGAATGTTTGATAAATTTAGGCCCATTGGCATCATGGTTAGAGTGTTCACCAAAGGCCCGGGAGACTGGGATTCAATCCCACGTCGAGTCATATCAAAAACTAAAAAATGGTACTTGATGCTGCCTTGTTTAATACACAGCATTATAAGGTACGGATCAAGGGGGTCAATCCTGGGAAAGGAGTAACAACCTCCCCTACATCTCGGTTTAGTAGCTATTGAAAAGGGAGCCTTCAAGTCACCCTCGAGCAAGGTCACTAACTTTACTTATTTGAATGGTTACCAGTTACTGGTTGGTTTGTTTATTCATAGCATATCAACCCTTTTGAGCTATTTAATGACAATTTTTTTTGTTATTGTTGTTTTAGTATATATGATTCTATGTGTATTAATAGATGGATAGAAATAATTTTCATTAATTGTGTGTATAAATAAAGCAGTTTTATATACATCAGCTCTGTGCTGATACCAGACACAGTCTTGAGGACCTGCTAAGAGTGATGAATGATAGGAATGGATTGAGAGGGAGACAGTCTATGGACTGTTCTCTCAGCACAATGATGTCGATATATTAATATTCAAGAAGAAATAATTTTCCTTAACCATTTCTCTTGATGTGGTTGACCATCAGCCATCATATTCTAGCACTCTTAAGATAAAAAGGGTTGGTTGCTTTTTTTGCTATTAGAGCAATTTGAATAATACAATCAGGACTTAATTATAGAGTTGATTGATTGGGTTTATGGTACATCAACACTTCTTGGTTATTTAATGCCAAATCCTGTCCATGCATATATTAAATATAAGATTAGTAAAAAAATAATTCGAGGGTAATACTTCTAAACAAACCAGAGGTCATTCCCTTGTGCACAGTTAAATGGTTTCAAGGGTTACAATGTAATATTAACAATTCAATTTAACATCAGTCATTTGTTTGCACACTGATGGATATACATATATGGTTTGTAAGTGAATATCTTGTAGGTAATTTCATTTTTCAAAAGGTTTGAGCAATCTGTTAGCACACAAGTATTGCAACATTATATCGATGCTAGGACTGACAGATCATACTGAGCCTCTCTAACTGCTTGTCTAGCCAAAGTAAGGGCGGAAATTTACTGTTACAGGTCGATTGACCACTTAGTACCTGAGTCACAGACCACTCAGTTACCAAGATCCTGTCCTTGGGCATTATAGATCACCACCCAGTGAACATGTAACCTTATTGTGGGACGGGAAGGTTGTTAACCTCTTCACATAGATGCCGTTGGCATATTCTACAACTCCAGTTAACAGCATACCTCATTATTAATAATGGTTTCTTGCTAGAGAGGATATTCAGTCGCATCCCTATTCACTGAGGTCCTGTATTAGCTTGAATATTTATTGGTCGGTTGGTTGTTTGGGTTTTATGGCATATCAACCTTTATAGGGTATTTAATGCCAGAATGCATTTTTATACAAATCTTCAGTTCAATTTCAAACAATTCAGTTTCACATGAGTAAACAGTTTAATTGTCAAAAACATTTCTATTTCAATATATTCACTTTAGTCAAACAGTTTTAATTCAACCAATTCAGTTTAGTATAAGTATAGATTTTTATTTCAGATAATTCAGCTTAGCATAAGTTTAGATGTCAAAACAGTTTTATTTCAAGCAATTCAGTTTAGCATAAGTACGCAGTTTAGTTCTATTTGACACATAGATAGGACCCTATCAGGTGCTACCACTCCACGCCAGAGAATATTGTTGGTATAAAATACTAATACTGAATAGATATAGGGAAATACAAGCTGACATATGGATATATAACATCTAATACATACATATGAAACATAAAAACTATTAGAAGAATGCTCAAATGTTTCTCATCACATGAAATGTGCTCATTGTTTCATACAAGTAGTAAATAAAAAGAGGTACTGAAATTAGTAATATTTTACTTGTCTTCTTTGATGGGCAAAGGCATATAGGTCTTATAATTCAGTCCCCAGATAAGACAAAGTCTCTCTTCAGTTTAATAAACAGAGATGAAAAGAGGCACATTTTCTTTAGTGGAAGAAATGGCATGAGAAGAAAAAAGCTTCAATGCCATTCAAGGAACAGAGACGAAAAGGGATGGAAAAAAGATTTTCACAAGATTATGGGGGTCCAGAGACATCCCCCACAAATCCAAATAAAGACATTTGTCTCCCTACAATATCATCGACTTTTATCAAACCTCCTACCCTTTTTGTAAAATAAACACCCACCAAAAAATAATAATGTTTTCATTGGCTGTTTACTAAAAGACAGATGTCTATAAGAACGGCCGAAGTCCGACTTTTTATTTATTTTTTCTTTGCTTTGGTAGAGGCACGAGCGTAGCACGTCGCGATCACGGAGGCGGCTTGGCTCTTTTAGAGTCAAGCCGGGGTTACTGTCGGAGCTGATATGATGCAGAAATAACCCGAAATCGGCAATGAAGACAGCGCATCACTGAAGACCTCCCTGATGCATCTAAGATGTATGATTGAAATGAAATGTAGGATCATCACCTTTGTCTGTCAATGAATTTCTACTAATTACAGATGGAAGGCATTATAAGATTTGACGAGGTGTTAACTCGTAGATTATACCCCATTTCTTATAACACATCAGGTTATTCAAAAGATCGTAACCCAACAAAGAGTATTTGGTAGGAAAAAGTAGAGACAAAGGAATTAATGCTATATAACATTTAATCCTACAACATACGAGGAGGAAAATAAGTTCCCGTCCCAAGCTATAAAAGAGTCACAATGCATTCGTGGAACGTGAAGAAAAGTCCATACAACAAAAAGGTGGAAACCATTTACTACTTCTCTGCTCTGGTAAAATGGGAAGGCACCATGTGCGTTAGTGCTGAGGAACAAACGACGATGTCTGTCGCTTCTGAAGTCCTGTTCATAAAAGAGGTAGATTCCCCAGTTTGCCTGGTCACGTGACAAAAAAAAAAAAAGGACTCGTGACGTGAGAGAGTTCCTCAAACACTGTAATACCTCTCCATTTAGTCTCCAAACAACATTAACAAAGTAATATATAGGCTGTCTCAGTATACATGGGATCCATGTGTCTGCTAATAACTCTACTAATAATAATATTGTGTTGTCTTTTTTGTTTCAGATTTTAAAATAATATACTATAACAACTACTAATCCGTGATCACAATGTCTTAGACCAAAGAGGAAAAAATATTTTTCGTCACTATTTATGCGGAGCAAAATCATTCAAAACTCTCAAAATAGATGCAACCTATTAATATGATAATGATTCATTACGTAGACAAGAAACTCAAAAAAGATTGCATGTCCTGGAAGCTGATATAATAATAATCAACAAAAACATTGATTTGATGTCTCAAACTCAAAGGATACATTTTTTAAAGGATGTATTTCAAATGACCGCCATTGCGTTTGTCTCAGTAATAAATCATTATCATATTAATGGATTGCATCTCTTTTGAGACACCCTGTACAAGAAAGATGTAGTAAAATCTTTTTTTATTATTATCACGGAATAATACACAGCATACAATGCCCTAAGTTTACTTGATTACAGGCTGACATATTTACTTCCACATAATCAGCAACTAAAGAACATATCTCAAAAATAACATTAACTTTTACAAAGCTTCCTGTTGCTTTCTTGGAAACACCCAACCATATATGATACTGTGAAATTACAATATTTGTCGGCCAATGAATCTTTGCTAATGCTGCAATTGTTATATTCTTACTGACGCAATGAACAACAGACGCAATGATAAAGACGCACGCAGGAATAACAGACGCAGGAAGACTTCTTTAACAATATTTACCTCTCCCTTTATTGCAAGAGTTCGAAAAGGGTTACTCAAGGTCTGCATGTGAGAGGGAGCTGGAGACCGAACAGAACTGAAATATTTTGACCCAAACTTGTAGCCGTCAACGTTGTGTCTTTCTCGTTCTTTGATGCTCAACCGGAGGCCCAGGGCCCACTCTGCTGGGTGTTGGCTTTCTTTGCTGCATCTTATCAGCATCTTCTCTGGACCCCAATTCATCAGGGCTCAAAGCCCCTTCAGCCTGGTGTGGCTTTCCCTACCACATCTCGTCTCTAATTCTACTGTAACTGGCCTGACTGCATTATATAATAGTTCAACGTCCACTCGATCTTTGAAATCGCATGTTTAATCGTCATCAAGCGGAAATAACTGTCATGCAGTTCAGAGGTCACTCTCTTCCAGTGCGTCAGTCTATGAGAGTATCATGGGATTTTTTAACTTGTCCCATTTTGTTAGCCAATTTCCGCCTACGCGATTTCCTCACCTAACTGCCATTGGAGTGTGTCACTTCCTTCCGGTGCATCACCTTGAATGGCATTTTGGGCCGGGTCGAAGGTCAAAATATAACACAATAAAATTTGAAGCGACATTATAATAAAAAAATCAAATTCTATAAATTAGATGGAAAGACATGCTATCAGGGTTTTAAATCCGCTGTGACCACTGCTCTGAATACAAAAAGCTGTACTCCCAACCAGATCATTTACTTAATGCTATCAAGGATATTATGATTAAAATCCCGAATTCTTAAAAATATTAAATTTAAAAAAATAGAAAGACACATACTACCAAGCTTAAAAGTCAGCTATGACCACTCTGCTCTGAATATAAAAAGTTGTAATTCCAAACTAAATGTAATATAAACGTTACCATTAGAAACTACTTTCCCTACTGTAAAGACTGAACTGTTCCAGGCCCTTTATTTAAACTTCAAAATCGGAGATGTGGAGAGAGTGGCTAAAGAACAAAGCCAGGAAAATATTGTTACTAACTACTCCTGTCTCTAAACCATCTTTCAAAACTACATTGCTCACTGACTTGTCAAACCTGACACTTATTATAGCTATAACTAAATAAGCTTTTTGCTTAGATGTCACACAAGGTCGTATGAATGGGGGCACCCAATGAGATTCGAATTCAAGGTTTGCTAGTTTAGCTTGCTAACCATTAAACCACCAGAGGTGCATTGGTTCTTACTATAATGGTGACTAAAATTCCTAGCTGAAAACGAGATTGGAAAAATAAAAAATATCTGGTGTCTGTTATCATTGTTAAATAAAACTTAAGAAAAGGAATGAAAGGAAATGCCCTGTTTTTACTCAACAAATGGGTTAACACTGTCCAAAGGTTACAGGATTTTGAAAATAAAGCTAACACAGGAACCAGGTCTTAAAGAAAACAAAAAAGCAGTACAAAACCGTACAAAGTTCAGTAATAGACGTCAAAATAGGAACACCCTGAAACTCTTTATGTAGAGCAGTCTCTTCTGTGTCTCATCTCAACTCGTCACTTCTTTGAACCATCCATGGAACAAGAGGTTTTTACCCCACTCTCTTTTAAAAGGCTAGCGTCCCTATTTGCCTGTGCCTCCCACCAGGCAAGGCTTGACACAAGGTCAATGACCCGAAGGCCGATTAAAGTGGGGATTAAGGGAGCGGAAGGTGGGGTACGAGCCGAGGCTCGAACCCTGTTGGTCTATGTTACTCATCGACCCACTTAGTGCAATGTGAGGCTGATGAGCCAAGCTTGTCCCAAGGAGTCAATAATGCAGCTCACCTACCCGAAGGTGGCTCAGCCGAAACCGGGGGCCTTACGGCCTCAAGTCTACCATTGGTTCCTTTTCAGAGCCTCGCTCTCGCTTTAAAAACGTGCCTAGCGTTACTCAAACGCTCTCCCTTTCCTCCAGCATAGTCATTCTTGCAAATGTAAAAAAGAAAAAGGGGAAAGGAAGAATTTTCGTTCGTTGCGTTAATCAAAATATGCATGTTCGAGAGGATGAAGCAATTTCTGTTAATTGAAAGGATATTGAATTACCAAACCCAGAATATGCCATTTTTTTTTAAGACAAATTATCAAGAACTATCAAAGGTTTTAAATGCTAAACAAAAATTTTTAAAAATCAAACTACTGAAGCTGTTTCCTTTGAAAAAAGACACGATATCTTCATGGTGGATAACAGTAAAAAAGTTTTAAAATGTAATAAAGGGAGTCAAAGCATGTTTAATGTTAAATTCTAAAGAAGATGTAAGCAATCAGCGGAAAGATTCACTCACATGTCGTATGGAATGCTTATATTTCGTATTTTTGATAGCTGCTATAATGTCAGGGGAGTTGCAGTCGATTGATATAACTGCTGCTTTCCAAGAGGGAAATTCACTCTCCCGGGATATCTAAAACCATCATTTGATGCGTGTTCTTCTAAGAAAAAAAATTAAGTAGCAGTCTGAACAGTTCTTAAAATGGTAATAGCAGGTATGAATTCCTCAAAGGCAAACTTCATACACTTTTTGAAATACAGTTCTGCTATCATTATTTACCGTTTCTTTTGGCCTAGCCATCTTTACTTATCAGTCTTCTTCATATTATTATTGTGACACTATTGGCCAAATTAGTATGGTGTTCGCCAATGGCCCGGGAGACCGGGGTTCAATCCCAAGTCAAGTCATGTCAAAGACTCAAAAAATGGTACTTGATGCCGCTTTGCTTAACACTCAGCATTCTAAGGTGCGGATCAAGGGTAAAGTAGAGTAATCAAGGGAATGAAGTAGCGCCCTCCCCTACATCTCGCTGTAGTAGCTATTGAAAAGAAAGCCTTCGGGTCACCCTCGACTAAAGTCGTCAACTTTACTTATAAGCTCTTCTGTTAATATGTGCACATATTTAAGTGCATGATCATCATCACGTCGCGCTATCAGCATAGATATCCCTGACCCTCTCTCACCATCCCTCCCTATCGTCCGTCGCTTCCGGCAGGTCCTCAGGGCTACATCCCGTATCTACACAGAGCTGCTGTATGTAGGTTCGAGCTAGTCACCCCGCCTTTGTTCGGCCATGTGAAGGGGTCCACAAAAGTTCATCACTTATGAGCTCGTCCCTACTTCTCCAGTAGTGTCCCGCATGTCTAGTTCGTCTAACTTTGATAGTTTTCGTGATGGGTGGTAGGTGGCCGTACAGCTGCTGGCTTGTGGGGTGTTGCCTCCAGGACTTGTTCAATATTGCTCGCGGCATTCTTGTGTAATTGCCGTCAAGCTTTTTCTCCATACGTTTAGTTAGCGCCCATGTAGTGCATCCATATAACAGTATCGACACGACCGCTGCTTGGAAGAAACTGCGTTTCAATTTATCAGTCAGGTCTGACTTCCATATGACCGATAGCCAGTCGATAGCTGCCCAAGCCTTCGCTAGTCGCGTATTGATGTCTGTCTCGGTTGATGAGACACTTCTTCCTAGATAGGTGAACTTGTCTACTAGTTTCAGAGGGCTACCGTTTAGTGTGGATATGTCGCCTGTTTGATTAAATCCCATATATTCCGGGTTTTTTTTGTGTGTGTGTGTGCATAGAAATGGAGGCCAATGCCTGTGGTGGCTCGTTCCAGACTACATAGCAGGGTTTCGGCTTGGGCGGGTGTGTATGCCAGAAGCGTTAAGTCATTGGCGTAGTCGGCATCGGTAATTCTTTTTGCGGGGTACCTTCTGCTTCTTTCCTTTGTTAGCTTGAAACCGTTTTCTTTGATTTTATCAATAGATGTTCTAAGCACGAAGTCTGCGTATAAGAACGAATATGTCTATATGTGTATATATGCATATAAGTGTTGCAAATATGCTTATGCATGTCGGGGTGAACGTATCTGAATGGTTACGTGTAGCAGCATCAAAAGGACAGCTAAATAAGTTAGAGAGGTTGGCAGATTTTAATAGATGATAAAATACAAAGAAAAGGTTTTCTCGGTGGAAATGAAAGGGTTACTTTCTTAAGATCAGCAATAAACAGAAGACTTCGGATATCATTTGCTTTAGTTCTAGAGGGTCCACGTGTAAAAAACGGATTTCTTTTCTGTGAGTCGACTAGTGGCTGTGCAGGGCCGTGATAGTTGAGTTCGCTCAGCGTTTACAAGAAGAGTCAATCCAAGAAACCAGAATTAAGGACAATTTGACTTGAGCAGAAGATTGGTTGGTTGTTTTTATGGCATATCAACCCTTGTTTGTTATCTTATACCAAATTCTGTTTATACAGACATATTAAATGCATGATTTGTAAACGAATAGTTTGTAGGTAACATTTTAAACCAGTCAGAGCTCGTTTGTTTGTACATAGTTAAATGCTTCATGTATGACTAACACTAACTATTCAATTTAACTGTTATTTACTGGTTCACAGTTAAATGATAAAAAAATTCTATTTGTCCCTTTGATCGGACCTTAAATGGTACAACTACTTCAGGTCAGGATAGACCTGGAGGTCATGGCAATGAAGGGGCACACCACATTACCCAACGCTCCAAAACAGGGGTTTTACCATCTGATGCAATTTAGTATTATTCCCTGGACACTAGTTCTATTTGACCCATTGATTTGGGCAAAAAAAGCTTAGTCATTTCACGTGCCACCCCATTGTTAGATCGAGAAAAATTGTCATCAGTACAGACAGACATACGATTTTATTTTTAGGTTTGTTTTGTTTTTGTTTTTTTTAATCTGTAGAGCTGACGCGTGGCTTGGGTAGATCTTTTAAAACGAATAAAGGAAGAACTCCCTTGTAATTCTTTTGTCCAAGCCATTTTTTCTTTTCTTAGAATAATATTATTTTTATTTTTATTCCAATTGATGGGATCAAGAAGAGTTCACTTGGGTTTGGTCAGAATTCTGTATTCCCTATGCACCCGAGTATGAAAGATTTTTCCACCAATCAAGTCGAAGTTTACGAAGCGTTTTCTTACTTAAAAAAATAAGACCTGCAACTTTTTAGATACCTGGAAGAGGTAAGGAAATTGTGTTGAATAGAAGTAGATTATACCACTATTTGTTGAGCTTAACTCTGTACACTATTAAGGATAGCCAGCTTGCCTGTCTGGAAAATCATCATTCAAAATCTTGCTTTTTTTTTTTGGTCTGGGTTTGAATATTGGCTAAAAGCACCACTAAAAATATACTATAATTCAATGATATTGAGATTTCTCATAAACCACTCAGTGAGGATCAGAATCATAACAGCAGTATAGTCTTATATTTGTTAAATCTTCTTAATTAATTCATGTTATAATACAACTATTTATTTATTTCCAGTGAATGGATTTCACTACCTGACCCAGAGCTAGAACTTACAACTCTTAGCTTGCAGCACAAACTCACACCAACGCCTATATTCACAAGGGTGGGAAACGTAGTTGTATGTGTGTCCAAGGTTACACAAGAAATATTTTATTGGCATTTCTAGAGATTTTCTAAGTGAATTTATGTGAAAGAAATTCATTTTAACTTGACTCTTTATTGAATTTATACATCATAAAATGAGAAATATAAGTATAAGAATGTATATAAAGTGTCTAAAAAAAAAAAAAAGGAGAGAGAGAAAACGAAAATAGAATTTTATTAGTAAATATGAGAATTTTCTTTCCAAATTGCTCTATCAATAAATATGAGGAAGAAAAACACGAACGTTCTAAGTTCATGAACGCAAAAATAAAATCTCCATTCTAAAAATTTCACATGAAAATGAATTACCCATTGATTATAAGAATTGATTGATTTTAACTGATCTGGGGTTGATCCATACCAACAGATTAAGGAAAAGCATACATTGTACGTTCATAATTGTTTTTTTTTGTTGTTTTTTTGTTTTGTTTTTTTTTTTTTGTAGTTTGTTGAGATCTTTTCTTTTGCATACGATTATATGATCTCAAAAATTCCTATCCAACAGAAATAATTTACAAGTAGATCTATTTGACCCATATTTGGGGCCCTAACAGGTACTCCTACTCCGGGTCAGCGTGGACCTTGGAGATACGGCAATGGAAGAGTTCTCTACTCCCGAGAGGTCCAGAACAAGAGTTTCGCCACCAGATGCAGTTTAGTGTCGTGCCCGGGACCCCCCTTTTTAGAGGAGCTTTAATCCTCTGCAGGGAATACAGCCAACTTATTCTAAACCCCGTGCGGTCTCTTGAGAGGTGGTGAAAATTTGCGCCAAAAATTACTAAACCTTTCTGTTCAGTATTTCCGCAGTGTCAAAACTTTGTGCAAAATGAAGATCAGGAAATATGCATTTTAACAGCCTGAAGAATATTTAATTAATCTTGTCATCTTCAACCTGAATAGTTGAAAAATCTTTCACAAAGAAAAAAAAAAGAATTCTGACGGAATTAGAATTGATCCTTTTTTATTGTATCTTCATCCATAAATAACCACCTTGAATGAAATTCTTTGACTGTGAGAGAAATGATCAGAACTTATTGACCTAGGGATATCAGCTCCCTCAAAGAAACCTTTGTAAATTTGACGCATCAACCACCAAATGACTGAAGCGGGTGGTCTACATTGCATTATGGTCAACTTGTTGGACTGCAACATTGTAGTAAGTGAGTTTAAACTCCAGTCGGTCTATTACGTTCGAACCAATACACATAGGAAACTAACGCATACCAAAAAGAACAATTAGAATACACTAAAGACCAAATCAATAAAATCAATAGAAGATAGATAATCACGATTAGCATGGCAGACAGTAATAAAGTGAGTGAATAGTAGATCACCTCGACAGCCAAAAAGAAGAGAAAAGAACATTTCAAGAATCTGTTTGTAAATCCCCTAAAGTCACAGATAAATTCATCAAGAAAAATATTGACTGCCAAGTAGACATCAAACTAGGACAGATTACGGAGGAAGAACAGGACGTCATACTGCAAATTATCAAAAGCAGAAAAACTGCAGTCTTCGACGATATATCTCCAGAAGTATGGAAGACAAAGAAATCTTAAGACATACTTCTTTGATTACGTAACGCTGTCTATAAAGAAAACACAATAGAGAAATAGAAAAAGGGCTGCATCCTCCCCTTTTCTCAGAGAAAGATGACCTCGGAATCACAAAGAATTACTGAGGCATAACTCTTACTGCTACGGCTGCTGAGGTTTATGATGTCCTGTTTCTCAACCATATCCAATCTAAAATTGAACAATTTCCTAGAAAAATCAGAACAGCTTTCGGTGAAATCGATCCTCAACTTCTGATTTCCCTCGAATCATCGGAAGGGTACGTTTAAAAAATCTCGAGGCAACAATATTGTTGATAGATTTTTCTCAAGCGTTTGATTCAATACATAGTGGAAAGATAAAGCAAATACTACTTACATATGATCCTCTCAAAGAAACTGTTACAGCTATAATGATGCTTAACAAAAACCTGAAAGCAATGGTTTGCTCCCGTGATAGCGTCACTGATATCGACATTATTGCAAGGAGATACATTCGCACCATATTTGTTTATAATATGTCTAGACTACGTACTTCGAACATCAATAGATCTAATGGCATTACACGAAGAAAAAAAAAGCAAGACGCAGACGCAGACGACATCCAGCTGAAACAATAACAGACGCAGACTAGGTATATTAACTATTTCCTACGAATGCATCTAGCCATTACGGGTCCCAAGTACAAAGCCTGGAGCAAGGAGCAAGCGGCAGGAGGCATTGACCTCCACTTGAACACAAACAAAATAGAGTTCATGTGTTTTAAACGAGAAGAAACCATCTCCACTTAGAGCAGCGGGCCTCTAAAATTAGTAGACAAATTCACATAGTTCGACAGCAATATCTCATCAACTGCCCATGGTGTAATGGTTATCGTCGTAGGAAATGGACACGGCAACACGAGTTCAAATCCTGGACGAGACTAATTGCATTTCACATAGCACTAATACCCTTGGGAAAGGTATGAATCCAATTATTCTCCCTCCAGCTATGGGTAAATAGTAGGGCAGACAAGGTTCTTCAGCCTTGGCGTGGCAACTAGTCTAGGAGAAGGAAAAACTCTGAATTCAAACCTGTTAAACTCCGCTTTAAAAAATATTGACCTTGTGTCATATCCTGCCCAAGCGGAGGGGTTGGGTGAATATGATCAACTAAAAAATGATGTGAACATACGCCTAGCGAATGCGTGGACAGCTATTGATAGGTTATCAATCTATCTGATAAAATAAAACGGGATTCTTTTCCCAGGCTGTGGCAATACTACTGTATGGATGCATTACATGGACGCTAACAAAATGCATGAAATTTGATGGGAACTACCAAAGAATGCGACATGCTGTTTTGAACAAATCTTGAAAGCAACATCCCAAAAAACAGCCGCTGAACAGTTACATATCGGACATTAGAAACCATACGGTTAAATAGTTTCAAGAATGGTTATTTAATATTAGTAATTTTACTAATTAAGTTTTTCGATCAGATACAAACAATTTACACCCAGCTATGTGGTTTCTAATAACTAATAATAATAATCCTAAGTAAATGGTTGAACAGTTCTCTCTGACCCATAGATAGGACGCTAACAGGTACAATCACTTCGGGTCAGTGTGAAATTGAGAGTAATCAAGGAGTATGAAGTGATTAGAAAAATAAAAATAGAATAAATTAAAAAAACTGCAGAAATTCCCAGATGCCCCTGACGGGAAGTAGGGGCGACGCATGTGCGGAAAAAGGAACCGTCCTTGCGAAAAGCGGTACCCTTCAGACAGAACGGACACTCTTTCACGCGGCCGCTAGCAGCGAACACATGGCTGATTAGGTTTAGGAACCAACGCCCCCGAAACCAACAATATAAAAAACACCGACTTTGGATTTATCAACCACCGAAAACGACTTGTAAATCATATCACCTTGTCTTGGAGACGCGACCATTTCCATTGGTTTTAGGAATAATTTTTCTCACCCACAGAATGGTTGTTGAACTCAGATATAAGATTTTTAAAAAAAAGGTGTCTCAGTCTATTTAATCCTACATTAAGGAATTCCCTTGCAGTCTTCTACAGACACAGAAGAAGCCAACGAATGAATTAGGCTAAGAAGAAAACCAATGGAGTCAGATGTCTAAACCCAAAACCAACGACGATCAACCAAACAAGCTAAACTAAATAAACAACTGACAAAATCCAGTGGTACCCCATGGGCACTCCACATTATCCTAAACTTCAGGATCATCAGAGACAGTTTTGTGTCATACCCAGGAGCCAAGATACTAGCCGCAAATATCCATTTGAATATATACAGAGACGAATGCATAGGTTCAATAGACCAAGTCTGGTGTTTATTTCAGTGAGTTTTCTACTGGTCGAAGTACCTCAGAAATATCTCTTGGTATGGTGTAAAGCTATACGATCTGATTTCTTTTAATGTCCTCCAAGTCTTCAAATCTCAGTCTTGAGAAGAATTTTCAGTTAAGGAAAAAACGAAAAGATTGTATAGAGTGGGGTTTTAGTTGTGAATGGATTGTGTTACACTTGTACAATCCCGTGTTTCAATAAAAACTACAATCTTGAAAATATCAGTACGGCTGGTCAAAAAGTGTTAAAAATTGACATTAACTCGTCCTCAAATCTATACAGCAGTCGAGATCTGATCACTATTATACGGAGTGCAGCAGAAATACCTCCTTCATATTAAACTGTCACCGGTGTGGTGCAAGTGAACTGAGACAAGTGGTAATGGTAGCTCCATCTAGCCAATGTCCTTTATTTTGTTCAGTTACGATTATGGTTTGGACTTGTGCACACCGTACATTTGCTGTTGAAACTTTTTTTAAGATTAGGGAATCTCCAATTGCAACGCATGGAGCTTTTCGTGCTCATTTCATGTTGGAATGATGCTGTTCCGAATAGAAAATCTATTCTGCTATGGGTTGAAACTTTCAGAACCACCAAGAAGACATTCAAAGTGCACGATCAGTAAGAAATTTCTGAACAGTGAAATACATTTTTTTAATATCAGTTACCTTGGACATTTGGTAACCTTTAAAAGCATGACTGGTTCAAGCCTTGATTTGCTGGATGGAGATATCCTTACCACTTGCCTAAGCTCAGTTGCAACACACCCTAGACAGTTTAAAATATGAGAGGTATTTCTGTCACACCCTGTATAAGCTGCTGAGTTGTGCAAAGGTTTTCACTCAAATCTCAAATAAAACTAATTGTTTTTCAATAAAAAAAAAAAAAATTTTCTAAAAATAGCCTCTCAGTAAAAAGAAAAAAAATTTCATAAATTCTAAAAATAGACCTAAGTTTGATTAACCAATGCCAGACCCTAATTCAATCTGCAGTTAACAGATACACCACCTGACTCCGTACGGATAGGAATTAACCAATAGAATTAGAGAAAAACAAAATTTAACTTCAGCAACAACTTAGATTTCGAGAGATATAAAAAAAAATCGATAGTTTGAAGAGAGTCAGAAGAAAAAGGGAGAAAAGAAAGCACAGTCAGAAGAAAAGAACTTATCCGACGAATAGAGCCCAAAGTATTTAGAAGCATAATACCAGCTCCACCCAAAGAAAGAAAGACAAAATATTTAAGTAATTTCCTTTTCTTCCCCTGCAAACACCTTATAAGAACAGTTGCAGAAAGTTGCTTCCAACACCAAAATAATTGCAAAATAAGGACAATCTATCTTTCCTAAGTGACACACATAACAAAAAAAGTCTCTGTAATTATCTGTTTCCAGTATTTCTGTCTTGTTAGTCGTCCATTTCATTCCCGAGGTCAAGTTACTTCTGCCCACTTCACACAAGCAACAAAACCAAACAATTAGAAATCAGTACTGTAGCAGAAAGATTGCCCAGTCGGCTGGGGATGTAGAATACACTGACTGCTTCACTGCAGACCCCCCCCCCACAACGATTGTCCTGATATGACACTAAACAGTCTGATGGTGAGGTCCCAGTAATGCTGGAGCTTTAAGGGATGCGGAGTACCCCTTTATTGCCATCGCTCCCAGGTCTACTCTGGCCCTATCTGTGGGTTAAATAGAACAAACGGCATACTTATGCTAAACTGAATATCTTGAAATAGAAATGTTTTTTGACAATTGAACCGTGCTTACATTTGAACTGCGTGCTTGTGCTAAACTGAATTATTTGAAATAGAACTGTTTTTGACATTGAAACTGTATTTACACTAAACTAAATTGTTTAACATAGAACTGTTCTGACATGTAATTGTGTGTAAACAAAATCTGTACTTTTACTAAACTGAATTAACTGCAGTAGAATTGCTTGACTAAACTGAATAGCTCGAAATAAAGTGTTTTACAATTAAACTGTACTTACATTTAAACCACGTGCTTTTGCTAAACTGAATTGTTTTAAATTGAACTATTTTTGACATTGAAACTGTACTTACACTAAACTGAATTGTTATATATAACTGCTTGAATAGCTTGAAATAGAAATGTTTTTGACAATTAAACTTTGTACTCATGCTAAACTGAATTGTTTTAAATGGAACTGATTATTTACATAAAAATGGATTTGGCGTTAAATAACCTACAAAGGTTGATATGCCATAAAACCCAACAAACCAAACTTGTAGCAGAAAGAACTAATTTCAAATTCGCGTTAGACCACCATTAAATCACGTGGTGATTTATATTTTCAAATTTATGGTCTGGCGCGGGAATTATTTTGGCGGTTTAAGTTTCGGTTTTAGTTTTCGTCCAATGAGAATGATTTATGCCATTCTGCTCGAGTGACTTCCCGGGTAAAATAAAAGGCCATGTAAACACTCTCTCTTTCTCATCCTCACTTGTTATTCCTGCAGGACAGGCCGACGTGAACATGAAGAGACCGCATTCAATTTTCGACTATTGTTCTCGAGGAGATCTATCATTTCTCATTTGCCTCCCATTCATTCTTTCTCAACAAACTGGTCATCGGAACTTCAGATTGGGTGCTAATTTCCTGTTCGAACATTCTAAGCTACTTCTTACTGATGTACGACTCACAGTACGGAGTTTTCTTTCAAGCAGTTATGAAAGCCTTTCGAACTTATCGACATTCTCGTTCGATTATTCATTTTACTTCTTCTTAATGTACCAAGGCAATACAACAACTTGCCCTGGTACTAAAATACTAACAAGCAGATATTTATCAAATTCTGAATGCAACTTAACCTTCTCGTTCCCACTGTAAACCGTTTTTTGATTGTATATCTAAATTCAACTGCATGTTTTTTTTTATTACGTTGATAAGGCTATAAGTATTAGTAATATAAGACATTTTTCTTAAAAACTGATACTTAGAATAAAAAGGAAAAGATTCAGACTGCAATGTAAATAACTAAGGGAATTCTGACATCGGTGGTGACGTCGTTTCAGTTACAGACACATAATCTCCATTATAATAAGATACACACACACACACACACACACACACACACACACACACATATATATATATATATACGTGGCTTTTTAGCTGGGCCGTCTGGCATTGATAGCACAGCATAGCACGAGACTACTTTGGTCTAGTTCTAGCTGTGTACAGGCACTCGTGCCGGACTCATGTAATATATCGAGTGCGTCCAAGTCCATCAGGCTCATCTGGTTCACATTGCATTAACTGAGTCGATGACCAGCATAAGTCCGGCAGGACTCAAACCTCCTCACGTGCCCGACCGACCTCTCCCTAATCCCTCTCTATAAAACGACCTTGTGTTAACTCCTGTCTGGTGGGAGGCCGAGACAAATAAGAAATATCATATATAGTGAAGAAGTTATCATTAACAGCCTGTAAAGTGTGTCTGTTATTTCAATAGAAGACAAATAACAGTCAAAGTAATTTACTTCAAGTAAATTTCACAAGGTTATTAAGTTGCTTCAATATTCTTTAGTTTACAACTTCAGTTTCTTTATGCCTCTCTGGGCTTTGGCAATAGCTCTATTGCCTTGAATGATACCAACTGACAGTCGCTGATAGAAAAAAAAGGCCATTTCACATACATATGATTTCAATTACCTTACATATGTATAATACGCACCCACAACTTTAGACTATTAAATTCTATGAAAAAAATTTTTTTTTTAAATTAAAAGAAACGGAGGGAAAGGAAAGTAAGTAATAAAGTTAGCGACCTTAGTCGAGGGTGACCTTAAGGCTTCCTTTTCGATAACTACTACATCAAGGTATAGGGGAGGGCGCTACTCCTTTCACAGGATTGACCTACTTTACCCTTGATCCGTACCTTATAGTGCTGAGTGTTAAGCAAGGAGGCATCAAGTACCATTTTTTGAGTCTTTGGTATGACTTGACCTGGGATTGGCGGGCCATTGGCGAACACTATAACCATTATGCCAATGTCCGGTCAAAGGGAAAATAGGTTGGCTTAAATATATCTATATATACTAATGTAACTACCTACATACCTTCATCCTCAGAATTCTGTGTACATCAAAGTAAGTTAAGTTATGACACAATAAGTTCTTCTGTCCCTGTATGTACATATTTAGGCGTATTAAAGCAAATAGGTGTGCTTATGTTTTATTGAGTATATGTAATATAATGGCCGAGGGATTTAGTTTTATATATCTTGCCTTTGGGTTTAGTTAGGCTGAGAACCTTTCGGCTCAGTGCATGGGTTAGTTAGGTGCAAACATGGGCGCAGGTGTTAACGAGCACGCGGGGCGGATGTGTCATTCAGAGATGTCACAATAAAAATCCCAGATGGAGGATGTGAGTGATGTCACGCACCGGAAGCGTCGGCTGAGATTTGAGAAAAGTCAGTAAGTTGGGTTCCTGCCTCGGAAGAAGAATGTTGACTTTCGCTAGCTCACCGTGGCCTTGTGGCAGGTGCGCACGTGGTTTGGGGCAGATGGAAGAGTCAGTATAGAAAGATGGTATCTCTCTCCTTATGTCGAAAAACCTTTTAACTCAAAGGTTATAAAAAGTTTCGTACCTGAACTAAGAAGTCGTAAGTGTTTTTTGTGTTTCGGGATTCCTATGTTATCCTATGTGAGTTATGAACATTCTATGTACGTTTCAATATTCATGTATGGCTATGTTACATATATATGTGTATTACATATACATGTGTATTAGTGCAGCATACATCTACGTAGATGTATGTGGGAGTGAGAACATCTTTACAGATGTATGGAGGCATAGGTATTACATATGTATTTACTAACCCCTACGCACGAGCAGGATGTGACACAAGGTCAATTTTTAAGTGGAGTTCAGTAGATTTAAATTCAAAGTTTTCCTTCTCCTAAACGGTTACCATACCAAGGTTAAACAGCATAGTCTGCCCGACTATTTGCCCATTGCTGAAGGGAGATTATGTATGTGTGTATGTATAGTAGTATCAAAAAGATAGCTAAACAAGTTAGGGAGGTCAGCAGATTTTAATAGATAAAATAGGAAGAGTAGAATTTCTCGATGAGAATGATCCAATTTACCCAACCCCTCCGCTCGGGCAGGATATGACACAAGGTCAATTTTTTTAAGCGGAGTTTAACAGGTTTGAATTCAGAGTTTTCCTTCTTCTAGACTAGTTGCCGCACCAAGGCTGAAGAATTCAGTCTGCCCTACTATTTACCCATAGCTGGAGGGAGAATAATTGGATTCATACATTTCCAAATGGTATTAATGCTATGTGAAATGCAATGTCTCGTCCAGGATTTGAACTTGTGTCGCTGTGTCCATTTCCCACGGCGATAACCATTACACCACGGGCACCTCCAAATTCTCGATGAGAATGATCGGGTTTGTTTTTTAATGTCAGTAATAAACAGAAATCTGGGCCAATATCAAAAGATATCATTTGCTGTAGTATTTTAGTTCTAGGTCGTTAAAGTGTGGGTAGTGGCTTTCCCGGAATCAAGGGTCCCATATATTTCAGGAAGTAATCAAGAGTTGAGTCGCTGGGAATGGACTGCTTGGCTGTACCAGAGGCTCTTTCCCACCCAAAGTAGTTGGTCACTAGAGGATTATTTGCGAAATAGATGCGAGACAACCTGATCAGATATGGCTAGGTTGGTCGTAGGACTAGGATCCTTTCTCGCTCACCATTGTTGGTTAAAAGAAGTATATAGACTGGAGAGTCAGGTGCTGACCGCTTGATTGAATGAGATTGGTACTGATCAAGTCATCTGGTATCTATATGATAATAATAGGTCAACGCCTACATGGCAAAGTGTGACATTCACCCAATTTCCAACCAGAATAAGTAAAGTTGGCGACCGTAGTCGGGGGGTGACCAGAAGATTCTTTTTTCGATAGCTACAACACCACGGTGTAGGGGATGGTGCCACTTCTTTCCATGGATTTCTCCACTTTACCCTTGATACGTACCTTATATCGTTGAGTGTTAAGTAAGGAAGTATTAAGTACCATTTTAAAAGTCTTTGGTATGACGCGACCTGGGATTGAACCCAGATCTCCCGGACCATTGGCGAACACTCTACCCACTAGGCTAATAAGCCGGTTACCAAAATAAACTAAAAAGAGAAATTGTCATAAATATGGCCATACAATTTTATTCTAGCTTCCTTTTATTTCTTTCTCCATGTCCTTTGTACAGTAAACCTGAGAATTGTAGTTTTGATCAAATCTGGTGACCAAAAGATTTTCCTTTGGAAGAAATCACAACGTAAGAGGAGAGAGACATCGGTTAACCGTCGAGACTGAGCTGAAAATAGCCACACGGGAAGGGCTAGATAGACTACGCGACGAAAAACCTAATCATCCTCGTTCATTCACATACCCACACATGTATACTTTTGCTATAAGGGTCCGCGGGCAGACTTGGGTGAGAAAAATAGTTCTTAGCACTCTAGCTCTCCCAGTAACAACTTCACTGCAACACCTGTCCAAGCCAAGTGCCCTCCACAATACATTTTTTGCTGAAATACAACAGCTGTATTGGAACCGCAACTAATTATTGCTTTATTTTCTAAAACCATGAAAATTTGACAAATAATTTGTGTATAATAAATATTCATGTATAATTCAAAATTTTTGAAAAAAAAAATTTTAAATACTCGTGTATTATGCATAGTAAGTTTTTAAATTTTGTTCCACTTTTTATCTGGTTTGTATCGACTAAAAATAATCAATATAGTTTATATTATGTTGTAAAAAAAAAAAAGAAAATATACAGTATTTAAAGGAAATTCATAGGCACGTTCACACAGAAATGCAACAAGCTTGCGGCAAAAGTGAGTTTACACAGGGAGAAACGAAATTATAAACAAATTCACATTCCGGTGGCTAGAGGTTATTTATTTATTTACTGTAAAAGCGTAAATTAGAAGTAGATATTACAGTCATGACGTAAATACTTGACACAGGCAGCAGTGAAACACACTAAAATCTGCTTAATACCAACATGAATGATTTAAAAAAATAAAAGACAATATTCGATGAATGAATTAAACTCTTTGTTTACATATTAGTAAGAGTGAACCATAAATATGACTTACTTTCGATCATGTCGCCCAAATATGGCAATGCACATGACTGGAAGAAAAAAAATGGAAAAAAAGTTAACACTTAGTTCTCATGTATAATAAGTACGTTCTAACTTTTAGGCAAACGTGGGAAAAATCACTATTATACACAAAGACGCTCGAGGCGAAATGATTATCGTCGTAAGAAATGGACACTCCGACCAGAGTTCAAATCCGAGATGAGATTGTTTGGCTTTTGTAGGGATTAAATGAGAATTAAAAAAAAAAAAAAAAAAAAAAAAAATGAAAAAAAATAAAATAAACACGAAATAAAATAAATACAAAAATAACAATTTCCCAGAAGAACTCTGACAGGAAGTGCTATCTGCGCATGCCTGAAAAGATGGGCTTCCTCAGTTCCCTGGCCACGTCTCGACAGCTAGTATGAGCGCATTTGTACTAAAGCCAGAGGTCTTAGCAACGCGTTGTGTCTCCTGCTCGTAGCAGAGTCAACTGAACATAGACACGCATGGCGGACCCTCAGATTCACAGTTTGCCAATAAGGATTCAATGATAGTCCTCAAACGCCTCGATCGGAAAAGACGATTATTTCTACTGCTTTAGGAAAACGTTCCTCCTACCAGAAGATAATCATAAACCCCGAAAATAAAATTGAGTTTATAGGTATCCCTGTTTTTTCCTTTTCAGTTCTTAATTCTTTTACAGCTTTAATAAACAAAAAGATAATAAGTGAATGGAGATAAGAAGGAAGGAGCCAGTTACAAACCTCAGAATTTCCCAACAACACTATTCACCATTACTCAAAAACCTTCTTGTGCCTCCTAATTTCACAAAGTGCTAATATCCTCGGGAATATCCAACTATTCTACCTGCCAGCTATGGGTAAAAAGTTGAGCTGACTGGATTCCTTAACCTTGGTATGGCAACCGATCTAGGAGAAAGAAAACTCTGAATTCAAAACTATTAAACTTCGCTTGGAAAAAAGATTAGCTCATGTCACATCTCGCTCGTGCGAAAGGATTGAGTGAATATATATATATATATATATATATTCTTTAAAGAAAAAAACAAAGACCGGTTATTTTAGGATTATAAATTTATTTCCATCCTGTTTTTCGTTTCTGGTGTGAACCAAAAACACGAAGAAAAATATAACAGGACTTCTTCAGATCTAATGGATAAATAAAACAGAATAGACACGGGGGGAAAAGGGAGGAGGAAGAGAGTTGAAGAGTTACCTCCTCGTTTTATTGAGTTTCTGTTTTTTTTATTTACCTATTTATTTTATTTTCAAAATTCTCCCGTCAGTTATAATTACGGTAATTTAACTTTTTATTTATTTTATTTTATTTATTTTATTTTCTTGTTAAGTTCGATAAATAACTTTTATGTTTAACTCTGGTTTAACTGGACCGAATAATACTATATATACATCATCATCATCATCATCATGTCGTGCTGGTAGCACGGATATCCCTGACCCTCTCTCGCCACTTTTCCCTATCGTTCATCGCCTCAGGCAGGTCTTCAGGACAACATCTTGTATCCTCATATATATATATATATATATATATATATATATATATATACTCACACACACAATTATTGCATATCTGAAAGGCTGGAAATTTTTCTTATCTAAGCAAATTAAAAAATAATTTTCTGGAATTGTTCCAAAATTTGATCAATTGATCCATGACTCATACTCCTATAAAATTGCATTGAATTTTGTCAAAAAGTTTTCAGATATTTTGTGGCTAAACAAGACAAGCATGGGTGAATGAATAACCTCATTTTATCATTATTAGTAGATTGGCATTACTTTAAATAACATTTCAACCCATCAAGGGTTATTTTATGCCAAGACGTTAGGGAGGTTCGTTCATTGTACATTTTCTGGAATTGTTTCTGGAATTTTTGGCACTTAGTTATGATATCAAGTATTCCCAATACAAATAATTTGAATACAGTTTCAAGTATTCCTACCAAATATTAACGATTTATACACAATTTTATGGTTTCAAGAAATCATGATAATCATTTGCTTGCACACAGTTATATGGTTTTAAGTAACTAATAATTCTTACTAAACAATTATAGCTTTAACTATTCTTAATACAATTTATTGTTATATGGTTTGCTGTCAGGAGTAAAATTAAGATAGAATACGAATAATTTTGATTGTTTGGTTGGTTGGGTTTTAATGGCACATCAACCTTTGTAGGTTATTTAACGCCAAATCCATTTTTATGAAAATAGTTCCATTTCAAACAATTCAGTTTAGGATAAGTACGCAGTTTAAATGTAAGTACAGTTTAATTGTCAAAAACATTTCTATTTCAAGCTATTCAGTTTAGTCAAACAGTTCTAATTCAGTTTAGTATAAGTACAGATTTTGTTTACACACAGTTAAATGTCAAAAGAGTTCTATATTAAACAATTCAGTTTAGTGTAAAAACAGTTTCAATGTCAAAAAACAGTTCCATTTCAAATAATTCAGTTTAGAATTAGCACGCAGTTTAAATATTTTAGTCAAACAGTTCTAATTCAGATAATTCACTTTAGTATAATTACAGGTTTTGTTTGCACGCAGTTAAATGTAAAAACAGTTCTATATTAATAAAATCAGTTTAGTCTAAGTACAGTTTCAATGTCAAAAATAGTTCAATTTAAAGCAATTCAGTTTAGCAAAAGTACGCAGTTTAAATGTAAGTACGGTTTCATTGTCAAAAACATTTCTATTTCAAGCTATTCATTTTTGTTGAACGATTCAGTTTAGCATAAGTATGCCGTTAGTTCTCTTTAACCCATAGATAGGGCCCTATCAGGTGCTACCACACTAGGCCAGAGTAGACCTGGGAGCAATTCCAATGAAGGGGTACTCCGCATTCCCCAAAGCTCTAGCACTGCTGGAACCTCACCATCAGATTGTTTAGTGTCATATCCAGGACACTCGTTGGGGGGTTATTCTACATTCTACAGCCCCAGTGGACTGGGCAAAATAATTTTGAAATAGTTCTATTCGACCCATAAATGGAACACGAGCAGGTACTAATACTCCTTGTATTATAAGAGTTTTTAAAACATTTTTATAAGTATTCCCAACTCCAATTATTTGTAAGCCATCATGGTTTCAAGTATTCTTAAACAATTCTAATCATTTTCAAACAGATCTATTTGACTTCTAGATGGGACCCTTACAGGTACTACCACTCGAGGTCAGTAATGACAATTGAGGACTCTCCACAGAACTGGAGCCTCATCAGATACGATTAAATGTCTCCCTTTTTAGGGGTGTTAGGGAATATAGTCAGTATATTCTAAGGTTTGTTGACTGGGGAGATTATTGGTGGAGGCAACTAACCATTCTATATAGCTTCTAAGATAGGAAAAATGAAGAAAGACTGCAGAGGCACCAAATATTTAGCTACCGTAAGCCTAAGAGCAAATTATTGGTTTCTTTGTTCGATGACATATCAACCTTCGTGGTTTATTTAATGCCAAAGCCATTTTTCTAGAAGAATAGTAGTGGTACTATTTAACTTATAGGACGGGGAATATAGGCTTCATACCAAGGGTATTATTCCAAAAGCAGAGTTTGAACTCGCTTACTTCGAGTCAGCAGTCCAGCACTTTAACCATTACGCAACTGAGACTCTCCACAAGAGTTGCTGAACAAATCCAAGAGATTAATTATAAACATTACATCATAAAGGTGAGGGCGGATTTATATACAATTCTTTGGAATTTCTATATTACAGAAGCGTAAGATAAAAGACTAAATATAAACATCCAGCGGAAAAATGTAAAAAAAAAAAAATTCATGAAGGAGAAACCTGCCTACCCTATCTCCACCTCTGAAAAATTAAACTTGGTAAACAAAAGAAAACCTTTCTAGTCTTTTCTTTTATTTGGCTAGAACTATGACGCTAAGAATAAACAAAGTGTTGTGAGTGTGACATTAAACAGCATCTAAAAGCTGAAGTTCCTCGAGTTTGAGGAATGTGAAGTACTCCTTCTGACTTGGAAGGTGCCCGTGGTGTAATAGTTATCGTTGCTGGAAATGGACACGGCGACACGAGTTCAAATCCTGGACGAGACGGATTGCATTTCACATACCACTAATACCCTTGGGAAAAGTATAATTCCAATTATTCTCCCTCCAGCTATGGGTAAATAGTGGGACAGACTGTGTTCTTCAGCCTTGGTGAGGCAACTAGTCTAGGAGAAGGAAAACTCTGAATTCAAACCTGTAAACTCCGCTTAAAATTTGACCTTGTGTCATATCCTGCCCGAGCGGAGGGGTTGGTAAATATGTGCTCCTTCTGACTCAGAGTGATAGTTTCAGTTAGGGTACTATCTATAGGTCAAATAAAACTTTAACGAAGTAATATATTCTTGCGCTTGTTATTACTCCCTCGCTAAATGTTGTTGGGAAATACAGGAGGATGATGAAGAAGTAAGCAAACGAAAATGCTGTAAGGTTTTAATGGCAGCATGAAATAAAGGGTTTACGTTTATGCTGCAAGTCCCGTAGGAAGGAAAGAAGTAAGGAAACGAAATGAAGTTATGATAGAGTTAAGAAAGAATTTTAGCAGCTAAATGCCTGAGCGAAAAGTGCATCGTTAGGTTAAGGCATTGTTGAATGTGTTGTGGGAGATATATTCGCCATAGTGTAGCAAAAGTCGTGTTTGCTGTTTGAGGACAGAAACGTTTGTAGTCACCGTGAGTTTGTGGTTCTGGTTGTTTCGGGGAGAAGCGTGAATGTCTCCAGAAAATGTTGCCCAGTGAAGAAGTAGCTACGTGTCGGAGCGATTTTTCATCGCAGTCGACATAGTCAATTTTGGGGGTGACGTAAAGTTGTTCCTGTGTGTGGTGTATTGAATTCATCTAATTCATATTCAACTGGGAATCCTTGGTCTAAGAGAAATAGACGCAAGGGGTCCATAAATCAGACTGCTTCCCTCATGGTGGTGTGATGCTGCTGCTGCTGCTGCTGCTATTGAAGAGCAGACAGTTAGACGTCTGTACTGAACGAAGTTGTTCTGCGAAAAGGTAAGTGTTTGGAAGATTTCCCCAGTTTGTGCTGCCCGGAAAGATGGTCCGGAATTAATAGGATAAGTCACCCTGATTGGGTGAAATTATGCGTCGACCCTAACGGTCAAATTACGCGCCAAGCAAAAATGCGAAATTCTTTCTGCTACAAAACTATTCAACCATTAACCAAGGATTATTATAATTAATTTGAAAACACCTGTCAACAAGTTATTCGTAGTAGATAAGTAATTCTATTTATCAAGTATTCCTTTGCTAAATATCAGTACATGAAACCATTTAACAGTGTGCAAACAAATGAGATCTGGCAAGTATAAAAATGCTGCCAATAAACAATTCGCTTATAAATATATATCTATATATACATAAACGGGATTTGCCTTGGAAACACAACCAAATCAAAGAATAAGCAGAGGAAGAAAGTTTACAGTGAAACTTATACTTGAAGACATTGGTCGGTGTCTTGAGAAATATCAACCCTTATGGGTTACTTAATGCCAAATCCTGTATATATATATATATATATATATATATATATATATATATATATAAATTTGTAAGCGAATAGTTTGTTGGTAATTTTATTTTTAAACGAGTTCTTACAGCTGATTTGTTCGCATACAGTTAAAGGGTTACTGTAATGTCTAAAGCCCAGTTCGCGGGTAACAAAGAAAAGAACGGAACACAAAGACATGTTAATGGCTCATGACTCAACAGTTACTTCCCTTTGAATGGAATATAACAGTTACAATTATTCCTAACACTTGTAATTCTATTTAATATTAATCATGCGTTGTTTTATAGAACACTAAACCCTTGCTTTCGCCTTGTGTGAGCAGGATTGTCTGGCCAGCCATTGTGATCACATTAGATGAGCCCGACAACTTCGGCCAGTCTCGTTTAATTGCTGTTTTCAGTCAGAGGTGCCAAATAAAGCCTACGTTGTTACACCTAACGTACCAGACGAGATTCTGAACTTTCCAGATGCTGTATTTTTTTATTATCTATTTGCACTCGGCAACAACTAGCTGAGAATGTTACACATGAGTAGATGTGATGTTTTGGTCAGGTTGACAGAAATGATTTTCCTTTTTATTTTTTAGTAAATTGAGAAGAGGCTGCCAGTGGAGACAGCAAAGTCACGAGAATTTGACATACAGTGGGGGAGTCAGTTGACATGTAAAGACAAAGTGAAACAGTCAATTCAACACCGTGAGGATTTAGCCTAGAAAACCGCCCAGAACTGTCAAGATAAGCAACCCTTTATTTCCTGAAGCCCATAAGGAAAAGGAGACCTTTGGTTAGTTTTGTCGCCGTACGTGGTTCCTTTTCTTATTTGTGTCTGTGACTCCTGCAGAAAGACAAGATTTGGATCTTTATCAACTCGTTTCTCTCCCAGTAACAGGATTTTTTTTTTTTTGCGACTTATCAATTTGCGCCCAGCCTCTGTTTGTTTACAATGTTATACATGTGTATAGATGACGTTTTGATAAAATTGTCATAAAAGGTTTTTAGTCATGTAAGAAGAACCAGCCAGCGGAGACACACAAGCTTGACCCATACTGGGAGAGGGAACTGACAGTAAAGTCAAAAATCAGACAATCAATTCAACAACGTGTGGATATAGACTAGAATTACACATCGCTTCTCCCTGGATTAGGTGAACTTCTTCCATTGACACAAGGTCCACGGCTGACGCTGGCGGGTCTATTCAAAAATTGTTTCTCCAATCGTCTTGTAGCTTAGAACACGCTGGCTCAATCTCTTGCAGAGGGGTAAGATCTCTAAAAAAAAAAATAAAAAAGATACTCTGGTTATGACACGAAACTAGAAAACCATAGAGTACTGTCAAGGTAAGTGATCCTATGTTTCCTGAAGTCCATAATTAAAATACCTCTTCTGGTTTCTGTATTCTAAGAAACCTTTGGTTGGTTGTATCCCAGTATGTGCTTCTTTTTGTCTTCAGATCAAGCAGAGAGAGTCTTTTATGTTACAGGCCTAGCTGGCATTCCCCACACTTAAGTAGCAAAGAACTCTCGTATTTTGGGCCGGTTCATGTGCTATCTCATGAAAACTGTAACTTGTATCTCCCTGTGGTTTTGATTGTCTAATCAAGTCAGTGGAGGAATTTGAGAATCTATCAAATTTCCTCAGGTCAGCATTTTATTGCTATTTCTATGTATACTGTTCTTGTCTTATCGAAGATCAAGATCTCTTTCTCCACCTGGCTTGGTTAAAGAAATAACAAAAGTAGCCATGGAACATACTCAGCTTGGAGGAGAAGGCACACTTGATGATTATTGTTGCAGGAAATGAAATCAGTGACCCAAGTTCAACTCCAGAAGACGGCAGTTTGCATTTCTCTTCAGACTAATTCTCTTAAGAGATTTATCCATTTGTTTTCTCCCAAGCTATGGGCAAATAATAGGGCAAACTGAGCTCTTTAAGCGACCAGTCTGAAAACTCTAAATTGAAACCTGCTTTACCCCGGTTAAAAAACCTATCTAGTATCATATCCAGCTCATAAAATAGAGATTGGATAAATATATAATCGGCTTGGAGGTTTACTAGTGGAATTAGCAATATTTGTAGCACTAGATCTAAAAGGCGGAATTTTAAAAGATCATGGAAGAAAAGCTTATATTACCCTCACTAGGAGGGAATCCAAACGAAAATTCAAGTAAAGTTGGCGACATTAGTCGAGGGTAACCCGAAGGCTCCCTTTTCAATAGCTACTACACCAAGGTGTAGGGGAGGGCGCTACTCCATTCCCTGGATTACTCCACTTTACTCTTGACCCTTACCTTATAATGCTGAGTGTTAAGCAAGGAGGCATCAAGCACCATTTTTTGCGTCTTTGGTATGACTCGACCTGGGATTGAACCCCAGGTCTCCTGGGCCACTGATGAACACTCTAACCATCATGTCAATGTCCGGTTATGAAAATTCAAGAAGTAGTATATAATAGTTCAACAGAAAAATATAGAAAGGGGGCTGGTAACAGGTTCTTTGCTTAGCAAAGAACAAATTGGTTTGATTTATGGTACGGCTTTTCAACTCCTTATGGGTTATTTAATACCAAAATGTGCTTCATTTATAAATGTTTGATCGTAATCATAAATATTTATTGGTTTGGTTGATTTCTTTAACGGCATTTCATCCATTGCTCTTAGCAGGTCTCCTAGAAAGCATCTTGAGTCCGTACAGAGCTGATGTGAGTATTTACTGGTCGGCCAATACTGGTGCGTCCATGTGTAGGAGTCCATAAGAGAATGTCGCTTATGAGTTCAACTTTGCTTCTTCAACGGTACCACGCACTTGTATCTTTCGTCTTACTTGGATGGTTTGTGATATAGGTAGTAAGTAGCTGTACAACCGCTGTTTTGTGCGGTGTTGCTTTTAAGAGTTGTTCAAAACAGCATATAATATTCTTTTGTAGTTCCCAGCGTCCTTTTTCTCCTAGCGTTTCGCTAGCATCCATGTGGTGTACTCAAACAGCCACAGCTTGGAAGGTATTTCACTTACTTTACAATTACAAAAAATAATACAAAAGAAATTGGATTGATTTCGTGAAGTAAGTAGATAACGTGTATTCGGACTATTGTCTTCATTTTTGTTATATTAACAACGTTTAAACAGATGCTTCTTTCGGCCTTCTTCGGGGGTTTCATGTCGAACTCAGGAGCGTCTACAGATCTTCGAACCGAACTCTCTACCACAAAGGTAGATTGTTCTAATTCTGTTAACGATAACCGGATTCAAGCATTAAGCTGTTATAAGTATTCTTTGTTATTTACCGATTGTCAGGATTGAACCTGTAACATCCAGATTATTTCACTTATAGAGCCTCTATCCGTTACGCCATGTGTCTTGCTGGTAGAACAATGAAGATGAAAACAATAGTCCGAATACACGACATGATAAAATTCATCCATCTTCATATCAGAAATTTCGACAAAAATATTTAGTTAACTTTTTAAGTAGAAAATTTTGAATTCAAACAAGCAGTACGTTGCTTTAAGAAAAAAAAAATTGTTTCAAAATTTAGGAATAATTTCATCTTGAAAAAGGGTTAAAGATAGCAAAAAAAAACGTCAATGATTCAGTCTCAGTACTTTCACCACACATCACATAGTATAAATCGGCTGCTATGCGTAGATAGCTGACAAATTCAATTTAAATCTGACTAAAAAAAATTATTAACGCCTTAGTACTTTTATGATATAATTTCAAAAAGGTCTCCCCATGTTCGCCACCCCTGTTAGCCACAGGTGATTAAAAAATTAATATTTCTTTGGGGGGTATCTTTATTAGAAAACAAGTAGAACTGATATAATGGAGACCGCCTGGGGAAGATTCCAATAATGTGTTGACAAGGATAGTGAACAGGTGAAGACTTTAAAATCAAAATATGATAAAGGAACTCCTATGGAAATTGTAGCATTTTTTAAGCACCCTGTACTTTAAAACTGGCGATATTCAGAAATAAATTCAGTCTGAAGAGGATTTATCACAGCACATATTGTATAAAAAAAAGTTACCTTGTGTAGATAGCGAACTAACTGAATTCAGGTTTTACTTACTTTACAACCGGTGAAATGTAGAAATACATTCAGTCTGAAAAGGGTTATGGTATCCTTATAGAATATCTTAAGAATGAAATGACAAATGAAGTACCACAAAATTTTAGCTCTGTGGTAAAATTTTGAATTTTGGCCCTGCCGTGTAAGTTGACTCTTAGTTTTGTAGTGTACCGGACATTGGTATAATGGTTAGAGTGTTCGCCAATGGCCCGGAAGACCTGGCTTCAATCCCAGGTCGAGTCATACCAAAGACTCAAAAAATGCTACTTGATGCTACCTTGCTTAACTCGCTGTATTATAAGGTAAGGATCAAGAGTAAAGCGGAGCAATCCAGGGAAAGGAGTAGCGCCCTCATCTACACCTTGGTGTAGTAACTATCAAAAAGGGAGCCTTCGGGTCACCCTCGACTACGGTCGCCAATTTTAGTTACTTCTAGTTGAAAAAGTCGACTCGTACGCCGTAATTTACGGTCGGCATTCAACATTGTCTTTTTATCCAATCAATTCTCCTCAAAACATGAATCAATTTGTAAAATTCTCATATATATCCCACTTAAAAGAGAGGATTTGACATTGTCGCTAGAGCGCTAGGCTACAACATCTGTGTAAACGAGTTCCAACTCCAGTCACACTGTAACGTACGCTTTCGGACTAATACAGAAAATACACTTAAGAAAGGTATGAACCCCCTTACCCAACCCCGGCTATGGGATAACACTACTATACTTCTATAAGGACGGCTTTGGCATTAAATAATCCACGCAGGTTCATATGCCATAAAACAAAGAAACTAAACCAAACGAATTAAAATAATACAACTTAAAGAATAAAGCAAAATCTAGCCCAATTCGCAAATTAATTCTATAATGTTATATTATATGTTTGGTTTGTATTAAGGAGTCGAACAAGGAGTTGAGTTCAACAGGGAATTTATTCAAAGGTAGCCATTACCGGAAGTTCATACAAATCACGGGCGGGTAAGTTTAGGGTTTAAAGGATTATTTAAGGGACTTAACTCATGCAACATGTAGGGTCTTCGTTCATGCTGAACGTAATTTCTTTAAAATTCATTCAAGTTCTCCATCTAACAATTTTAAAAATGCTAACAATAATCCTTCGCTCTTTCCTAAACAGAAGTATCAATATCATTAAGGCCTCCTGTTATGACAGGAACCTAATTGGTTCATGGGTCGTCGGGTTTTATCAAAATAAAATCTGCCATCACAATAAAAACGAGTTGCTTTTTGATAAAAAAAAAAAAAAATAAAGCAATTCCTCTCAATCAAAAATTTGTATCACCGATGCAAATAGATTTTTTTAGCGTAAGTGTACAAACATTTTCTTGATGACACCCTGTAGTTTTTCAATCATGAGTTTATGGATTTTTATACATTTAGAGAATTAGTCTGCTGGGAGAAATTGATTAAACTTAGATCTCTCTTAAATCATACTTGAAATTATTAATAGAACACAGTGTCAAAAAGTAACTTATCAATAGCGCTATAATTGTGGAAATCTCCTGCAAACATGAATTTCATGCTATATCCAATTTTCCTGTTGCTGCTGAATGTTATATACAAGCGTGTGGTTGCAAGAAAAATAAGACTGACAAGAAGATTAAGTTTATTTCGTTTATTGAATAAATAAAATAAACAAGCTAATGGAATATCAAGCCGGCTGATGGGCGGTTATCTAGTCGGCGTGAAGCGGTTGCTTTGATCTAGTCTGACGGTGTTGTTGGGTGACGCTCTCAGCGATGGCCAACGATTCAACTGCCCGTGTGACCTCCGCTTGCCCTATTTATATTTTCCCGACTTCAAACTCCGACTCCAGAAAATACTATTAGTGAAAAAAAAAAGACTGGTTGAAAAATAAACCTTTTTTTATAACTGAGAATTTTCTGGGGATTTTGAATAGACTATGCGCGGAACCTATGCGTAGAAGCCATGATTTTCTTAGTTTGACACTGGCCGTTGTTTGATCCACATCCGGTAAATGTTATTTTCTTCCGCAGTGTCTATGTCTGTCGGTCTGTGTTTTGTGTGTTTAAGTCGTTAGGTGCGTGAAGAGTTTTGATGTATTTTACAATATCATATAGGATTTACACTCCTATATTTTTTAAAATGGCCGGCGAAGATTATGTGGAGCAAAAGAATTCTGGAGAAATAGGATCCATGACTCAGTTGCATCCGAAATAAAAAAATTGTGAGGCGTCGGTAAATTAAATAGTTTCGGGAACTTGATTGGACAGTGTAGTCACTTGCCGTATGTTTTCAACTACATCCGCGCATTTGGATTTCGTCCTGCGAAAAATAAATCCTGCGTTTGGAGCCGGTCGAGTGAAATGGATACCTGTTGAATAGCCGTGATACAACTATACGTATACATATACATGCGGAAACATAATCAACAATAATGACGGACGAACACACTTCTTTAGAAAAATATACCTCTCACACTTTATTTTCGAAGGGGTTGCGAAAGGGTTGTGTGTGAGAGGTGAGTTGGAGACTGAACAGACTGCAACATATTGACCCCAAGTTCTGACTATAGCAGCACTTCTTTCTCATTCTGCTGGGCTGCTCAACCGGGGGTCCTGAGGGCCCAAGCCCTCTGCTGGGAGTTGGTTCTCACTGCCTCGAGCTGCAACTCGAACTCCAAATAACTGACTCCAACTAACTCGAACTGTCTGTGGCACCGGGTTATATAATGGTTTGACATAAACCTGCTTCTTGTGGGCGACGCATCTGCACCGAATTCAACCCGTCCACATGTCAATGTGATATCTTCGACCGGAGGCACCTGTTTCTCGATTGACAGCTGGGTCGATGGTCAATATGTTACATACCTATATAGTTTGCGCCTTCGAGAGCTTTCTCTCTCTTATGCTCTGACCCCCGACTGGATAGCTTTCACTCTCATGCTCGTACAGCCTCAGACATTTCACCACGGATTATTTCAGACACGCGACCTAAAATGGGATGCCGGTAAAAATACATTCTTTGCTATAATGAAATTGGTATTTTTGCCACGCTACAATATTCTACACTTTGCATGGATCTCAAAATCACCTCACCATATAGATACACGCATTTAGCTAACGGACAGACGAATACTTCGCTGCGATGTATCTTTTTAGTTTTTTTAGTGCACATACGCACATCCATGTTAAAATAACACACACATTCACATAATATTTGTATCAGTCATGCCCCCACACACACGAATACTTAACATTTTTTTCTACCTTTGTATTGTTTTTGCTTAGTTGTTAGTATATAAAATTGTTGTATGTTAACATGTGATTTTTCTTTTGTCTGCGTTGTTCATTTGTGTTGTAAATTGTAGAACAATTCATGAAGTTATGTTTTTACCAAAACCTCGAGAGAACTAAATGACTAATTCATCCCTCACACTGCATAACCTAATGTAAACATTCATTGCTTTCCAATTAGCCTTGGCCAATAGGGTGGTCATCCTTTTCATTTAAATTTCAAATCAATACATATAATGTTTATGACCACTTTAATAGTAATTTACTTTGTAAATTTTTGTAAACTATTTCAAGGTTTTGTTCCTTCGCTTAGAGTTCCGTTTAGTTCAAGGTGATGCACCATTTGGATTCAAACCAAACGCTTAGAGAAAAAAAACTACTTAGGAACAAAAGAAGAGATTAGAGTTCACGTTCTGATAAATCTCGTCTTTGCAATGATGTATGGGGCATAAGAAGAGGTTATGCGTGGTTGTGGTTAATTGTGGAGAGATTCTGAGGTTTATGTCTGACACTGAGTTCTTCCTATCCCATATACTTGTCATCTTATTGTTGGTTGAAGATGTGAATTAATCAAGGACGGAAAAAAACAAACACGGATACTTAAAAACTCAATTTTTATTCCATAGGTCTACAAATATTTCGTGATGGGTAACATTATTCCGAGTCGGGTAATGGAATGGTGTAGAGAATGGTGTAGAGAGATCCGACCGAGAGTTTCTTTTTGGCGCCAGAAAGCCCATCTTTTTCAGGATATGCGCCGATCGCGCTTCCTGTCAGAGGTTTCCTGGGAAATTGTTACTTTTTGCATTTTTTATTTCATCTTTTATGTTATTGTTTTTTGTTTGTTTTTTTATTTCTTTTTAATCCTTACACATGTCGTGCTGAGCCATCCTTTTGATAATTATAGCTGAGACTATGTTTTGGCGAAAATAAAAGGCGTTTACCGGGCCATTGACCAAATAATTAAAGTGATCGCCAATGGTCCTGGAGACCAGAGTTCAATCCCAGGTCGAGTCATACCAAAAACTCAAAAAATGCTACTTGATGCTACCTTGCTTAACACTCAGCATTATAAGGAATGGATCAAGGGTAAAGTGGAGCAATCCAGGGAAAGGAATAGCGCCCTCCCCTACACCTCGGTGTAGTAGTTATAGAAACGGAAGCCTTAGGTTCACCTTCGACTAAGGTCGCTAACTTTATTACTTCCTTTCCTTCCTTTCAATTAATCAATACCAAAGACTTAAAAAATGGTACTTGATGCCGCCTTGCTTAATACTCAGCATTATAAGGTAAGGATCAAGGGTAAATAAGAGCACTCTAGGGAATGGAGTTGCGCCCTCCCCTACACCTCGGTGTAGTAACTATTGAAAAGAGAGCCTTCGGGTCGCTAACTAACATTTTTTATCATCCAAAGCAAGGCAATATGTTTCATTGTGCTGTTCAATACAGCATTTATCTTGCCGGTCAGTTTATTCATTTGAGGTTTTCTATGAATATTTCTATCTGACAAAATTCCCCTAGATGAGGATAAGAAAAACTAAGAGAAGGAGAAAGTAAGTAATCCCGGATATACTCAGGTAATGAATGACACTTAATTTTTTTCACGCATGACGATAAGATTCGAACTGCTCAAAAACTTTTCGTATAATGAGATAAAAAAAATTGGTCTTAAAAAGTTGTTCGTTACACGGGTATAAACAGTAAATTAATAAAAATTAAACACGAATTGGATTTTCTAGGCTCAAATGAGTATAGGTTAATTCCGAACAACAAATTTGAAGGAAAAGTCGGAAGTGATACAGTTTTTTTTGTGTGTGTGTAAGGAAATAATGAATTCCAATCAAAGTCAATTCCTAAAAAAAATGACAAGAAACCACACTCAAGACAATTTAATAGCCCTTGTCCTAAAGCCAAAAGATATATTCAGCTATTTTAAATCTGAAGCAAGAGGCTCAAACTGTCTGCTTTCATAGAAATATAAAATATTAACATTTTTGTGCATTACTTTAAAGGTAGCTTTAAGGAAATGGACAGAAAATTTAGGGAAAAATAATCCTTAACTGACAAGTAAATCTGAATTTTTTAAATGTCATTTTTTTCTGCAACAATTGTGCAGTTACTTCACAGCTTGCAACATTATTTATTCTAGTTTGTAAGGAATGTCTCCTGGGTAAGATATCAGAATGTCTGCAAATGTTTATGAGATAATATCAAATGTTAAAAAGCTAACTGCTGACAAATGCATCTTACTAAACATCTTAGATTTGCTGCTTATTGCACTTTCAGAGTGAAATTCAAATAAACAGAAAGAGGAAACAAGGGACAAGGAAATGAATAAGAGTTGTGTAGAACTCCTCTAAATAAGAAGCCTGCCAATGTTTATATATATAAACTTACTGATGATCAAAAAAAAATTGTGAAACTTTAAGATGTAAGATGTTGTTAGTTTTTCACTTTGATATAACTAGAAGATTATATATATATATATATATATATATATATATATATATATAGAGAGAGAGAGAGAGAGAGAGAGAGAGAGAGAGAGCGAGCTGTCTGTGGATGACAATATATGCTCCCCAACCCCCATGGAGTTGAGTTATGTAACGAAGGAAGTAACGGTTGCCACTCGAATAAGGCAAGGTTCTTCAAATGAATTGAGCTCTCGGTAGTCGTTTAGTTGATATATGTTAACAAAACAAAAGGGATACATAAGCGTTTAAAATTCCTACGGTTACGCTAGTTTCCTCGTGGCGTTCCGGAAGAATCTTCGGCTGGCATATAAATTAGTCGGGTTTCGATCCCCCGCTTCGAGAATCTCGCGTGTCTTGCCACACTGAAGAGTTGTGATACAACGAAACAGTCTGTCTGTGGATGACTATATATATATATTATACAGACGCACTCATAAAACGTATACAAACATACATAAACTCACAAAATATATTCCGACATAAGTTATATCAAAATATAAACACACAAACATAAGCTATATAACATACATATACACACAATATTATATCAAAATACTAATTCCATAGTAATTATTCTAATATCTTCCTGTGTCACCCAAATCAGATGAAAAATGAGATTTTTGGAGTTTGTCTTTATATTTAAAAAAAAAGATATTTATAAATAAAAACTAAAATAGATTAATATAAACACAAACGGCTGAACACAATTTTCATTCTTTCGCTAGGGATTAAAATATGACACTAAATTGCATCGGATGTTTAGGTTCAGTTCTGTAGATCTAATTAGTGTAATGTAGTCCTTCCTTCCTATTACACCTAAAGCGGTTAAACCTATTATGGTACTAGCATTGGGGCAAATAGATCTGCATTTGATAGAAATACTCTATATCATATAAACATATGGCAATTTATTTATATTAACAGTTGCTTGAAGATATAATTGTTTACAAAATATTATTATTTGTTACTGGAAACCATATACTTGCTTGCATATTATTGATGTTAGAGAGGAATAGATGGACATATGACTGTGTGCAAACAAATTATTGTATAAAAATGTTTCTTGAAGCCGTAATATTGGGTAGGAATACTTGAAGCAATACAACTGTATGCAAATTATTTAAATTAGAAAGGAATACTTGAAACAACAGAACTGTGAGCAAATTATTTATATTAGATTGGAATACTTGAAGTAATACAACTGTATGCAAATTATTTATATTAGATAAGAATATATGAAGCAATACAACTGCATGCAAATTATTTATATTAGATTGGAATACTTGAAACAATACAACTGTATGCAGATTATTTATATTAGCTAGGAATACTTGAAACTATACAATTGTATGCAAATTATCTATATTAGATAAGAATACTGAAGCAATACAACTGTATGCAAATTATTTATATTAAATAGGAATACTTGAAACAATACAACTGTATGCAAATTATCTATATTAGATAAGAATACTTGAAGCAATACAACTGTATGTCAATTATTTATATTACATAGGAATACTTGAAACAATACAACTGTATGCAAATTATTTGTATGAGATATGAATACTATGTGCAAGAAATGATAATAGAAAATAGTCTGATTTAAATAATGCAATGAAATATTGAAAATATAGTTATCGTTATAACTTAAGTAATATTTACCCATGAATCAAATTTCTGCTTTACATAACCCATAAAAAATCGACAAGTGGTTAAATAATCCAATCTTCTGCTGGCTGTGAGTACATATGCGTTTCTAAAATTAACTCAATAATATTATTATTACTTATATAATAATTACAAGTAGCGACAGTAATACAAAACTGAAATGCTAAAAATAGAATTTAAGTGCTCAAATGCTAGCAAGCAGAGCAGTATAAAAACTTAAGTGTTCCTCTAACTAAAAGTTTCATATACCAACAGACAATCATCAGACTGAAGAAGAGTCTAAACAAGGCAAACTTGAAAACAACAATGACATGTCACTTTATCAGATATATTTTCCAAAAATACATGAAAATATACCGAAATACGATAAATTAAAATTATTCAAAGAAATAGGTATTGACTTCAACCACGTCAATCAGATGCCTTTAAAAAAATCTCCTGCAAGCCTTTCTGGTCATCTCTTTGATAGATGCTGCTGTTGTCTTTGCCTTCAGTTCATCTTTGGTGTGGCACGGAGTTTTGTTGGTCTCTTGATCAACCGTGCTCCCGCACATAATAATCAAGGGGGGATAGATATCTTGGGAGTGATGTAAAGGAGGGTGAGGTCATAGAGATTTTCTCACAGGCAAAAGATTAGGTGTTCCTGCATGTGTAACATGGCACAGAGTCCTGTTGCCAGACGTATGATCTTTTTGCAACCATTCTCTTGATCAACTATAGCACTACCGCTTCATCTGGCATTTAATGAAGGCCTCTGTGTTGAATTTGATTGCTTTGTTTGTTTGTTTGTTTGTTTGGGTTTTATGGCACATAAACCTTTGTACGTTATTTAATGCCAAATCCATTCTTATAAAAACAAACAGTTCTATTTCAATTTAGCATAATTAAGTACGCAGTTTAAATGTCAAAACAGTTCTATTTCAAGCAATTCAGTTTAGCATAAGTACACAGTTTAGTTCTATTTGACCCATAGATAGGACCCTATCAGGTGCCCGTGGTGTAATGGTTATCGCCGCAGGAATTGGACACGGCGACACGAGTTCAAATCCTGGACTGATTGCATTTCACATAGCACTAATACCCTTGGGAAAGGTATGAATCCAATTATTCTCCCTCCAGCTATGGGTAAATAGTAGGGCAGACTAGGTTCTTCAGCCTTGGTTAGGCAACTAGTCTAGGAGAAGGAAAAACTCTGAATTCAAACCTGTTAAACTCCGCTTTAAAAAACAGACCTTGTGTCATATCCTGCTCGAGCGGAGGGGTTGGGTAAATATGCTACCACTCCGGGCCAGAGTGAATCTGGGAGCGATGGCAATGAAGGGTTACTCCGCATTCTCCAAAGCTTTAACATTACTGGAACCTCATCATCAGATTGTTTAGTGTGATATCCAGGACACTCGTCGGGGGGAGTCTTACCCCTCTCTAGAGAAACGGTTGGTGTATTCTACAGCCCCCTGCCAATTGGGCAAGTGTTGAATCTGAGGCCATGTGGGAAGATGAATGAAAGCATGACACCACCTTCTCTTGTGACTACTCAAAATACCATTATATAGACAGGGGGTTCGGTTTTTATCATTATGAATATGACTCTGTCTCCGGATTGACACCTAAACACTGAAATCTTCGTATAGGGGGCTCCAGTGGGAAATGCCAAGCAACACAGAAGGCAGTTTAGAAATTTCTGGGTGAGTAAATTGCGCAATAGTGATATATATCTGCTTTCATCATACTGTCTAACTGACTTTAGTTTACTGCCCAATTGTCAAAACCTGAAACAAAGCGTAGGATCGACATTAATAATCTAAAATTGCAACAATGTATACTCATTGCACCCCCTGTGCGTGTGCGTGTTAGCACATTTTTAGATATATCAACCACCCAGCTATCGATTAAATAGCTAGGAAGACTACCGTATGTAATCACGTATCATGAGACTTTCTGAGACTTAAATTAAGAATTAACTAGCAATTGATTTATGTCTAGTCTTGGTCGACTAGTTATATACTAAGTTTATGTCTCGCTTGGGGTGAGAACCTCTAATCTTCGGCTAAAATTTAGGTTTCAGAAAGTCGCATGATGTACGAGAATATATCTTAGATCTCAAGACTTGGTTGGCAACTGTAGAATAACAATAACACTCACCTCCATAAAGCGTACAGCTGACAGACAAAAATAAAGCAGGTTGTAGCTCAGTGCCGTCCTCCTTACAATGCTAAACTGAAGCTGGTTTATATAATAAGATACTTTCACTTATTTACAAGCAGCCAATGACGATCATTGCAATGGAATAGTGATTGCTCCTTGCTAACGCAATTAGTTACTCCCGGCTATCACAACTAATTGCCCTACGCAACCTGACAAATCCTACAGTCTGAGAGAAAGACGAATTAAAACTTCCACTCTTGAGAAATGCTTCAGGGAGTAATGTTGCATACTGAGCCTTGCCCGAGCCGTCTATCAGAGACGCACCTGTGTAAATAAGTGGAAGCAATCACGTGGTCGATCGGAAGTCATATGTGTTATGAAATAACATATGCAGATGCCTACTTGTCAGTTGGAGTCAGTGAGGGCCGGAGCCAGCTTGTAGTCACTGAAAGCAGCCTCCGGTTGAAAATCCCCCGGCCGACAAACAGAAGTGCTAAGTGTCTAGAAGACAATACAGCGTGGTATGATCAAGAGAAGAAGTAGTTACGGGTCACTACAGCAGTCTGTCTAAGTCTGTCCCTGTCTCCGTCCATCTCTCACACACACTACAGAGATTCAACCCCTTTTGACAATAAAGCGTGAGAGATACATTTTATTCATCCTCCAACTGCGGTATATGAAAGTAAATCTTGAGGATACTAGTTAGTGTGTCTGCTGTTTTTCCCTGTTTGTTTGGGGGTTTTTTCTAAAGAGTGGGACATCCTCTCTCTCCCCGTGTCACAAAGTCCATTTTTAAATGAATTAAAAAAGAAAAAAAAAGCAACACTCAAAATTCATTTTATTCAGTTTGAGATGATTCATCCAAATGGACATTTTCTTTGCCGCTTTACAAGATGAAAAGAGTTGCTGATCAAAATCTTGTTCACATGACTGATGTATTTTGATATAGTAAATTACCAATACCTTTTATTTCTGCATTTATTTTTATTCTCTTGACCTTTCAGGTGTAGAACTCTAACTGCTATCGTAGAACTTGATGAATATGTACAAAGATTTTACTATTTTTGAAGCTGTTCCACAAGTGAATATCTTAAATGTGTCCGGAAAAAAATTGTATCCAAAGCCAATGGACTTGGTTCTCTTAATTAGTGTGACCGTTTATAGATTTCAATAAAGGTGTCTTATGATAATTATCTCAATTAATTCGTGAGAAGGTGTGGATGGTTTGGTTTCTTTGTTTAATGGCATATCAACTTTCTGGGGTTGTTTAATGCCAAAGTCATACTTTTATAAGAACACTAGTGGTACTATTTAACACATAACTGGTCGAGGGACAAGGGGAGTTCATAACTTTACTAAGGGCATTATGTCATAAAACAACTAGCAAGCCTATCAACCCTTGAAAGTTATTTAATGTCAAATCCGGTATGGATATGAATATATATATGATTTGCAAACGAATAGTTTCTAGTTAACAAATTTTCCTAGATCCAAAGCTCATTTGTTTGCACACAGTTAAATGGTTTCATGTATAGTAAATAATCATATTTACCAACCCCTCCGCTCGGGCACTATATGACACAAGGTCAATTTTTTAAGCGGAGTTTAACAGGTTTGAATTCAGAGTTTTCCTTCTCCTAGACTAGTTACCTCACTAAGGCTGAAGAACCCAGTCTCCCCTACTATTTACCCATAGGAGGGAAAATATTTGGATTCATACCTTTCCCAAGGCAATCATTCTCGTCCAGGATTTGAACTCGTGTCGCCGTGTCCATTTCCATCGACGATAACCATTACACTACGGTACCTCCATGTATAGTAAATAACTAAACAATTCTATTTGACCAATAGTTAGGACCCTAACAAGTACTATAACTGCCAGGTCCACTCTGATCCAGAGTAGACCTTGGAGAATTGGTCTTGAAGGGATACTCCACATTCGCCCAAATCCAGGACTTGAGCCTCATCATAAGATGGTTTGTTGTCATATTCTGGGCCCTCCGAAGAGAGAGCTTTCTTACCACTCTGCAGAGCTGCAGTTGGTGTATTCTACTGCCCCAGCCAACTGGGCCCCAAGGGCCTTAGTCCAAACATGTCAGGAGTTCAAACTCAATTATTACGAAGTCACATTATTCTATGCCATAAAAAATCTCCACAACGCGTTGAAGTTTAAGTTCCATTCGCTCAATCTTATATTCTTCATAATGAAGTTTATTCATTCAAAGTTTAAAGTCCCTTTTAGTTGGTTTGTGGGTATTTTATGGCATATCAACCATCGTGGGTTATTTAACACCAAATCCTGTTTTTAGACGTATGATTTGTAAGTGAAGGTGTCCTTGTGGTGTAAAGGTTAAAGCGATGGACTGCGGAATCGTACTAAGCGAGTTAGAACTCCAGTCGCGCAATTACGTTTACTTTCGGACAAATACCATTGGAAAAGTTATGAACCCCCTTATCCTCTCAGCTATGGGTTAAATAGTACCACTACTGATCTTCTAGACAGATAGATTTGGCATAAAATAACCCACGAATGTCGATATGCCATTTAACAAAGAAACCTAACCAAACCTGGTAAACGAATCATTTGTAGATACATTGATACATGTCTTTTCCAAGGGAATTAGTATCAAGTAAAACATCCAAGTTTATCCAGGGTCTAAACTCTGTTTGTTCAATCCATTTTCTTATGACAAATAACTTATACATCCTACAATCAAAAAACCCAATTTTGCAAAATTTATTGCTATTATCTTTAGCTTCTAATAAAAGTTTCCCTTGTTTGAATTCTAAATATTCAAGAGGTTTAGCTTAACATTGATACAAGGTCATATAGTATTGGTTTGGTTTGTTTAAAAGCGTATCAAATCTATGGGTTATTTAATGCCAAAATCTGTTTCATTGGGTAAATAATTATTTGTATTTTTAATATCCTATGGCAACTATTTTAAACCATACATTTTATTTTATTTGTCTACCATAAGGATCATTTGTTTGCACACAGTAATAATGTATCAAGCATTTTATCAATAATAATCTATAGTTATATGATATCAAGCATTTCTATTTAATATTCATAATTTATACAAAATTGTATGGTTTAAACTAACTATTCCTATTTAATAATCATTTGTTGGCAAACAGTTATATTGTTTAAAGTATTCCAACCTAACACCAATAATTTGCGTGTATTGATATGGTTTCAAGTAACATCATAACGATCTTTAGTAAGTAAAGTTGGCGACCATAGTCATGGGTGACTCGAAGGCTCCCTTTACGATAACTACAACACCAAGGTGTAGGGGAGGGCGCTATTCCTTTCCCTGGATTGCTCCACTTTACCCTTGATTCATTCCTTATAATTCTGAGTGTTAATCAAGGTAGCATCAAGTACCATTTTTTGAGTCTTTGGTATGACTCGACCTGGGATTGAACCCAGGTCTCCCGGGCCACTATGTCAATTTCGGGTAACTATTCTTAATACAAATAATTTACATGCAGCTACATGGCATTATATATTCCTATCCAATATAAACAATTTATACACAATTATATGGTTTTAAGTATTTCAAGCAATTTTAGGTTTGTTTGGTGGGGGGTTACGTAATTATATCAATTCAGTTGACTTTGATATACTTTTTCTACCCTAAATCCACATTTTCAAAAACAGCTGATAACAACACTACATAGATAGCAGTTGTTTATTTCATATGAGAAACTAGAATGATTGAGATGAACAGAGAAGGTTGGGTAAATACATATTCATTTAAAGTATGAGTTTTGGCTACAAGGGAACAATAATCCTTAACCTCTCCATGATGTTTATTAGTTTATCAGTTATCATAAATCTTGCTCGTAAGGTTAGTTCTTCTGCTAATATATTGAATTCAACTACAAAGATGAAAGGACAGGATGTGTTTAACATGAATCAAAGTTTTAATCATTTATGTTAATGTTTTAAGATCGGTGGGAAAAAAACCATAAATAGAAATCAATAAACCGAATGGAGAAAAACAGAGAAAAAAAGGATTTTTTTTTTAAATTCCTATTGAATATATGATTATAGGAATGGCATTCCAGTGAATCAGTGGTGGGGAAGGGTCAACAGGAAAAATAAAATGAGCCAGTAAAGAGTAATCATTGTTTGTTTTTTTTTCAAATTCCATTTCTATAATCCTTTTGCTGTTTCCTCTTTTTTAGAGAATACTTTAAAAAAGAAGAAAAAAGGATTATATATATATATATATATATATATATATATATATATATATATACATACAAAGAGCATGGGAGTGCACAGTTATTTTTTGATTTAGTTATCGTGCGGATTATTCAAGAACACACTGAAAGAATAAGTGTTTAGTAAGTGATTATATATATATAGTCATCCACAGACAAATCTGTTTCGTTCTATCAGAACTCATCAGTGTGGCTAGACATACTAGCTTCCCGTAGCCGGGATTGAAACCCAGTTGACTCAAACGCCAATCCAAGCTTCTAACCCTTATATATATTATACAGACACACATGTATAAAATCACTTATTAAACATTTATTCTTCTTGTGAATTGAATTACCACGACCAGAAAATTCGGCGAACACCTACGCACGACAAACGGGAACACTGGACAGCTGTTTCGACCTTATTAGGTCTCATCAGCAGTATATACCGTAATCTCCACCACTGGAGATCGAACCAGTGACCACAGAATGTCGAGCCGAAACTCTACCACTGACCAACCAATCCACATCGCACACAAGTGGTTCCAAATTAACTAATCCAGGTAATTGCACGGCCTATTAATCTGAATGTGTCTTGCAAGTTACATCCGTACTCTTTACAGAGGAAACGGTCACTTCGAGGGCCAGGTCTTCCCGGGAGGATTGAAAATACATATCTGTGTAATTATAGTAACCTCAAGGGCAAGCATATATAGGTACATTTTATATTCAGTGTTTCCGTATGTTGTGCGCAAGTCTTCGCCGAATTTTCTGCACTTGGTAATATAATTCACAATATTTCTTATTTGTTCCTTCTTTTCTTTCTTTCCTCTTCAAAATTCCTTTGTTTGTTTTCTTTGTGTCAAGAGGAAGTAAGTTAATAGAATGTTCAGATCAAAAGATAATTTCAAAGTTGAACAACTCAATGAGAGAGAGAGAGTATAGAGAGCTTAATCAGAATGAACTTAGCTTCTTCAGCCCTTTTCTTTGGGTCACTTTGATGTTGACCGGTTTACAAATTTCTTCTCGGAATCTGATAGCCATTTCTTCAGTATGAGTTTAAGGTTTCATATTTAGTTCCTGACCTCAACTTCTTTGCGCATGAGCATCATAAATTTGAAACGAACGTAACATACGTCAACAACTGCCGTACACGCGACGTCTATTCTTTGAAACAGCCATCAAACATATCACGTGATAAGTCATTGCCAATTGCTGTATGACTCCAATCTGCTGGGCGCTCTAAGGGATATTGCACTTGTCATAAAATCCGTCCCCATCTGTATTGTATGCGGACTTCATTCAGAGTCAATGAAAAAGAGGGAGGGAACATGTAACAATATATATATATATATATATATCACATTACGAGCATAGACTTCGTGTCGGAATTGAAAATAAAAAAATTCATCACATTTGGAGGGGTATGGGAGAAATACATACGTATCCCAAAAAACGTAATATATATACATATTTATATATATATATATATATATATATATATACACACACACACACGTGTATATATATATATATATATACACACATATATATATATATACAAACACACATATACGAGGATCATTAAATAAGTTACCAGACTTTTTTTCGTATCGGCACTTTTATTGATAGTACACGCATAAAAATTTAGTCCCCTTTGAAGTAATCTCTTCCGGTTGCGATGCACTTGTTGTACCGTTCCAACAACTTCTGCTAGGCCCCATGGAAGTCCTCTTGTATGACCGTGTCAATGACCTTTGTCACAGCCTTTTTCATCTCCTCAATTGTCTCATAACGACAGCCTCTGAGCTTAGGGAATAACCAAAAGTCACAGGGAGCAAGGTCTGTACTTTAGGGAGGCTGAGGAACTGTCTTGATGCCTATCTTAATCAAATAGTCTGTGACAAGGATGAAGTTGTGGACTGGTGCATTGTCCTGGTGGAAATGGCACTGACCTGATTTAAAAAGTGCTGGCCACTTCCCAATGATTCTCTTCCTGAACTCCCTTAAAACCTCAACATAGAAACCCTAAACTCTTGGCCAATCAACTCTGGTGTATTGACTTCCTTACTCCTACCACACCTCTCATCATCCTTCACACACTCCCTGCCTTCCTTTAACCTCTTATGCCACTCAACAACTGATGCTCGATTCATGCAAGATGCCCCAAAAGCAGTCTGTAGCATTCCATGCATTTCTGTGGCATCATTTTTTCCAAGTTTACACACAGAATTTTATTGCATATAGTTCTTCTAGAGTGTCCTCACGTCCAGATTGCATTTTTGAAATTCACCAGCTGTGACAATCAGGCTGCAGTAGGTTGTATTCCAATTGCTGCTGTAGCTATTCATTTGAACCTGAAATCATAAAAATTGATCAGTCATCTCATAAGACGTATAGCAATAACATACTGAATTTTCAAGAGTCTACAACAATTTTAAATGCGTGTACAGAAAAGTCTGGAAACTTATTGAATGCACCACGTACAGATTAGGAAGTAAGTTAATTCGACGACCTTAGTTGAGCGTAAACCCAAGGCTCCCTTTTCAATAGCTACTACACCAACGTGTAGGGGAGATCATTGTTCCATTTGCTTGACTGCTCTACTTTACCCTTGATCCGTACCTTATAATGTTGAGTGTTAAGCAAGGTGTTATCAAGTACCATTTTTTGAGTCTTTGGTATGACTCGACCTGGGATTGAACCCTGGTCTCCCAGACCATTGGCGAACACTCTACTCATTACGTCAAAGAGATGCTGGTACAAAGCTGGTCACGTAAAAGACCCACACTTAAAGAATACGTCACCAAATCGTACTGCCTGTACAGAATAGGTTACCCAGGGAAAGTTTTTTTTTTATAGAATAGGTCACCTAAGAGACATCCATATAAGGAATAGGTCACAGATGTATCACCAGGGTTCATAGAAGATTAAGTAAGTTCATCCCAGAAACAATAGACAAAATAAGTGTAATCTATTTACAGAATAGGTCAAGGAAACCAAGGGGAAGTCGTCGTCGTCATCATCATCATGTAGCCCTGATAGTATGAATCTCCCTGACCCTCTCTCACCACAGGTCACAAACGGGACGTAAAGTACAAGATATGAAACCAAGGTTCCTTAGTGTACACAATGAGTCATCAGAAAAGGACCCCTAAAAATGTTATCAGTGTGCATGCAAAGTTTTTTTTTTTTTTAAAAAAAAAAAGGTCATTCATGTAAAGAATAGATTAAAAAAAGTTTTATCTCAAATACAATTGGTCACCAAAGTCAAGAAAACGTCATCCCAGTAAAAAGGTCACCATGGGGGAGTATATGTATAAATGTAACCAAGGGGTGGTATGTGTACCGATTTGTTCGCCAAAGGTACCCGGTTGTACAAAATATATCACCCAAGTTCATACAACATCAAAAAATCTGCAAAGTGTCATCCGTTTACAGAATATGTCACCAAATGGTCCCGAGTTTACAAAAGGTCACTGCACTGTCCTACATGTACAGAATAGATCACCAAAGGGTCCCGAGTTTACAAAAGGTCACTGCACTGTTCTACATGTACAGAATAGATCACCAAAGGGTCCCGCGTGGGCTGAATAGTTCACTTAAGTTCGTACAACGTCAAGAAAAGGTCATTCCAGGAAAGATTTGAAAAAGGTCCCGCGTGTACAGAATAGGTCATCAAAGTTCATACAACGTCAAGAAAACGTAATCCCAGTAAGGAAAACATCTGGAAATGGTCACCGGTTTACACCATAGGTCACTGAGTGGTAGTAAGGATACAGCAAAGATCAATAAATGGTCTCCCGTGTAAGGAATAGTTCCCTAAATGGTAACCCGTGTACAGAAAAGGTTACTAAAATGCAAACAACGCTGAGAAAACGTCATCCCAGAGAAGAAAATATCTGAAAAATCATCCTTTTACAGAATAGGTCAACCAAGGGGGAGGTACGTGTACAGAATGGGTCACCAATGTTCATACAACGTAAAAAAAACGTTATCCTTGTACAGAAAAGATCTGAAAATGGTCATCCGTTTAGAGAAGAGGTCATCAACGCTAAGTACATGTTCAGAATAGGTCACCAAAGTTCATACAACGTCAAGAAAACGTCATCCCAGGAAAGAAAACATCAGGAAATGGTCATCGTTTACAGAAAACGTCACCCAGGGGTGGTACAGGTACAGAATTGGTCATCAAAGGGACCTCCCGCTACAGAATAGGGCACCAAATTTCACACATAAAAAAACGTCATCCCAGTAAAGAAAACATCTGAAAAGGGTTATCCATCAACAGATGACCAAGGGGTGGAATCTGTAGTGAATATGTAACCAAGGAGAGGTACGTGCACAGAATAGATCCCCGAAATGAGTTACACGAATAGAATGGGTCACAAAAGTCCGTATACAGAATAGGTCACCTAAGTTCTTATGTCAAAAAAACCTCATCCCAGTCAAGAAAACATCTGGAAATCGTCATTGGTTTACAGAATAGATCACCGAGGGGCACTATGTGTACAAAATATTTATTAATGGGTGGTACGCGTACAGAATAGGTCATCAAAGGGTCCCGAATGTACAGAATAGATCACTCAAGTTCATACAACGTCAGAAAAACGTTATCCTAGTAAAGAAAAGATCTGAAATGGGTCATCCGTAAATAGAATATGACACCAATGTGTAGTGTGTGTACAGAACGAAGGTACGTGTACAGAATAGGTCACTAAAGTGTCTTGCGGGTACATAATAGGTCACGAAAGGGTCCCCCGTACATTGAATAGGTCACTAAAGTTCATATAACGTCAACAATGCGTCATCCGAGTAAAGAAAACATTTGAAAATGATATCCGTTACCAGAATAGTGCTACGTGAACAGAATATGTATTCAAGTGGGAGCACGTGTAGAGAATTGGTAACCAAAGGGTCACGTGGGTCTACAGAATATTTCACCCAAGTTCAAACAAGGTCAAAAATACGTCATCCGAGTAAAGAAAAGATCCGAAAGAAGTCATTCCAAAATAGGTTATCAAAATTTCCTGCGTGAATAGAATATATCACCAAAGGGTCCCGCGTGTACAAAACGGATCACAAAAGTTCATAAACCGTCTCGAAAACGTCATCCCCACTCCACAAAAAGGGTCTGGAAAAGGTCGCTGGTTTAAAGAATAAGACACCAAGTGAAAGCACGTGTACAGAACAGACCACCAAATTTCATACATCAAGAAAACATGATGCCAGTAAAGAAAGAAATCTAATGAGAGACATCCGTTTACAGAATAGATCACCAAGGGGAGGTACTTGTAGAGAATATGCGCCCAATAGAGGTTAATTGTACAGAAGAGGTCACCAAGTCGACCAACCTGTACAGAATAAGTCACTAAAGGGTCCGGCCAGTACAGAATAGGTCAACAAAGATCGGAGAACGTCCAGAAAACATTATCTAAATAAAGAAAGGATCACATTGTGTCACCAAGGGTGGTATGTGTATGGAATATGTAACCAAAAGGGTTTAACCTGTACAGAATAGGTTACCAAAAGAACCCATGTGTGCAGAATGGACCACCAAAGTACATACAACGTCAAAAAGTTATCCCAATAAAGACATATGAAACGGGTCATCTGTTTAAGGAAGGTTCACGAAAGGGTTACGCGTGCGCAAAATATCTAACCAAAGGGTTGTTGTATATTGACTTACGACCCGGCCGGGCTGTCAAAATAGGAAATGCACCAATGTAAATAACAGGTGCATCCGGTCGAGGAATATCAGAATTATAACCTTGACCGTGGATGGGTTGAATGAGTGCAATTGTGACGCCCACAAGAAGAAGGCGTTGAACTATTATATAACTCAGTGAAGACAGGAAGTCAGTTAGTTTGGAGACCAGACCCGTTGGTGACAAGATGCGGTAGAGAAAGCCAGCACCCAGCAGAGTGGGCCCCCAGGCCACCGGTTGAGCAGTCAGGAAAACTGAAAAGAAAGGCGGTTATGGCCAATAGAGTGAGGGTCAATATGTTGCAGTTCTGTTCGGTCTCCAATTCCCTCTCACACGCAACCCTTTCAAATAAAGTGAGAGGTATATTTTTCTAAGAACTGTGTCGCTCGTCTTTATTGTGTTGTCGTTTGTTTGGTCAGAGCGATATACAACAGGGTGGTAGATGTACAAAATAGGTCCCCAAACGGTGCCGCATGTTCAGAATCGGTGATCAGTGTTCATACAACGAAGAGAAAATGTCATCCCAGTAAAATGACACCTGAAATATGTCATCGGTTTCCATAATAGGTCATTCGTATATAATATGTAACCACGGTACGTGTACAGAATAGGTCAACCTGAAGAAAGACTTATCTGAGTACAGAAAGTTTGTAGAATAGGTGACCAACGGGTGGTTCATATGAAGAAATAATCACCCAAGAGGTCACCAGGGTTTATACAACGTCATCCCTGGTAGGAAAACATCTGAATGGTGATCGGGTTACAAAATAGGCCACCGAGAGGTGGTACAGATACAGAATATGTAACCATGGGGAGGTACGTGTACAGAATAGGCCACTAACATGTCCAACGTGTACAGAATAGGTCACCAAAATTCATACAACGCCAAGAAAACGTCTTAAAAGGGTCATCGTTTACAGAGTTGATCACTAACAGTAGCATGTGTATAGAATATGTAACAAAGGGCAGATACATGTACAGAATAGGTCACCAAAGTTCGTACAACCTCAAGAAAACGTCCTGCCAGCAAAGAAAAGATCAGAAACTGTCATCCGTTTAAGGATAGGTCACCAAAGCGTTGTGGTGGCACATGTATAGAATAGATCACTAAGCGTTTCCGCGCGTACAAAATAGTTTAACCACACCTTGTAGTAGTAGACTTCTAAGAAATACTTCATACACTACTCACCTCTAAAAATGACTTACTTCAACTCTCAACAGGTAAAAAAAAATTTTCCCAAAACTCCAACTTGTTTAGGAAAACTCTGAATTCATACCAACTGTATTCTTATTAAAAAGTGTCACATCTTTTTCTTGACAAATTAATACTTTCTAACTATCTCCCAGACTATGTTGAATTACAAAAGATATCTGGTGTAGAAGTTATTCCCCTAATATGAGCAATACAATACATTGCAGAGGGATTCCAACTAGTATCCAGTTGGTAGACAAAGGAGCAACCTGTAACTCAATACGGTCCCCGGATTGCTGGGAGCATTATGCAGAATGATGGATACTTATCGAGCAACATATGGAAACCAGCAGTCACTCAAGACTCAAAGAATGAGAGATCATCTTGATGCAAAAATGGAATATTACAGTGAGCAGTAAGTACCGATTGTTTGTGTACGAATTCAGTTGTACTTAGCTAGTCAGTACACTGTTGTATTGAGGAAAAACAAACTAGCTCAGTTCAACACCTGGTATCTATCCTAAAGTCAGGCTAGTCACCAGGTTCCTGTGAGTAGCCTAAGGGATCCAAAAATAGAAGTAGTCGACCATAGTCGAGGGTGACCCGAAGGCTCCCTTTTCAATTGCTACAACACCGAGGAGTTGTGGAGGGCGTTACTCCTTTCCTTGAAATGTACCTTATAATGCTGAGGTGCCCGTGGTGTAGTCGTTATCGTCGTAGGAAATGGACACGGCGACACGAGTTCAAATCCTGGACGAGACTGATTGCATTTCACATAACACTAATACCCTTGGGAAATGTATGAATCCAATTTTTCTCCCTCCAGCTATGGGTAAATAGTAGGACAGACTAGGTTCTTCAGCCTTGGTTAGGCAACTAGACTAGGAGAAGGAAAACTGAATTCAAACCTGTTAAACTCCGCTTACAAATTGACCTTGTGTCATATCCTGCCCGAGCGGAGGGGTTGGTAAATAGAACCTTATAATGCTTAGTGTTAAGCAAGGAAGTATAAAGTACCATTTCTTAAGTCTTTGGTATGACTCGAACTGAGATTGAACCCAGGTCTTCTGAGCCATTGGCGAACACTCTAACCATCATACAAGCGCTTTAGGATAATCCCAACATGAAATTCGCTAGCGCACAAATTTAGTTGCAATTTTTTGTCTACTTTGATCAATCTAAGTTTCTGAAATCTAGGATGATGTCTTTTTCAAATTTAAAAAATAGAAATGATGAAAATAGCAAATATAGTCTGCTTAAAGAATCAGTCAAGTTTTGATGATCAGAAAAATTGGCAAAATTTTCTCAAATGATTGGCTAATTTTTGATGAGGATACAATAAAAAAAAAAGATATTTTTAAAGATATCTAGAAAATTCAAGGATTGCTATTAGGACAGTTTTCTTTCATGTTGCAAATTCAACAAAATCATCCAAATTAAGATAGTTTGTTTGAAGTTAGGACAATTGTGAGCACCCTGACTTCATATCAGAGAATTTCCTTCTTTTTATTCTACTTTATTCATTTCTGATTTTATTTTTACAAGAAAATTTGCTACACATAGCTAAGCCCTGCAAGCAGCTTGGTCACTTTGCATCAGACTTGTTACACTTTCGATCCTTGGCTGTTTTGAGAAGACATCTCTGTACCTGCAAACTAACAACCCCTGGTATCTCAGGCTTCCTATAGCTCGCCCTTTACTTCTTTTAATAATCCATTCTTTGTAGATGGATTTTGTAACTGTTATCATAATAGCCCATATTATGATATCAGTTACAAAATTTCCTCTAATGGAATAAAACACTTTGTAATTGGAAAGTCTAAATGATACATATCTGTTTATATTATATTCACTAGAAATGAGGGCAAGTGATTTCCAGGAGGAGCCTGCCCTTCTTGAAGAAAGGCTTTTGGTTGGTTTTTATGGCATATCAACCATTGCAAATTATTTAATGCTAAATCCTCTTTATTCATACATATTAAGTATATATGATTTGTAAACATATTTTGTAGATAACATTCATAAAACAAGGCTGAGCTCTTTTTTGCATACAGTTAAATATTTTCAAGTATTGCTATATAACAGTCACCATTTAACATCATTTGATTGCACACAGTTTGTTCTATTTGACCCATGGATAGGACCCTATCAGGTGCTACCACTCCAGGTCAGAGTGGACCTAGGAGCAATGGCAATAAAGAAGTACTCTATATTACCCAATTCTCCAAGGCTGGAATTTCACCATCAGATGGTTTAATGTCATATCCAGGACCCTTATTGGGGTGGGGATCTTACCCATCTGCAGAGATGAAGTTGATGTATTCTACAGCCCCAGTCGAATGGGTCATAAATGTTAGGGGCTGTTGAATCAAAGAGCAACACTACTCTCTAGGAATAAAAACCAAAGAGTTCTAAGATTATTAAAACCAATTCAGTAAACTTTCAGAAAAAATTACAAATCCAATATATTAAGGGTCAAGGTGATAAATCTGAAGAGCTTAGTATCAATGATCTGTCCTGTCTCACCAGATAGTATTTGCCCCTTCATCTAAAAGAAGTGGGGGTCAGGTTCATTTTCTGAGGCACCCACTAAAGGAGCGAATGCCAACAGAGACCAAGCAATTTTTTAACTTCTCTCAATTATGCTTATGCGTGTTGATTTGCAGAGGAGAGAAGGTAAATACGACTTTTTTATTCGTGATATTAGGAAAGAAAAAAAAAAGGAGATAGAGAGAGGCCCATCATGAATTGGCTTATCTTCCTTGAGAGATTTTTTTTTTAAGTTTAAAAAAGGTTATCGGTTGATTGGCTTTTGTCACTTTTTCATAAACTATTCATTAGGGTGTCTACTGTGGTGTGATAATTAACAAGCTTGTCTAGCAGACAACAGCAAAGTGAATTCAATTCTCCCAGGTGTCATATTACGACTAAGTCAACTGAGTAAATACCTATTCATAAAATGTTCGTATTAAACTTGGCATTGAAGCTGACTTGCAAAAAAATAAATTAATCAAATACAAGGTGTTTAAAAAAAAGTTCATATCATTTGAGACGTACAGAGCATTTCAGAAAAATTTGATAACATTTTGGAATATAATAACTCGACAAATTCTCATTCAAATGATCTCAAATTTTAACAGTATGTCTATCATTTGAGAAGTATATGGTATTTCAAAAAAGTTGGTTTCATTTTAGATGTTTAAAGTGAATCAAAAATATTTGATGGCATTTGAGATATACAGGATGGTTCTGAAAAATTCAATATCATTTTGTAATTTAATAACTTGACAAATTCTCATTTGAATAATTCCAAATTTTGACAGTATGTCCAGAAATAAGTCAAAATTCTATGTTTAAACAACTTTTCTTTGCCAGCGAATCACATTTCTATCATCATCATCATTATCATGTCGTGCCGCCAGCACAGATATCCCTGATCCTCTCTCGCCACTTCTCTCTATCGTTCATCTCCTCTGGCAGGTCTTCTGGGCTACATCCCGTATCCTCACACACCTGTTGTATGTATGCTGTTCTATAGGAGGTGCCTGTGGTGTAATGGTTATCGTCACAGGATATGGACACGGAAACACGAGTTCAAATCCTAGACCTGACTGATTGCATTTCACATAGCATTAATACCCTTGGGAAAGGTGTGAATCCAATTATTCTCCCTCCAGCTAGGGCAGACTAGGTTCTTCAACCTTGGTGAGGCAACTAGTCTAGGAGAAGGAAAACTCTGAATTCAAACCTTTTAAATTCCGCTTAAAAATTGACCTTGGGTCATATCCTTCCCGAGCGGAGGGGTTGGTAAATATGATGTATGTTCTAGCTGGTCGTCCTGCTTTAGCTCGGCCATATGTGGGGGTCCATAAAAGTACATCACTTATGAGATCGTCCCTGCTCCTCCAGCAGTGTCCTGCGTGCCTGGTTCGTCTAACCTGGATAGTTATCGTGACGGGAGGCAGGTGGCCGTATAGTTGGTGCCTTGTGGATTGTTGCCGCCAGGACTTGTTTAATATTGCTCGCAACATTCTTGTGTAGTCGCCGTCTAGCTTCTTCTCCAGCCGTTTTGTTAGCGTCCAAGTGGTGCATCCATACAGCAGTATCGACACGACCGCTACCTGGAAGAAACTGCGTTTCATTTCATCGGTCAGGTCTGATTTCCATATAACCGATAGTTTATCGATAGCTGTCCATGCCTTCGTTAGCCGCGTGTCGATATCTTTTTCGGTTGATGAGACACTGCTTCCTATGTATGTGAATTTGTCTACCAGTTTCAGAGAGGTTTCGTCTAGTGAGGAAATGGGGCCTGCTTGATTCAGTTTTGTGTGCATTGACATGGAGGCCAATGCCAGCGGCGGCTCTTTCTAGTTGTTTCTATATATGCAGTAAAAACAATTAAAATCATTTGAAAGACAATTAGTCTGGTTGTTATATAATGAAATAATATCAATTTTTCTGAAACACCAAGTACAGTTGGCTTTAGGGTATGTCAACCTTTGTTGGGTTATATAATGCTCGAGTCAGTCTTTTCTTTTTTCAAAGCGGGAGGATCAAGTAACTATTCCAATTCAATAATTATAACATCTTGCAAACAAATGGAACTTCAAGACAAAATCTACTCTCACAAGCATTTTCACTGGGTGCCCCATTTACACAGCCTTGTGCCATATCTAAGCAAAAAGCTTATTAAATTACCATCACAATCATTTTTAACGAGTAAACACTTCATATTTTAGTCTAAATCCTTGAGCCCTAACTTTCTGAAAATAAATCCACCATCTGCGATTTAAGCGAGATCTCCTCACTAGTAAACCACTGCTACAATGTGGTAAGAAAAGAATTATCAGTATCAGAAAGTAAAGTTGGCGGGGATGAACCGAAGGCTCCCTTTTCAATAGCTACTACACCAAGGTGTAGGATAAGGCGCTACTCCTTTCCCTAGATTCCACCACTTTACCCTTGATCCCTACCTTATAATGCTGAGTATTAAGCAAGGCGGCATCAACCACCATTTTTTAAGTCTTTGCTATGACTTGACCTGGGATTGAACCCCAGTCCCCCGGACAATTTTTGCAATATCAATGTTTTAGTTAAAACCCATTTTATGCTTTTAAATATTCCTATCTACAACTAATAATTTGAAAGCAAGCCATTGGCTAATGGGAAGAGTGTTCGCCAATGGTCCTGGAGACTGAGGTTCGATCCCAGGTTGATTCATACCAAAGACTCAAAAAAATTGGTACTTGATACCACCTTCCTTAGCACTCAGCACCATAAGGTGAGGACCCAGGGTAAAGAGGCACCATCCTGGGAATGGAGTTGCGCACTCCCCTACACCTCGGTGTAGTAGCTATTGAAAAGGGAGCCTTCAGGTCACCCTCTACTAAGGTCGCCAACTTTAATTTATATTTGCACACAGTTAGGATGACAAGTATTAATAAGATAATTTGAAAGCAATTATACACTGACTGCGTCTCTGCTGAGGATTAAGCCCCTCACCCTAACGAGTGTTCCAGATATGACATTTAACCATCTTATGGTAAGGCTCCAGCCTTGGAGATTTAAAGAATTTGGAGTACCCCTTCATTGTCATTGCTTCTAGGTCCACTCCAGTCCGGAGTGGTAGCACTTAATTGGCTCCAATCAATGGGTCAAATAGAACTGTTTGACCTTTAAACTGCAAGCCAAAAAATGACTTATGCTAAATTGAATTGTCAGAAAGAGAACTGTTTGATCATTTAACTGCGTTGTAAACAAGAGATTAATGTTTAATTGAAATGTTAGTGATATATAGCAATACAAGGAACCATTTAACTTTGTGCAAAAATAAAAAAAAAGACTGAGCTCAGGTTCATTTAAAAATGTTATCAACATTAGAATATTCAGACTATTGACCTCATCTTTATTATTATACTCACATTATGGTCAATATGTCCTTCGGCTGTCTTCAGATGTTTCATGCCAAACTCATGTCCGCAAGGAATCACTAACAAAACTTGAGTCCACACAGAATCACTTACAAAAATCTTTATTAGACCCACTGGGGTTGACCGTTCCAATTCTGTTAACCATGACCAGATACAGGTGTTAAGTTATTGTAAGTATTCCTTATTATTACCTGTTGTTGGGATTGAAACTGCAACTCTCAGATGATTTCACTTAGAAGCACTTTCCAACCAACCTTTGTGAGTATGATAATAAAGATGAGGTGCCCGTGGTGTAATGGTTATCGTCGTAGGAAATGGACACGGCGACACGAGTTCAAATCCTGGACGAGACTGATTGCATTTCACATAGCACTAATACCCTTGGGAAAGGTATGAATCCAATTATTCTCCCTCCAGCTATGGGTAAATAGTAGGACAGACTGGTTTCTCCAGCCTTGGTTAGGCAACTAGTCTAGGAGAAGGAAAACTCTGAATTCAAACCTGTTAAACTCCGCTTACAAATTGACCTTGTGTCATATCCTGCCCGAGCGGAGGGGTTGGGTAAATAGGATAATAATAAAGATGAGATTAATCGTCAAAATATTCTAAGTAATAATTATGAAGCTTTAGATTTATAGATTTATATATAGCTCATTATTCAAATACTGCAAATTGTTAGAGGCTTTCTTGTCAAATTCTTGATTAATTTTAATTGCAACTCATCCTGTCAAGGGTAATCTTATTCCTAAAGATTAGTGAATTGCATATATTGTACTTTCATATTTACATATCTTGTGTAGTTGTTTAAGTGATTTTTTCAAACAGTCTTATCAAATACAAATGATTTATCATCATCATCTTGTCGTGCCACCATCACGGATATCTCTGACCCTCTCTCGCCACTTCTCCCTATCGTTCATCGTTTCTGGCAGGTCCTCAGGGCTACATCTCGTATCCTCACAGAGCTGCTGTATGTAGTTTCGAGCTGATCGCCCTGCTTTTGCTCGGCCATGTGAAGGGGTCCATCATAAAAAATCACTTATGAGCTCGCCCTGCTTCTCCAGCAGTGTCCTGCATGTCTGGTTCGTCTAGCTTTGATAGTTTTCATGATGAGTAGTAGGTGGCCGTATAGCTGCTGCTTTGTGGGATGTTGCCTCCAGGACCTGTTCAATATTGCTTGCAGCATTCTTGTGTAGTTGCCGTCAAGCTTTTTCTCCATAAACAGATCTATCTAATCCGTAGATCAGACCTTAACAGGTTCTACCATTCCAAGTCAACCTGGGAGGAATGACAAAAGAAGGGATATACCACACTTCCTGCATCTGTAGAATTGGAGCTTTAACATCAGATACAGTTTAGTGTCATACCGATGACACCCACTTTTTTGAAATGAGGCGGGGTCTTACCCCCTCTGTAGGGGATACAGTCAACATATTCTAAGTCCAGCCAACAGGGACACTAATATTTTATCAATCAATTAAAATTTATATCTAAAATATTTTACTGAAAAACCTTTCCTAGTTCTTTGAAAACTTATATATATATATATATATATATATATATATATATATATATATATATATAAGTTTTTAGATGTTGCAAAAATTATATAAACACAAAGTTAGATTAAACTGAGATGCCAACGACATAGAACAAATTTAAAACAGAACGCTATCGACGGAAATATATTTTCAAGAGAAACGGAATATTAAAAAACATGAAGGGATCCCAATAAAATTACATAGACAAAACGTCTTTATTATTTAATCAGACATGCTTAAATGAAGGACTACTGACCAACCACACACACACTATATATATATATATATATATATATATATAGTCATCCACAGACAGACTGTTTCGTTCTATCAGAACTCTTCAGTATGGCTAGACACGCAGGACGCTAGGAGCCGGGATCGAAACCCGTCCAACTTTGCGTGATTCAGACCACTCGTCCACCAAGCGGACCACGTTGGTTAAGGGAATTTTAAGGTGTTTTTTTTTTTTAGAAACAGCAGCAGCAGCCTTTGTTTACATTTTTTTTATACCCTATCGGCTACCAGAGTGCTCAATTCTTTCGAAGAGCTTTGCATTACGCTTGCGGCGGCCGGCAATTCCTTCGCCAGAGAGCTCAACCCCCATGGGGGAGCACATATATATATATATATATATATATACGAGGATCATTAAACAAGTTTCCAGACTTTTTTCGTTTGGACACTTTAATTTATAGTACACACATGGAACTCGAGTCCCCTTCGAAGTAATCTCCTCCAGCTGCAATGCACTTGTTTTACCGTTCCAACAGCTAGGCCCCATGGAAGTCCTCTCGTGTGAGCGTGTCAATGACCTTCGTCACAGCCTCTTTCATCTCCTCAGTTGTCTCATAACGACAGCCTCTGAGCATATGAAAATAGCCAAAAGTCACAGCGAGCAAGGTCTTGACTATAAGGAGGGTGAGGAACAGTCTTGATGCCCATCTTGGTCAAATAGTCTGTGACAAGGATGAAGTTGTGGACTGGTGCATTGTCCTGGTTGAAATGCCACTGACCCGATTTGAAGAGTGCTGGCCTCTTCCTAAGGAATCTCTTCCTGAACTCCCTTAAAACCTCAACATAGTAACCTTAACCCTTTGGCCAATAAAGTCTGGTGTATTGACTTCCTTACTCCGACCACACCTCTCATCATCCTTCACAAACTCCCTGCCTTCCTTGAATCTCTTATGCCACTCAAAAACTGATGCTCGATTCATGCAAGATGCTCCAAAATCAGTCTGAAGCATTCCATGCGTTTCTGTAGCATTTTTCCAAGTTTACACACAGAATTTTATTGCATATAGTTCTTGGTTTGGTTTGGTTTGGTTTCTTTGTTTAATGGCATATCAACTCTTTTAGGTTATTTAATGCCAAAGCCATTCTCCTAGAAGAACAGTAGTTGTCCGAAAGTGAACGTAATAGCGCGACTGGAGTACGAACTCACGTACTACGATTCCGCAGTCCATTGCTTTAACCATTACACCACGAGGACACCCCCTCATATAGTTCTTCTAAAGTGTCCTCACGTCCAGATTGCATTTTTGAAATTCACCAGCTGTGACAAGCAGGCTTTAATAGGTTGTATTCCAATTGCTGCTGTAGCTGTTCATTTGAACCTGAAATCATAAAAAATGATCAGTCATGTCATAGTATGTATAGCAATAACATACTGAACTTTCGAGTGTCTACGACAATTTTAAATCCCAGTACAAAAAAGTCTGGAAACTTATTGAATGCACCATATATATATATATATATATATCACAATAGTCATCCACAGACAGATCTGTTTCGTTCTATCAGAACTCATCAGTGTGGCTAGACAGTATCTTCCCGTAGCTGGGATCGAAACCCGGTTGACTCAAACGCCAAGCCAAAGCTTCTAACCATTCAGCCACGAGGAGATATTAGCTGTGAAGTAAATTTTAAACGGTTATGAATCACAATTACTATTGTTTACATACATCTTTTCAAACGGTTGCCTCAATTCATCTACGAAGAGGCTTGCCATAAACACTAATGGCAACACGATTACTTCTTCGCCAGAGAACTCAACCCTACGGGGTGGGGGGGGAAGAGATAGATAGATAGATAGATAGATATCATCCTGATTCCATTTTTCTATGTTATAAAACCCTTCCATTTTTAAAGCCACTATTTTCTATGTTCAAGACATGACAATATTGTATAACTGCCTTAAGTTTCCTTGTCAAAAAGCAGCATGCTGATTAAACATTTTGAAAAGTATCATATTTGCATTAACCTGCACTACATGTAAAAGCTGATACCTTGTTTTATCTATCATTACATCACGAGAGGGTTGTTATTTAAAAAGTCATTGTTTATTAAATACACGTCAGCATATTTTGCAACATTGGTGGATGACTTGAAATATCCTTTCTTGCTAAGTACAAAATACGTATTTCACTTCAAATAGATTGGTCAGTTCTTTTTTTTTTTTTTTTTTTAGTCGGTGTCCCAACTCTTTAAGTGTGTTACCAAAGATCTTTTGGTGTGTTGTAAAATAGTCATGGTAAGGATGGCCCAAAGCTGAACATTTTAGACCTTATTGTTTCTCTGAATATCTATTAATCATTTTACCGAAAATATATTGATGCTGAGTTATTAAGTATGTTTTATTAAAACTGAAATAATTTTCCGATTGGTATACATATACATATTTTTTTAGCTTTCGGACAAATAGAAATAATTATTGATTCCTTTTAATAGTTGTAGCTTGGTTATGTTTTATAGCATATCAACCCTTGTGGGTTTTTAATGCCAAATCCTGTTTATACATATGATTTGTAACCAAATAGTTGGTCCGTAACATTTTTAAATAAGCCAGAGCTTGTTTAAACACACAGATAGTTTCAAGTATTCCTATCTAACATTATTAATTCTCTTCAATATTAATAATTTGTTTGTAAATAGTTAAATGGTATCAAGTTCTGCTATTTAACATTAATTAACATTAATTAATTCTGTTTATCAAATATTCCAATGTAATTTAATCCTTTGTTTGCATAGAGTTAAATTGTTTCAAGTTCAGTAAATGATTAATTGATCCATAGATGGTACCCTAACAGGTACTACCACTCCGGGTCAGAATGGACCTGAGAGAAATGGAAATTAAGGATACTCCACACTCCCTAAAACTCCATATCTGGAACCTTACCATCAGGTGGTTTAATATCATATCGAAGACACTTATTGATCGTGGTGGTGGGATCTTACCCCTATGCAGGGATGCATTTGGCAGCTCCAGCCAACAGGGATTAGTTATAGCTCATAAGATATTGTTATTAATTCCCTCATTAAAAATTTCCACAATAGTAATTAGTGGTACATAAGGTCAACACATATCTGTCTCCAGTTACAGATCAAAACTATATAATTTCCATATCTGTTATATGAATTTGAAGAGTATATCAGTCCAATGTAATGATAAAAAGCAAAACAAAGAGAGAAAAACTAGCAATAATCAACAAAGTGTGAGTGAGCGAGTGAGAGAGAGAGTGAGAGAAATGAATTTACTCGAAAATAGTCTTTTTTTTTTCAGTTGTCGATGACAAAACGCTGCTGTCTTTTTTTTCTAACATTTCAATTATTCAGCAGTTGTCTTCACATCAAGCTCATGTATCCCATCAAAACGGAAGCTATGTTTTATTCAACAAATTCATATCTATTTAACAATTATCATATTTACCCAACCCCTCCGCTCGGGCAGGATATGACACAAGGCCAGTTTTTAAGCAGAATTTCACAGGTTTGAATTCAGAGTTTTCCTTCTCCTAGACTAGTTGCCTCACCAAGGCTGAAGAACCTAGTCTGCCCTACTATTTACACATAGCTGGAGGGAGAATAATTGGATTCATACTTTTTCCAATGGTATTAGTGCTATGTGAAATGCAATCAGTCTCGTCTAGGGTTTGAAGTAGTGTCGCCGTGTCTATTTCCTACGACGATAACCATTACACTACGGGCACCTCCTAATATCTATTTAACAATTATGCATTGTTAAGTATCTAAAAATAAAAAAAACTACCGGAATGGTTTGAGCCACTTAAAACTTACCAGCTGAATCAGACATGCAGGACACTGCTGGAGAAGCAGGGACGAACTCATAAGAGATGTACTCTTATGGACCACCACACATGGCCGTGCAAAAGCAGGACGACCAGCACGAACATACATTCAACAGCTATGTGAGGATACGGGATGTTGTCCTGAAGACCTACCTAGGGCGATGAACGATAGGGAGGAGTGGCGAGAGAGGGTCAGGGATATCCGTGCTACCAGCGCGATATGATGATGATGATGAAGGATACTTATTTGTTTCCTATTCACCAAGTTCCAATATTTGCATTAGTGAATCAATTGTTACATTAACTCTTAGTAAACAGAAAGGAAAGATTACATGAACTCATTTACAAAAATTAAAACAAGTATTAATTTTATTGCGGACTTTTGACCTCATCTTAGTAGTTTTTTGTTGTTTTTCTCACTACGTTTCGGCCAAGTTTCACCTCTGGCCGTCTTCAGGCGATTTAAAAAAAAAAAAAAAAAAAAAAAAAAAAAAAAGGGATTCCCAATTAAGACAAAAATTAAAACATTTAATAAGAACACAAGAATGTTGCGAGCAATATTGAATAAGTCCTGGTGGCCACACCCCACAAAGCAGCAACTATACGGCCACCAGCCTCCGATCACGAAAACTATCCAAGTTAAACGAACCAGACACGCATGACACTGCTGGAGAAGCAGGGACGAGCTCATAAGTGATGTACTCCTATGGACCCCCACTTATGGTCGAGCAAAAGCAGGACGACCAGCTCGAACATGTATACAGCAGCCAAGTGAGGATACGGGATGTAGCCCTGAAGACCTGCCTGAGGCGATGAACGATAGGGAAAAGTGGCGAGAGAGGGTTAGGGATATCCATGCTAGCGGCACGACATGATGATGATAAGAACATGTAACAACAATTCGTAACGTTTACCAGAAATAATGAATGTGTCAAAAACTTAAGTTTCACCCTCTTTTAGTTTTTTGCTTTTGTTATATTTTTTTTCGAAACTAGAAGTCAAGCAACACTGCGTTGTATCCTTATTTCAGTATAAATAAAAGTAAAAGGAAGTGCCCGTGTTGTAATGGTTATCGTCGTAGGAAATGGACACGGCAACACGAGTTCAAATCTTGAACGAGAATGATTGCATATCACATAGCACTAATACCCTTGGGAAAGGTATGAATCCAATTATTCTCCCTCCAGCTATGGGTAAATAGTAGGGCAGACAAGGTTCTTCAACCTTGGTGAAGCAACTAGTCTATGAGAAGGAAAACTCTGAGATCAAACCTGTTAAACTCCGCTTAAAATTGATCTATTAGTGCTATGTGAAATGCAATCAGTCTCGTCCAGGATTTGAACTCGTGTCGCCGTGTTCATTTCCTACGACGATAACAATTACTCCACTGCTCAGACCACCAATGACTTCACCGGTAGAGCAATGATACCAAGCAACTCGGTCAACATTCCCTAGCTTACGAATGCCAGGTCTTTTTCACTGATGACACCAGTCCTTGAGCGGTGGACGCCACTCAGGCCAACGACAACTTGCCGCAAACACTGACCAAACCCCCGGTAAGCTAGCGATTCAACCACAGAGATTTTGTAGGTTATTTACTGCCAAATCCATTTTTATGTAAATTATCAGTTCTATTTTAAACACTTCAGTTTAGCATGAGTACACAGTTTGTCAAAAACATTTTTATTTCAAAATATTCAGTTTAGTCAAGCAGTTCTAATTCAGCTGAGTTGTAAGTACAGAATTTGTTTACACACAGTTAAATGTCAAAACATTTTTATGATAAACAATTCAGTTTAGTGTAAATAGTTTCAATGTCAAAAAACAGTCCTATTTCAAATGATTCAGTTTAGCATAAGCATGCAGTTTAAACGTAAGTACGGTCTATTTCAAGCTATTCAGTTTAATCAAACAATTCAGTTTCGCATATGCCATTAGTTCTATTTAACCCATAGATAGGGCACTATCAGGTGCTACCACACCGGGCCAGAGTGGACCTGGGAGCAATGGCAATGAAGGGGTGCTCCGTATTCCCCAAAGCTCCAGCATTACTGAAAACTCACCATCAGATTGTTTAGTGTCATATCAGGACATTCATTGGGGGTCAGTGTATTCTACAACCCCAGCCGACTGGGCAAACCACAAGAGATGTTGACGAACTTGTCTCTGCGCCCAAACGAGTCCTAAACCTCTGACTGTCTGAAGACTACCAAGCAACTTAGTTGGACCCATAGCTTGTTCAAGTATCACCCAGACTCACTGTCATCAAGAACTATAAGATAATCGAGTCGACCCTTTCGATATAAACTGGAATTTCCAACAAATGTTATATTCTCACATAATAAATATGCTTATATACACATATACATGTTCATGCAGGATACATACTGACGCAATAAATTAATCAGACGCAGTAATAAACGACGCAGGAAGACTTCTTTAACAAATATTTGCCTCTCATTTCATTTGTAAGGTTCGAAAGGGTTATTCAGGGTTTGCGTGTGAGAGGAGAGTTGGAGATCGAACATAACTGCAATATTTTGACCTCCAAACTTATGGCCGTCAACGTTGTGTCTTTCTCGTTCTTCTGATGCTCAACCGGAGCCCTGGGGTCCTCTCTGCTGGGTGCTGGCTTTCTTTATTGCATCTTATCAGCATCTTCTCTGGACCCCAACTCATCAGGGCCCAAATAGCCCCTTCGGCCTGATGTGGCTTTCCCTACCACATCTCGTCTATTACTCCAACTCTCTGCAACTCCCCGTCGAACTCAACTGAGTTATATAATCGTTCGACGCCCACTCGATCTTTGAAATCGAATGTTTAATCGTCATCAAGCGGAAATAACTGTCATGCAGTTCACAGGTCACTCCCTTCCGGTGCATCAGTCTATGAGTGTATCATGGGAATTTTTTTAGCTCGTCCCATTTCATCAGCCAATTTCCGCCCACGAGATTTCCTCTCATAACTGCCATTAGAATGTGTCACTTCCTTCCGGTGCATGACCTTGAATGGCATTTTGGGCCGGGTCGAAGGTCAAAATATAACACAAAACACTTTTCTTGTTATTTCTTGCTAAGTAAAAATTGGTCCCTTTAACAATACTCCTTTTGCCCTTTGTTGTTGCCTCAGCTGTCATTCGATCTCGAACGTCTGTGTGATAAACATTAATTAATACCATGACCAAGGCAACACATTGTAACAAAAACAACCATCTATGAAAGGGGGTACAAAAAAAGGATACATGTAGATGCCTTACGTTCTTTGATCGGTTTCATGGTGAGGTAGAATAATATACCTTCAGAGTTAGAAACAATGACCCCATTCAAATCAACTAACAGAAAAATAGTGTCAATTTCGCACCACGAGTGAGGACTAAAACAGCAACAAAAACTACATCTATTTATGCCGAGATCTGAAAAATAATGTCAGTATCTTATTTGTCTTCACTGGTGAAGTAAAGTACCTCGCCAGAAATGAAAACCACGTCTCCATGTTCATTTCGCTCTAAAATCGAGGAGTGTAAAACGGAAGATTTTAACCGTTCAAAGAACCAAGTCAGTAAGAGAGAAAGTATCTGAATTCTCTCGTGACCAAGAACAGGTGATGTGGGAATCCACACCCTTAACGCAAAGGAAGACATTTTGTCTCACTACAAAAGATATAGTTGGGGTTTTTTTGGGGGGAGGGGGGTTTGTCGAATTTGTGAAGTTGTTCACGCTAGTACTCAGTTATGAAGCAAACAGAGTTGCTAAAGAAGCATCCTACTTGAAGAGAAGGAGGACTATTTATCGAGCATCTGATTGTGTACATACGGGCACGTCATTGTATGGGCTGTGACATCTGATTGTGCACACATGGGCACGTCATTGCATGGACATTATGGCGGCAAGTGCTATTATTATTCGACAGTTTACGTTAATTATTCGTATTTAAAGGAATCAAGTAGCAATACTTATCAAAAAGATCCTTATTTAAATTACAGGATGTAGAGTCACTATTCTGAAATTTGCGGTGGTTATATTTAGAGGAGGAGTCAAATTAGCAGTACTTGTCAATATTACATAGATTAGTCATTACTGAAAATGAAGGACATAGAAATGCATTTTTAGTAAAGTTTAGGATCATTATTCATATTTAAAAAAAAGGAAAGTTGGTGACCTTAGTCGAGAGTTACCCGAAGGCTCCCTTTTCGATAGCTATTACACCAAGGTGTCGGGGATGGTGCTACTTCTTTCCCTGGATTCCTCCACTTTACCCTTGATTCCTACGCAAAGAGGCATCAAGTACCATTTTTTTTTTAGTCTTTGGTATGACTCGACCTGGGATTGAACGCAGGTCTCCCAGGCCATTGACGAACACACTAACCATCATTCCAAGGGGGTAGAGTATTCGCCAATGATCCGGGAGACCTGGGTTCAATCCCAGGTCGAGTCATACCAAAGACTTTTAAAATGGTACTTGATACCTCCTTGCTTAACACTCAGCAATATAAGGTAGGTATTAAGGGTAAAGTGGAGCAATCCAGGGAAAGGTGTAACGCCCACCCTTACACCTTGGTGTAGTAGCTATTGAAAAGGGAGCCTTCTGGTAGCCCTCGACTACGGTCGCCAACTTTACTGATTTATTCATATTTAAAGGAGTCAAACTTGCCGTAGTTATGCATATTACATACAGATTAAAAAATTTATAAAAGTTTTAATAAATTCTATACATTTAAGAGAACGCCTAATGTTTTTATCATTTATTTTCTACGAGTAACTGACATATTTACATAGAACATAGCATAACAAAAAGGATTTAAATATGATATCCCAGATGAAAAGGAAAAAAAAAATCAATGAATATTCTTATTATTTTCGATACGGGACAGATTCTAAATTTAAAATAGGTTTCTCAGTTATAGTTTTTTTGTAAAGAATTCATTCGTTAAAATAGATTTCCTCTCAGTTTCTCAACTCTAGACTTCAGAGTTTTCCTTCTAAAACAGTTGCCTTACCATGGTTAAAGAGCCCAATCTATCCCCGCTATTTATCAATAGCAAGAGGGAGAACAGTTAGAGTTATACCTTTCACAAAGTTATTAGTGCTATGCGAATGCAATTATTTGGCCTAGTCGGCTGGGGCTGTAGAATACACTGACTGAATCTCTTCAGAGGGGTAAGACCCCACTCACCCAATCTGATGGTGAGGCTCCGGTAATGTGGAGTACCCCTTCATTGCCATCGCTCCCAGGGCCACTTTGGCCTGGAGTGGTAGCACCTGATGTGGTCCTATCTTTAGGTCAAATTGAACTATTTGACATTTAAAGTCTGTTCTTTGACATTTCAACTGGGTGGAAATGAATGACTTATGCTAAACTGAGTAGCTTGAAATAGAACTGTTTAATCATTTAACTGTGTGTAAATGAATAACTGATGTTGAATTGAATTGTAAGTGATACATAGCAATACTTGTAACAATTTAACAGTGTGCAAACAAGTGTAAATAGAATTATTCGTATAAGATGATAAGTGAAACCATTTAGCTGTGGGCAAAAAAATGAGCTCGGGCTCGTTTTAAAATGTTATCTACAAAATGTGTTTAGAAAACATATTCAGTATACATCTATAAAAAGGATTTGCCATTAAATAACCTACGATGGTTGATATGGCATCAACCAAATCAAGCCAAGCAATTATTTCAAATTGTTACATAATAAATTGGTCATCAATTAATTTTGTAAGGTAAGTGTAGAATTCAAGATATATGAATTCAAAACTTAACTAGTAAAGAGAAGTGTCATTTAAAAAAAAAACTGAAGATATAATAGACAAGAATTGACTCCAGACTGACTCTTTTAGCAGTTCCCTGATTGATTGGTTTAGTCGCGAGAACCAGTCAGTTAGGTAGACTTAAAGAAGGAGAGCTGTCCAGGGCGCCGTAATGAACGGGTACCTAAAATGCTATTTCTCCAGCCGTACGGTTGACCATTGAAATTGTGTGAATAAAGACGTCGAAAATCAAACGAAGTCTTTGCGTCCATTTATAAAAACTGAAGTGGACACGGAGACCAAGATAAACCCAATACCGTCCGATGAAGTCCCAGATAAAGACTAAAGAATCTAGCCAGATAGATAAGTATAAGAAAAAGAATAAGGAGTACACAACAATCCCGGTGGTTCCAAAAATGCCTTGAACCCCGTTGCCATTCCCCTAAAAAAAGCCACCTCAGGAGAGAGTTAGAGCCTGGGGGACGTCCCCACCCCCGAGGCTCAAGGAATGCCAGTCTCAGCTGCAAGACGCGAATGCTGGGCTTCCCCGGCACCCGCATTAGGAAGCCTCGACCGACTTCCACCGGAGCCAGGACACACCCGACCTGATCTGCGTACACAGCAGGCCGAAGTGTGTCGAGGCCTTGTGGTAAGACTGTGACCCCAGTTTTGGGTTTTGTTGAGACGGAGGAATCTCTTCTTCAGGGGATAGAGTCAACGTTTTGTATGCCTTGCCGACTGGGAGACGTCCAGATAAAAATAAGTATTAAATTTCTATGTAATTTTTTGGTGCATTATCGCAGACATTTCCTCAGATGGATATTCCGGAGAAGTACCCAATCTATTCGAGAAAGTTTGCGTGGGTTTCATAGAAAAATATGGGGCGAAATATTAGTAAAAGAAGAAATTAGTATGTTTCTTGTTTTTGTCTCTTTTTCGTTTGTTTGTTTTTTTTTCTATAAAAAGGTGTTGGGAGTCAAAGGAATAAGGATATGCTGTAAAAAAAAAATGAATGAATAAAAGAAATCAGGGGGAAGAGTGTTCGTGACAGGTGCTTTTAAGTAAACATCAAAGGTATGTTTGTGGGAAAGTGTTTCTTAATTTCCACCCCCGAGATAGTGATAAGAGACCAGATATTTCGGGGTTACAACGAGAAGGTGTGCAAACTATTAGTTCACGACTCATCAACTCCTTATGGGTTATTTAATTCAGAAACTTGATTCATTTATAAAGGTTTGATGATAATCACGGCCACTTATATCCTCAACGTTCCGTTGTTTGTCTATAATAATAATTTGTTTGAACACAGCAATATTTTACCAATTATTTCTAACTTATAAAAATTATTTATACATAATGACCAAGTTTCAAGTAACTATTCCTATTTAATAATCATCACTTCCAACTATAACAGCTACAAGTAACTATTCCTATTTAATAATCATCACTTCCAACTATAATAGTTTCAAGTAACTATTTCCTATTTAATAATCATCACTTTCAACGATAGTAGTTTCAACTAACTATTCTTATTTAATAATCATCACTTCCAACGATAGTAGTTTCAACTAACTATTCTTATTTAATAATCATCACTTCCAACTATAACAGCTACAAGTAACTATTTCTATTTGATAATTATAATTTGTTGGCAGTTATACGATTTCGAGTATTCAATCCTAACACATAATTTGCAAGTAAATATGTGATTTTTAGTAAATAATGATAATAATCCTTAAACAATTATATCTTCAAGTACCTATGTTATTTCAATTTGCATAGTTAAATGTTTTCAATTATTTTTATCTAACCTTAATAAATTTATTCAATAATAATCCTTTGTTTGCTCTAACGCAGGGTTTCTCTTATTTCTATATGATAATACTTAAAAAAAAAATCTCTTTAGTCCATAGACCGGACCATAACAGGTACTATCACTACGGATCAGAGTGGACCTGGCAGTAATGGCAATGAAGGGGTGACTCCACATTTATCAGAACTCAAAACTGAAGAGTTAGCACCAAATACAGTTTAGTGTCATACCCACAACACCCTCTTTTGAGGAGATGCAAGAATTCTAAGCCCTGCCGACAGGGCTCAGATCAGCAAGTAGATGTCTTTAGGAGATCAGAATGTAAGAAAGAAGACGGTGTGGAAAATCAGATTGACAGGTTTCGCTTGCGATCTAACGTCATCAGAATAAAAATTAATTTATTGCGAAAAATGAATTTTACTACGCCTGGTGGAAAGTGTGATAATTCTTACTGTGTACATCCACACTTTGTTCATTTTTATGTATCTACCCAACCCCTCCACACGAGCAGAATGTGAGGTAAGGGCAATTTTTAATCAGAATTTGACATGTCTAAATTCAAAGTTTTTCATCTTGGCTGGTTGCTATACCAAGGTTAAAGAGCCCAATCTGTTCTATTTATCCATAGATGGATGGAGAATCATTGGATGCATAGCTTTTTCTTGTGAAATACAAAGAGCCCTGTCCAGGTTTTGAAATCTAGTCACCGTGTTCATTTCTTATGAAAGTAACTACTGCACCACGAACGCCTCCATTTATACACTTTTTGTTATGTCATTTTGTATCTCACATTCTTTGCGGAAAAGTCTGATTCTTTGCTTAATGACATATCAACCTTTGTAGGTTATTCAACACCCAAGCTACCCTTGTAGAAAGATAGTAGTGGTACTCTTTAACCCATAACTGGGAGGATGAAGGGGTTCTTTGATTTCTTTGTTTAATGACATGTCAACCTTTGTAGGTTATCCTATTTAACCACCCCTCCGCTCGGGTGGGATATGACACAAGGTCAATTTTTAAGCGGAGTTTAACAGGTTTGAATTCAGAGTTTTCCTTCTCCTAGACTAGTTGCCTCACCAAGGCTGAAGAACCCAGTCTGTCCTACTATTTACCTATAGCTGGAGGGAGAATTATTGGATTCATACCTTTCCCAAGGGTATTAGTGCTATGTGAAATGCAATCATTCTCGTCCAGGATTTGAACTTGAGCCGCCGTGTTCATTTCCTACGGCGATAACCATTACACCATTGCGTTCATTATACATATATGTATATTTACATTCTTAAACGTTTTTTGCACACATTTCAATGATATCAAGTATTCTTATCTAATACCAATAATTTACACACGGCTGGATAGTTTCAAGTTATCCTATTTAGTAATGATATGGTTTCAAGAAATTATTTCTATTTAATTATAGTCATTTATTTGCACAGTGATATGGTTTCAAGTTACCTATATACATTCTTCATAAACAGAACTTCAAGAAAGTAAAAAAAAGTAAAGTTGGCGACCGTAGTCGAGGGCGACCAGAAGGCTCCCTTTTTAATAGCTACTACACTGAGGTGTAGAGGAGGGCGCAACTCCTTTCCCTGGATTGCTCCACTTTACCCTTGATACGTACCTTATATTGCTGAGTGTTAAGCAAGGGGGTATCAAATACCATTTAAAAAGTCTTTGGTATGACGCGAGCTGGGATTGAAACCAGGTCTCCCAGATTATTGGCGAACACTCGACCCACTAGACCAATGAACCGGTACTTAATTCAAATAATTTACACTTATATGGCATCAAGTATTCCGATCAAATACGAACTATTTTTAAACAGATCGATCTGACTAATAGATAGGACCCTAACAGGTACTACTATTTTGGGTCAGAGTGGACCTGGGAGTAATGGTATTGAAGTGGGTACTCAATACTCCCTAAATCTGCAGAACTAGAGTCTGACCATCAGAAGCAGTTTAATGTTTCACACAGGACACCCCCTTTTTTTGGTGGGGAAGGTCTTACCCCCCTGCAAAGAATACGGTCAGCGTATATTAAGCCCCGCAGACATATTTGAAGTCCGACTTATACACAGATAATCGATTGATAAATTGAAATACACGCAACGATGGAAGTGTACGACGATGCGGTTCGTTCGATTCTTATTGGGTAACTCTCCTTTTGGTAACGTAAAATTCCTCATTCGCAGTAGATCAGGTAGTAGGAACCAGATGAATGGATGCCAGTGGCGCTAAAAGATTCAAAGAAAGAAAGACGAAGCGTAGAATAAGTAGTAAAAGAGGAAATGGTGTCATGGACGTGTTGTGTCGAAAATTAAGATGTTGAAAGCCTTATTATTCTCTAAGTAATCTTTGAAGATACTCCAGTGCTAAACTAATACACGAAGACAGAAAAGAATTATCTCCCTTAGGGAATGAGCGTGTTTGTTGGGTGACTGGTGAAGTGTCATAACCGTCTTGGGAACCTATTCTTGATTTCTTTTGCGTCTGTTCTCGGAAGAGAAGGGACGTGTATCAGACCCTACCAGGGAACGGCAAAGAGATGTTGCTATTTTCCTTTCCCTCAGGTTTTTTTTATTCTTGTTGTTTCCCCTTCTACATACTGCTTATTCACTGTGGAACAATATACATTATATATATATATATATATATATATATTCTAGCTGTAGAAACATTTCTCTATTCTTTCTTAATAACTCTGGTTTTGTTTCTTTGTTCTTAATGACATATCAACCTTCGTGGGTTATTTGATACCAAACTCATCCTTGTAGAAGGACAGTAGTGATACTATTTAACCCGTTGCTGGAGGGTTAAGAGGGTTCATAACTTTTCCAAGGATATCAGTCCGAAAGTAAATTTAATTGCGCCATTGGGGGTTCAAACTCGCTTACTACGATGTCACTGTCGAACACGTTAGTTCAGACGCCATGGAAATTCCCTCTTTATACCATTGGTACCACTACTTGGACGCTAGCTAACTAAGCTAACTCAACGGCTGGAGAAGAAGCTAGACGGCAATTCCACAAGAATATTGCGAGCATTATTGAACAAGACCTGGTGGCAACACCCAAAAAGGCACCAACTATACGGCCACCTGCCTCCCATAACGAAAACTATCCAAGTTAGACGAACCAGACATGCAGAACACTGCTGGAGAAGCAAGGACGAGCTCATAAGTGATGTACTCCAATGGACCCCCGCATATGGCCGAGCAAAAGCAGGACGACCAGCTTGAACATACATACAGCAGCTATGTGAGGATACGGGATGTAGCCCTGAAGACATGCCAGAGGCGATGAATGATGGAGAAAAATGGCAAGAGAGGGTCAGGGATATCCGTGCTGGTGGCACGACATGATGATGATGACATCTATCGTATATAAAAAAAAAATTAAATTTTTTTATGAGTACAATTGCGTTTATTCTTTCTTTTCGTTGTATTCCGCCTTAATAAATCACTGATATGTTCATGTTGGTCCTTGCCATACAAATACTAGGTTTAATGAATAATACTTGAATTGGGAGCAGAAATACAGAAACAAAATGTTTTTAAATAGTTTTCAAAAAAAAAAAAAAAAAAAAAAAAAAAAAAACAATCGATACGACACTGGATAAAGATTGTTGTTTTGTTTTTTTAGATTTCCTCTATTATCATTGATGCTGCCTGCATCTTCAAAAGACTTGAAACAGATCTTACGGGGGTGTCCTCGTGGTGTAATGGTTAAAGCGATGGACTACGGAATCGTAATAAGCGAGTTCGGACTCCAGTCGCGCTATTACGTTCACTTTCGGGCAAATACCCTTTGGAAAGGTATGAGCCCCCTTATCCTCCCAGCTATGGGTTAAATTGTACCAGTACTGCTCTTCTAAGAGTATAGCTTTAGCATTAAATAACCTACAAAGGTTGATATGCCATTAAACAAAGAAACCAACCAAAACAGATCTTTCGAGATTTGAGCAATGAAATCGGTGGACAAAAATTATCCTTACGTCATCAATAAAAGTTTTCGGTACATCAAAGCTATATGGGTCCCTTCAAGAAAATAAAAACTTATTTCACGGCTAATTTTTGAATTGTTTGGTTATTTTATGGTATATCAACCCTTATTGGTTGTTTAATACTAAATCCTGTTATTTATATGTGATTTTTAAGTAACAGGATGTTTAAACAAGCCAGAGCTCATTTTTGCACTCAGTTAAATGGCTTTGAGTATTGCTTTTTAACACTAATAATTATATTTGATATTAATGATAATCCCTAGTAAAAGATTGCACAGTTCAATTTGACCTCTAAGTTGGGCCCTAACCGGCATTACCACTCCGGGTCTGCGTGGACCTGGGAATACTGGTAATGAAGAGATACTGAACATTTCCCAAACTCCAAGACTAAGGCCTAAACATTAAATGCAGTTAAGTGTCATACCCAGGACCCTAAATCGTTTTCAATATTGCTTTCTAACGCTAATAATTCTAATTGGCATTTATTTATTCGTTCGCGCAGCGTAAAATGGTTTCAAATATTATAAAGGATTAAACAGCTCTTTTAGATCTATTACTGGAACCCATTCAGGCACTATCACTCAAGGCCAGAGTGGACCTGGGAGTAATGACAATGAAGGGATACTCCACATTCTCCAAAGCTCTAGAACTGGAACCCCACCATCCAATGATTTAGTGTCATATCCCGAACACTTGTTAAGAGAGGAGGGTCTTACCCATATACAGAGATACAGTCGGTGTATTCTACAGCCCCAGCCGACTGGACTGCTCATTTTTCTTGGTTTAGCATTCAGAAGACCTTTCAGGTGACTTGACATGTTTCTATAGATATTGATTTTCAATGGTTTTATACGAAGAGAGGGAGTTCTTTTTTCAATATAGATACATTGTCGAAACAATCTCTCATTTTCCGACATAACTGCTTACAAGTTACCTTTCCCTTGTTTTTATTTTTTTTTATTCCATAAGATGAGAAGAAAGAAAAAAAATCCCTAATGTTAGAAGTGGAGATGATTATCAATATCCACGTTTCAATGACGTGTGCACGATTTCAACGTTGACATTTGTCAATAAAACCAAAGGTATGATAATTGTCGGAAAGTTAGTGACCGTTTCGAGGTTGTAGTTATATTTTATGCTGGACCCTCACTTCTAAAATCACAAACATTTTTCAAAATTAACTAATTGACTGAGTAGAGTTCAACAAAAATAGAAATTTGCGAAAAAAAAAAAAAAAAATCTAAAAAATATTTTTCAGTTTTTTTTCTTCCCCCAAATGATTCAGATGTAAAATATTTTCAGTTTGTCCAATAGAACACATAATCTTTTTGATACTGTGTATTTATCTTATTTTTAAGGACTTTAGCACTTTGACATTTAAGTGTTAAACCAAGACTTCTCAAAGTGGTCCATATAGCTTGTGGGAGTGGGAATAAAATCTTTGCAAGATGAATAAAAGTAAGTGGTCCACCGTGGTCAAAGTTTACGAGTTTGAATTTACAAATCCGTTTATAACGGAAAAAAATCGCTGGATCATATAAACTAGTTGCCACGTGTCGTACACCTACCAGAATGCCTGATTAGGTGTGATGGGCACTTGCGATATATCAGTCAGATGCGACCCGTTCCAAAACATACGAGTCGTTTAAATGAACGACCAATTTTGAAGAAGAAAGTGCAAATTTGGACACTATTCTTAAAGAATAGTTAATTAAAATGACTTTCGATCTTGAAGCAAAATCTATGCACACGTTTAAAGGAATTTGATATTACGGAATAAACGAAAAACACTAACAACATACCACAAGGTTAGTGCAACTTTTAAGCCCATTTTACTGGTTTTTCCAAGTTTATATACGGTGAACTCTAGGTTCAGCGATGTGCATTATTTACGAAAGAAAAACTGAAGCAGTTTTAACATAGAAAATGCTAATTTGAAACTCAAACTCACAAACCTGCAATTTAATATTTATCATATCCTCAGTGCCTACCAAAGCCAATCTTCCTATTAAAAAAGATAATTCAAGAATCAAGCGTTTGCATTTATCATATTTACCTACCCCTCTGCTCGGGCAGGATATGACACAAGGTCAATTTTTAAGCGGAGTTTAACAGGTTTGACTTCAGAGTTTTCCCTCTCCTAGACTAGTCGCTTCACTAAGGCTGAAGAACCAGTCTGCCCTACTATTTACCCATAGCTGGAGGGAGGGCGTTTGCATTTATAGTTTTTTATTCTTTTCTAGTGTAAATTGTTTTCAACACTGGTAAATTTGTTAAGTTTTATAATTTAATATTCAATCAATTTATTTGGGGTGAATGGAAGTAAAATTTTGTTACAAGGGGTGTAACGAGGTTTAATTTCCATTCACCCCAAATAAATTAATTCAATATCAAATAACAAAATATCAAAAAGTTTGAGAAACTGCGTTAAACCCAAATGACCCGCTCGCATCTTATATTTGCCGCACCGAGGGTTTAGAAATACAGAGTTGTTAGGTTACTTGTCCAAAAATCCTCTGAGAAAATGCTTGTGGTTATGTAAAATGATCGACTGCACGATTTTTAATACTTATATGCCCTCATGTCATATTCTTGACGGAATAGATTTTAGAATTTTTCATTCAATGGTTAGAATTCGAGTAAAATTGTAAAAATTCATACCTTGAAGATGATCATTTTCCTTTTAAACAAATTCCTTTTTATATCCAAAGAGGAACTGCTAAAAAAATTATTTTTAGTAACAAGTTCTGAGCAATTACATTCTAAAAATTATCTTAAGCTTGAAATAAAAACTAATTTATTTACTGGGTAACATATTCAAATTTATTAAAACAAATATATATATAGATAGAGAGAGAGAGAGAGAGAGAAATAAAATTTTTGGATTTCAAAAATTGAAAAATCATGCCGATTACAATTATGTAAATACAACTTTATTGTCATAGCCACCCCCCCCAACGCTTCTTTAAAACAAATGGACATCGACTTATAACTTTTTTTTAAAACCAAGTTTAAGACAGTTTAGCAAACCGATTTATTTTCCTATATACTTTGTCTGAAAAACGAGCTTTATTTATTTGGTGGGGAAACAAAATGAGTGAAGTGACTCTGAAATGGAAGTTCGATTTACAACGTACGTATGATTCAAGACTGGGCCCTGATTTTGTGTTTGTCTATGCACGAATAAAAATATTATTATCAATTAGAAAAGGACATAATTTTCTAAGAGTTCTCAACCACTGATAAGGTAATAAACGCTCATAGACCAGATATTGCGATAAAAATCAAAGAGATGTTGCCGTATCCTCAAAAAAAACCGTTGGAGTGAAAGAACTTGAAAAGATCGCCAAACACCAAGGAATTAGAGATTTTTGCAAATAGCACAATACCTGTTATTGTTGGAGTCTTGGGAGTTGCCAAGAAAGGAACAGATGAGTTTTTGTGAAGAAAATTCATGGAAACCAAATCCGTCAAAAGTATCTGAAAATCGTATTGATAGTAATTCGCAAAAAAATTGTATATCTCTCACTTGTACTCATTTTACTTCAAAGACAATGACCTACTTAGTATTGTACAAGTTAAAATATTTATTGTATTTAAAAAAAAAATACAAATTTGGCACGAGGCCGAAAAATGGGGGGGAGGCTGGTCTACACTATCCTAATCTCTAACTTAACTAGACTCATTCACTGACCAATACATATCTCCAAATTAAAAAAGCACCAAAATACCTCAATTAAACATATCACAATCAAACTGCATCCACCAAAAACGACAATCACCAAAACAACACTACTGCTCCATGGACTTCTAGACTTAATCCCATATTTACAAAGTGAGGGGGAGGGGAACAATTTTAAAAAACTAAACGAACGCTATATACATCTTTATTTACAATTTCCCCTAAAAACGAAGGTGAACAAAACATATATACATTATGATAGTTAGTATGGGGTCCCCCCCACGTACTAAAACATGGCAGAAAAAGGAGTTAACCAGTCGAAAATAGTGTCGAAGGAGGAGAAATAATCAAATAAGATAAATAAATGGTATAAAATATAAGTAAACAATAAATATGAATTAACATAAGCCCTCCATCGCACTCCTGGAGAACTCCAATTCCTGTCATCTAACAGAGGGGAAGGGAAGGGAGAGTAAAACAAAAGAAGGGGGCAAAAAAAGGGGGGCCCAATGACCTTGCATACTCTAGCTAAGTTAATTAAATTAGGAACAAACTAAATCAAAAATGGCCTAAAAAAAATCTAACTTACCTGGGCTGGGTGGTCACGTCCTTCCGGTAACTCAAAATTCTTAAGTCCCTGGAATGTCCAAAGTGAAAATAAGGTTGGCTCCTACCACGCGACACAAGCGCGCAACAGTCACCCACCTTTCGCCAAACTCCAGTGAAGAGAGTCTCTTTCTCTCAGACCGGATTTTGACTTTGATTTGGTGTTTAAAGAATGCCACCAGGGTCTGAGAAGAAAAAGACTCATCCTCGCAGAGTTCCTTCATTCTCGTCGTCCAAATCACGACACGCATAACGCCGAGTAAGCAGAGAAACACATAATGTTCCTGTCTGTTCAACCTCGGCACCACATTGCTGCACACAGAACTGGCTTCCAGGACAAAAAAACTTTCCATTGAGGATGCGGACCATGTAGCCTTCAAGAAGCTTGCACAGTGGCCGTACGACCGGGCAATGAAAGAAGGTGTGACTAATAGTCTCCTCCAAATCACCGCACCGGCCGCACTCAGGCGAAATGACCTGTTGCGCTGCAAACAATTTCTTGCCGACCCAGAGGGCATTCCGAATGACCAGCTAGGTGAGGGAAGCCTCGTCATTATTGAGACACCTCATCCTGGGGGCCCAAGGCCACAGTAAGCGACCCTCCGCCTCCGTCACACCGAGCTCGCCAATCAGACCATCGCTAGCGGCCCCCCTGACTAAACATCGATATAATGCCCTACTCGACAACGGCCGGCTGTCAGAGAGACCTGTCTGCAGCCGAGAGAGAACTTTCAAAGCATGCCGGCACTCGCGATAGAAGGGGCATTCGCATCTGGGCAACCGATGGGCCTCCCCATCTGCAAAATGCACACTTCTTAGCGACGGGAAAGATTGTCTAGCGTCTTCTTTCCAGACGCTTCCCGTCGCTGTGTCCCGTGAACACATCCGGTCTAGGAAAGTAAGACGCAAAGTATGGCGCCGTACCTCGACGTTAGGTACTCCTAGACCGCCTTCAGAAGGGTGAAGGTAACAGATCTCCCGTCGCACCAAAGGATGTCTCTTAGCCCAGAGAAACTGGAAGAGAATCCTTTCCAGCTTGAATAGGATGGTGGCCGGGATAGGAAGCACTGAAAGTCGGTATACGGCTAGGGAGTAGATGTGCGAACTGCACACCTCTGCCCGACCCTTGAGGGAAAGCCTTCTACGCAGCCACAACTCCGTTGCAGCTACGACCTTATCCAGTACTTCCGACCAATTTTTCTCCAATTGAAGATCAGGCCCAAACCAGACGCCGAGTATCTTGCACGGACCGTCTTTCCAAGTGAAGGGGCCGGGAAGAGCACAGCCTTTCCACGAGCCCAACCGCAAGCCAACAGACTTTTCGCGGTTAATCTTGGCCCCTGTTACAGCTTCGTACCTTCCGATTTCTTTGCTCACCTCCTCCACCTCGGCACTGCTCGTTACAAGCACGCTGACGTCGTCAGCGTATGCAGTGTACCTGGCCACCTCACTGGCGCCAGGTAACGTGAGGCCGCGTAGGACCGGGCTCGCCTTTATCCTGCGTAGAAAAGGCTCTAACGCCAGGATATACAACATGGGCGATAACGGGCAACCTTGACGAATCGATCGAGTCAGAGTGAAGGGCTCCGACCTTACCCCATTCACCTCCACCATGACTCCGGGGGACGCATAAATGAGACGTATCCAGGTGCGAAAATCAACCCCGAAGCCAGCCGAAGACAAGACAGCCTCCAGAAAAGCATGGTCAACCCTATCAAAGGCCTTGGACTGATCTAAATTGATCAGCGCGGCATTTCCGTCGACTTTTTCTACGATCGTGCGGACCAGATGAAGACTGTCCTGGATAGTCCTACCCTTCACAGCACAAGTCTGCTCGGGGCAAATCAGACTAGGCAGGACAGTCTGCAAGCGGTTTGCCAGGATCTTCGCCAAAATCTTTAAGTCAGTGTTTAGCATCGTTAAAGGGCGAAAGTTACTAATCCCATCCCCACCATGTTTGTTCTTACGAAGCAACTTCACTATACCCCTGGTGAAGCGTCTGGGTATAGTACCTTGCCTCATCCAGTTGTTATAGATGGTTGCCAGCAAGGGGACAAACATGTGCGACAACCTCAAGTACACTTCATAGGGCAGACCATCAATTCCGGGGGACTTATCCAGCCCGACCGACTTCAGTGCATCCCGAATCTCCTCCTCCTTTATGCGCCCCTCACACCCAGCCGCTTCAGTCGCCGAAAGGCGAGGGAAGTCGGCAAGATAGGTGTCGAACTGAGCAGAACTCAGTCCGGGCTCCCTGGTGAAAAGCTTCAAGAAATACTGTCGGAACTCCCCACAGATGGCTTCGTTTGTAGTTCGCCGAAGCCCCTCCGGCGATGTGACACTGGCGATATGCCGATCTGTAGCATGCCTGAGTTCCTCGGCCCGTAATTCCTGGGCCATATTCGTCGCCTCGCAGGACATTCTCTTTAACCTAACCCTAACTACCAGAGCTTGGTACTCCTTAATTTGCAAGGAGGCCAGCTCGGCCTTACCTACGTTAACTTGCCCACTATCTCCCGCCAACACCGCCCTATCTAGCTTATCCTTAATCGACCTTTGCTCCGCTACCCTAGCTGACTTGAGTCTCCTACTATAGTCGGCAGCAAAGGATCTAATGCTATCCTTAAGGTTAGCCCACCACCTATTACCCATAATAGCCCCCGTCAATTCCCGCTTTATCGTTAGTTCTAGCTGGTTCCGGAAGTCAGCCTCCGCCAAAAGGGAAAGGTTGAACTTCCAGTAACCAGACATCCTACATCTAGCCTTATCTAACCTAATCGACACACATAAAAATTTGTGGTCGGAATTTTTATACGGCTCAAAACTTGGACCACCTAAATAGTCTAAGTCGACTCGCTTAACTAACACTCGGTCCAAATAGCTATACAGCTGGGCCGAGGCGCCCCTACTGGTCCAAGTCCAAACTATCTTATTTGGATGCCTTTCGCGAAATTTGTCCACCAGATCAAATTTCTGGACAAACTCACGAAAATATCTGGCATCGAAGGGGTTAGTACCCGCACTAGTAGCCCCTCTATCTAAGTTGGGATCAAGGACGGCATTCCAATCTCCCACTAAAATTACCCGCTTTGACGGAACGACGTACGGCTCGATGCGCCGGAAAAAGGCAGGAAGCTCACTGGTGGTATTGTGTCCATAAACCCCAATCAAACGAAACGCCTTATCCTTTATGGTAATATCCAGGACGCAAAGTCTGCCCGCCGGATCTGAAAGAACAAGAGCACACGAAGCGTCCAGACGTCTACTTACCAGCCAGGTGACACCTCTAGAACGACTATCAAAGCATGCTGAGAAGGACAAATAGCCCCTCGCCAGAATACCTTCATAGAAGTTGGAGTCGAAGTGAGTCTCCTGTAAACAACAAATATCAATGCCGCGACGCTGGAGGTATAACAATAGTTGGGATCGCTTAGAATCCGACCTCAGGCCGCGGCCATTTAAACTAGCCAACCTTAGATCCATCATGAAAATTACAGGGGTTGAGTGCCCGGACTGAACATGGCTGGGGTCAGGACTCCGACGGTCTGGCTCATGGATCCCGTGGCCATCTCATTATCGATGGCTCCGTCATGAGCGAGACCCCCGACGTCCCGCGGAAATGTTAGTTTTATTGCCCTATAAAGGGAGGGGTGTAAAACAACAGGGACCCTCCCAATGAGACCCTTACATGATGATAAGTCCTCTTTAAAATATGATATAGGGCCGAGGGCCTCGTTTGCCTCTCCTAGCATCTTCATCACACCTTCCGACCCTCGGCCCTTCCGGATGACAGTGATGACCGATGCTCTTGGAAAGTTTTTGGGGTCCTCCACATTATGACCATTATCTTCCTTGAAGTTGAGGAGGACCCTCAAATCTTTTAAAAGTTGAGGCTGGACCTTATGGAGACGATCCAGAGCCCCCTCATCCACCAGGCAGATGTTTGTCCCAGTGTGATGGCGCGGCTTTTCTTTTTTATTTTTATGTTTTGGGACCTCATCCCCCGAACTGTCGATGGATGAGCTCTGCTGCCGTTTCTTTGGTGTGGTAGATGGTGATGAGGTCGCTGTGGCTGTTGCTGGTGGAGCTGGCTTGGTTGGTGGTGACTCCAACGGCAGCGGAGGGGGGTCCCTTTTTTTTTTATACTAAAACCGACATGAGAGGTGGAGGCATGGGTCTATGAGGAGGTGTGGTTGGTGGTGGTCGGATGATTCGTTGTCTTGGTGATGAAGGGGTGGAATGAGGGGGCCCTGGTCGTGGAGACGATTTCCGCTCCTGGTCCAGCCTCTTTTTGAACTCCAGTAACTTTTCGAACTTCTCCCGGCCTGGGCTGAAGGATCTGACCTTGGGAGGAGTGCGCTGTTTAGGTGGGGTCTTGGGTGGGAGTTTATTTTTAGGGGGAGATGACTTTTGTGCATATGTGGTGGGGGGACTGTTGGACTTTTTTGAGGGGGGTGAACTGTCGGTGCCTACCTGGGACGACTTTTGGGGGCGAGGATCCTCAGGTTGGAGCTTCCTCCCACCTTTTCCCACAGTCAGCCACTCGGCCTTCGCCTCTTCGGAATTAACCGTAGGGGACGAAGGGGGAGTGGGTTTTTTTTTACCCGGTATTGTACAAGTTAAAAGATTTGTCTTTGCAGGAATGTGAATAAATGTACACAAACTATGACGTCATCCAGTATTGCGTACATTATGGAAACATAATTCTCGTTTTAAATTTCAATTAACCATCTCCACCGCAGAAAAATACTAAAAGTACATTCTACTTTGTCATGATATTTTCGGTTTGTTTTTTAATACTGTTTTTATTTTATTTTGTTCACTTTTATCTTGATTCCATGTAAGTCGAAAAGTAAGTTTCCATATAGTACACAACGCTGTGTGACGTCAATCTTTTGCGTATAGTGCCGACAGGATGTAAGTACCCTCAGTCTCAGAGTATAGATTTAAGCTCGGACAGAAATCTTTCAACATTTGATATTCGGCAAAAAAAAAAAAAAAAAAAACACTTTTAATAAGGGTCTTAATATTCACAAGAAGAGAAAGGCATTTTTTCATATTTCTTTGAAATATCAACGGAACTTTTAAGAGAAAAAAAAAATCAGAACAGCGTTTGAAAAAGTGAATCACTGGACATTTTTTAAAAACGACAACAGAAACAAGGTTGATTCAGAATGGGATGGGGAGAAGTCAGATTAAAAATGGAACAGGTAAGCCACCTTTCAACCATTTTTATTTTTGTTTCAGCTTTCTAAAATGTGTGACCGGTTTAATCTGTAAAATCGTGTAAATCTAAATGTTCGGTGTTTGTCTGGAACAGTGGTTCTCAACCACTATGCATATGATTTATGCGGGTCCATATAAGATTTCTGGGATTTACGCAAGCAAAATGGTCGATTGGGCGTCCACGATAGTATTTTAGTAGTCAATGAAAAGCTTTTGCTCCAAATACTTATAACAAAAAATGATTAGGTTTCTTTCTCCTATTCAGAGTTCAACATTGAGAATATATAGATATATAACCATGTGAAAATCTTACATCCAAAGGGATATTAACCTAGAATTTCTCTTTAAGAAAGCGCTGTAGTATGTTATTGCTTTTCCTTCTTCTAAGCTTTGTTGAATCTGGTTTCGGCCGTGTCTCAAACTTACTCAAAGCTGTATGTATAAAGAAGTGGTCTTTGATCATTGACAACGTTGAAATTCAACTTTGTTGATCTAGCAGAGCAACATCAACCACAGGGTTCTGCATTGAATGAAGTTGCGCCTATGAAGTAGTAATTGTTGTCTTAATATATTGATTGATTTAACTAGTGTTGTGTATTTATCAGTGCACCTGTTCGAGTTCACCGGAGGAAGTTTTTTTACGAGAAAAAAATTCCTTTCCATAAGGAGGATGTTTTACATTGAATTAAGATGTATAATGATCAAGTGTTTCGCGAACAAGTACAAAAAAACAAAAACAAAAAAATAATTCGACATTTCGGGTTACTTTTCTTTTCCAGCGCTGTTTTGAAATGGGTAATCTAAATTCAAGTCAAATGTGAAAGTGAACTCCCCTCTCTATAAAATGTTAAATAACTCCGGAAAGTAAATGCGGTTAGTTTGAAGATCCAGTTAGTCCAAATCATAAAATTCAGAATTCGATTATTTTGTGCCATAAATTAGCTTTCTACAACACCGAAAATATTCAAACAATTTTTTTCATACAATTCCGAATATTATAAAAATACGTGTTTTTTTTTGTTTTTTTTTAATATCAAATTGTTATAGGGGGATCCACTAGAGGGAAACGGTCGAGACTCCCAGGTATGGGATATCCCACTGACGAAATGTTGATTATGTATGAAAAAAAACTCCTAAAAGGAATGTAATAATTACATTCACCATCGAGATATTAATAATTTTTTAAAGGCCAAATGATTCTTCTAAGTATAGGTTTACTACGGCAAAAAGTCGGTCACTATATTTTCAAGCCTGTCTTATTTTCACTCTTTTTTTTTTTCCGTTTCTTCACCAAACTCGAACAAGCTTTCGAATCGCAGTAAGTCATTTGTGATCGAGACAATCTTGAAATTGGAGAGAGAAAAAAAAGGGGTACTTTGAATAGCTCGCTTGGGGGAAATTGTATAAAAATGTATTGCTTACATTTGCAATCCAGATGAAAGTAAGTTTGTCATTGTCCTCTTTTTGCTTATTAACTTTTTATCATTTTTTTAATCGTGAATCAGCAAATTCATCTATAGAGAAAACGCTTTCCTCATGGCTGGAGAAATCGGTATGGCCCACTTTTGGGGGGATTAAATGCTGTTTCTTATTTGAATCCGTAAATAAAATACACAATGACTGGAACTTACCTGAATTGTGAAGTTCTATATATTTTTGGCACCTTAATGCAGCTTTTTTTCTTTGTTTTTTTTCTCGATCGAGCAATTGTAATGCTTCTTTTTTTTTTGCTTTTTTTTTTTTTTTTTAAATGCCTGAATTGTTCAGAGTATTTAGAGAACCGTTCTCAAAAAAAGTTACATGATCATAACTCCCTCTTATCTGGGGGAGGGGGTAAATGTTATATATAATACTAACTGCCGACATTTCATGTTGACAAGGCTTACAATACACTGACTGTATGCCCTGCTGAGGGCTAAGACCCCATCAAAAAGAAAAGGTATTGGATGTGACACTGAGCTGCATTTGATGGTTAGGTTCCAATTGTGAGGACTGAAATACTGTTATGTTCCGCTCTCTGGTCAAACAAACGACAACACAGAATATATATAACAATATACATTTATTTTCTCGACGGACGCTCGTGTGAAGTAGGAGCAGTCAGGAGAGAAATTAGAATCGTTCGTCTATGAGGCTTGAACTCTTCGATGTAAGTAGACGATGGCCGAGACAACGCACACAGAGTGACGACGAGGTCAGCTTCGTGAACAGCGGAATCTTTTCACTTCCTTCTGTTCAGTTCGTCGGCCTTATATTACCTTCAAACTCCCACGCGGAGATATGGAAACGCCTCCACAATTTCTTCCGATATCTGGCGATAGGGATGTGTCACTTCCGCTATCTTTGGAATGGCCTGTGCGATCGTCATCGAGCGGAAATAACTGTCATACAGGTCACTCTCTTCCGGTGCATCACTCTGAAGTGGGACCTTCACCTTGTCCCATATTATCAGCGGAGCTCACCTGCGCGATTTCTTTCGATTATTGGCCATTGGGATGTGCCACTTCCGCTATCTTCGGAATGGCAGGTGTGATCGTCATCGAGCGGAAATAACTATCATGCAGTTCATAGGTCACTCTCTTCTGGTGCATCACTTTGAATGGCATTTTTGTCCGGGTCGAAGGTCAAAATACCACAATACCTCCTAACCCATAAGGTCAACTCTGACCTGGTTTGATAGTAGCAGTTAGGGTCAAATCAATGAGTAAAAATTATTCGATTGAAATACTTAATGTCATATCTTTAAATAATTTGTATTAAGAATATTTACTGGAAGTTATTTGTGTTCTTGGTGTGATAGTAAAACTGCATCTGATAGTAAGGCTTTAATCCTGGAGTTTTGGGCTCTCATGTTCACTCTGACCCGAAGTGATAGTATCTATTAGGGACCCATCTATGAGTCAAATACAATTGTTTAACCATTCAACTGTGTGCAAACAAACAATTAATGTTAAATTGAATTGTTCAAGTTACACGACAATACTTGAAAGCATTTAACGATGTGTAAGCAAATGAGCTCCTGGCTCTAGTCAAAGTTTAAAGATCACACATGAACAGAATTTGGCATTAAATAACCTACAAGGGTTGAAATGCCATAAACCCAGCCAACCAATCATGAATGTTCAAACAAATGAAAAATTACTAAATATAAATGGTGGTTTAAAACCATATAATTGTGTATAAATTATTTGTATTGGATAGGAATATCTTATATCATATACTACCAATGTCGGCTTGGTATGTATAATACACCTACTGCACCTCTGTAGAAGCGTAATTTAGTCAGATTTAGTATAATGGTTAATGTTCACAAATGGTCCAGGAAGCCGGGGTTCAATCCTAGGTTGAGTCATTCCAAAGACTAAAAAAAATGGTACTTGATGTCTCCTTATTTAAGATTCAGCATTATAAAGGTACGGATCAAGGGTAAGTAACAATCCAGGGAAAGGGAGTAGCGCCCTTCCTTACAACTCTGTAGTAGCTATTGAAAAGGAAACATTCGAGTCGCCTTCGACTACGATCGACCAACTCGCTTAACTCAACTAAAAAGGGTTTGGCAAACCTAACTGAAAAAAAAAAATAGAAGCGGCAATCTATTTGTAGAGATTAGTAACAAGAAACCTGTCGAAAACCCTACCAAAACGAAAACCTTCCAAAATTTAGTACGAGGTTAACCCTCATGAAAAACGTAATACTTTCAAGGGAGCTATCAGAAACGGGGAGTTGTCCTCAGCGAGAACTGAGGAAATAAAAACGGCATTCGGAAAACAAGGAGTTACTTCCTATAAAAGGATGACCATTAAGTCTTGCATATTAATACTTGAAAACATTAACCGAGTACAAACAATTTGATATCAAATAAAATCATTGGTGTTTGATAGAAATACTTGAAACCATTTAACTGTATACTAATGAGCTCTGGCTCGTTGAAAATGTTATTCACGAACTAATCATTTACAAATAAATAATCCTGTGTGTATAAACAGCATTTGGTATTAAATAACCAACAAGGGTAGAACCAACCAATTCGGCTAAAATCAGTCAAGCAGAATCCCGAATTAAGCAAAAAGGACTCAACAAACACCCATACCACCATCTAAAAGTATCTATGGAAAATCTTGCATCTCGAACTAAAATACCATAAAAGATCACCCATCCGCCAACTAATTCCCAGAATGGATGTCGAGGAGATAAATCTAGAGCAAAACCCCAAAACAAACAATTACAAAGCAAAAAACACATTCTAACTACACCAACCAAACTCGAAACTTCGCTTTTCCAATCCAAAATAAATCGTACCCAACCAAGAACTGAACAAAAACAGAATATATTAAACGATTCATTGAGAATAAAATCACAAAAAAGAGAAACCAAATATCAAACAAAGCCATAAAAACAATGTAACTCCCACGGATCAAAACACAGCGATATGAAAACGCTAAATAGATCCGACGGTGTAGAAAGAATAGATAATGAAACTGACATTTTAAACCTCGAAGCACAATAAATACATAACGTCAACGAAACAAAACCCACATACAAAGAATACGGCTGGGAAGCAAAATAGTCTAACCTTTTGTCTCGCGCTCTAACAATTCATTTAAAAGTGTGTGTGTGTGTGTGGTATTGAATAACCCACGAGGGTTGATGTCTTAAACAAATTAAGCTGTATATCATAACTGAAAAAACTGAAACAGAACAAATATACAATTACTATGATTGCTAACATTTTAGCATAAAAGAACCCTAAAAGGGTTGACATACCGTTAAAATCAGAATTTAGTGACAATCATTTGCTTCTATTGTTGTGAAGTATTGTGGAGATTATATCCCTTGCTTGCCAAATATTTCTCCTACTTGGCTCGAAGTGACATAAGTCATTTACCCACCTCCGTTTCTAAAGAGGACAGGTAATGGCCACTTGTATAAAAAAAAAAAAAAAAATTATTTCTAAGAGAAAATCAAACCGACCACGTGCAGCACTTGGTTTGACCAGAGTTGAAAAGGGAGAAGTAATCATAGACAATACGGTACCAAAAGGCTACCTCCCACTTTTTGTCGAGAACAACTTTTGGGACCCTCAGTACAAATTCGGGGACCAAACTGAAGGCAGGAAAAAATAGTCAGCAGAGGGTTTCGTCACTCGCTTCTTGAATAGCCGATAAGTATTTGAAACGGGCAAGAAGCTTCTCAAGAAATAAAAGTAAAATTGAACGAAAGTCGACTACTGAAATTCTAAGTTAAACAACTGAAAGAAAATTCAATCGAGAATTCTACTAAAAAGGACTTTGCTAAAGACTCGAAATTAAATGAAAACTGAAACATTTCGACAAAACTGAAAAGAAAAGTACTCAAATTCAAAGAACTTTGTTTCCCGGACATTCTCTCAGACAAGTTCCCGCAAATTGCACTAAAATTTGCAACACTTTATCTTTTCTATCCCTTACTTGTTTCTTTTGTATAAAATTCTTTTTTTTAAATTTTATCTTTTCGAATCAGTGTCCGAACTAGAAAGCTGCGAAACTTACCGTTTGAACTCACCGTTTAAAACGACACGCTAAAGCCACCTAAAAACATTACCCTGCTAAATACTAAACTTAGCGTTAGTGTCACTCTCTACATATCAAATTTTATCTTTTAATTCCTTTACTAGAGAGCGAGATCAAAATAGGATTTGACGACATCATGTCGAAAGTAAGATTCCTTTTTTTTTTTTTGCTCATGGTCTTAGCAGCGCGTATATGACTGCTCCGGCTATCCATTGGGCTTGTGTTCCCAACAACCTTCAGTCACACGGTACATGATTGCATTTCTTAAGTCTTCATTCAAAACCCCCGTTTTCTCTTAGACGTCGAATATGTACAACTTACACAAGACTGCTCAACCACACTAGGACATTGCTCAACACATCCTCCTAACTTTTGAGTATTTCATTTTTATATCACCCTGTTAAGCTTGCTTAGGCAATAAAATGTTCTTAATTCATCGAGAAGTGTTCTTGCATTGTTCTACGAAGAGATTTTTAACTATAATGCATTTCCTTTGCTACAAGTATCTGAATTGTTTTCCTCTCACACATGCATTAGTTGTTGTGAGTTATGGTACACAGTTGCGACACGTATATGAAGACAACCTTCAGTTGTCGGTTTACCCAGTCGGCTGGGCCGTAGAATACACAGATTGCACCTCTACAGAGGGGTAAGACCCCCCAATGAGTGTTCTGGATCTGACACTAAACAATCTGATGGTGAGATTCCAGTGATGCTGGAGTTTTGGGGAATGCGGAGCACCCCTTCATTGCCATTGCTCTCAGGTCCACTCTGGTCCGGAACGGGTTAAATAGAACTAACTGCATACTTATGCTAAACTGAAATGCTTGAAATAGAAATGTTTTTGACAATCAAACTGTACTTACATTTAAACTGCGTGCTTATGATAAGCTGAATTATTTGAAATAGGACTATTTGCATAAAAATGGTTTTGGCGTCAAATAAAATACAAGGGTTGATATACCATAAAACCCAAACAACCAATTCAATTATCAGTATCGTTATTGTCCATAGGCGGCCTTCGGGCTTTTGACCTTGTGTCAAGTCCTGTCTGGTGGAAGGCAGTGACAAATATTATCGTTACTGTCCATAGTAGGATCAGCTAAAGTTAATGTGGTGGTGTCGTAAATCCCCCAAATATGGCAGTTTCATATTGTGTTATTTACTACACATATTAAATGAAATTAAGCATTTATTCGAATTATAAATAAAACAGCTTTAAGATAACTTCGGCATTTATTTACTTTTTCGAGTTTTTTTACACTAACGTTAGCTGATGGTTTCTCACTGGAGTTTGAGTGACATCAAGTCTCCAGGACTCTTTGTATTCTGGCCGATCTCAATAATGCTGTAGTTTGGATGGTCTCCAGTCGTCTTTTTTTATTTCCAAGTCCTCCTGTCCCTTTAATAATCTTTTGGTGTCACCGTCACGTTCCTCCGTTTTTCAATTCCCTGGCAAGGTCGAGGTACTTACCTTTCTTTTCATTATTATCTAATCTAATTAGTTTTTTACCTTCAAAATTACGCCGCTATTTAATAATTGCCCGGTTCACGTTAACAACAAATAGACGAAAAAAATCAATATTACTTTATTGTTGATATTTATTATTTACTAGTCTTCATATGCCACAGTACTGGACGAACTTATTAAATAAACTAATAAGGTTCTAAATGAAGAAATGAAGTTGTGTGACTCTGATGCACTCCGCCCCGTCCTTAGTCCAAATGACACGAAAGATTTTACTCCCCGAAAATAGCACAAATCAAATTATGTTCAAAGGAAAAAAATTTTTAACAATCCTTCTAGAACCAAGCAAGAATAGTGTGCGGCAGAAATACCTCCCACATTTTAAACTGTCACTTGTGAGGTGCAAATAAACGTAGGCAAGTGGCAATGATAGCTCCATCGAGCTAATCTCTTCTCTTTTTCTCCCAGATAGGAGCAGTTAGGATCATTGGATAGACTAATGCACACCGAGCGTTTGTTGTTAAAACTCATTTTTACGTGGGTGAATCTGTAACAGTTTTTCGTGCTCAATGCATTTACGTCAAAATGACACTGTTTCTGATAGAATTGTCAGCCAGAAACAAGATCTATCTTCAATCGGGAACCACCTCATTCCGACGTAACCTGAAGTGAACACAAAAAGCTCTATGTAACAAATACAGATTCACCGGTCATAAATAAATATATATTAAAAACGTTTAAACAGCAAATGCATGGTCCAAGCCATATTCGGAACTAATCGTATCTGAAAAAAAAAAAAGATCTGGCATTAACGAGAAGAGAGTGTGTCCTCGCGGTGTAATGGTTAAAACGGTGGACTGCAGAATTGTAATAAGCGAGTTCGCACTCCACTCGCGCTATTACTTTCATTTTCGGGCAAATACCCTTGCGAAAAGTATGAAACCCCCGTATCCTCCCAGCTATGGGTTAAATAGTACTGATCTTCTAGGAGAATGGCTTTGGCATTAAATAACCAACAAAGGTTGGTATGCCATTAAACAAAGAAACCAAACCAAACCATTAACAAGAAGAAACTTCCACTGCTATTTGTCTAAATTCCCTTACATCACACCGGTAATAGTTTAAAATAGTGGATCTATTTCTTTCACCCTTTATAAAAGGAAAAATTGTTTTCGAATAGTTGGTCAGTAACAAGAACGAATAATAAAAATAAACTTGTATTCTACCAAAGTTGAAACACAAGCCTATTTTAGAATTGGTCTGTAAAAAGAACGTTCGCAATAAATTATGACGTAACACATTATGTGGACGCTTGAACTCAAAGGAGACGACATGTAATTATATCGCATGAAATGGGAATCCGTAATGAAAAAAAGTAATTTTGCGTTACTGTACTTCCTGCAATATAGTCAAATAATTTCCTTGCCCCGGTATACCTGTTATAAGTGGTAAGTAAAGTTGGCGACCCTTAGTCGAGGGTAACCCGAAGGCTCGCTTTTCAATAGCTAGTACAACGAGGTGTAGGGGAGGACGCTGCTCCATTCCCTGGATTGCTCCATTTTACCCTTGATCTTTACCTTATAATGCTGAGTGTTAAGCAAGATGGCATCAAGTACCATTTTTTTTGAGTCTTTGGTATGACTCGACCTAGGATTGAACCCAAGGTTTTTTTTCTTGGCAGAATTGGATCACCATTTCTGCACATTGTAGATTTTTGCTTAGCTGCGATAAATTCATATTTACACTTGTTTGTAACTTAGTAAACAAATTGATTGAATTATTTTATCTTAAATTTGATTAGCTAGACGTTTCGGCATATTCCGATAGTTTCCGGAAACGCTCGGTAAAGTTGAGCTTTTTTATTTTTTTGTTTTGCGGTAACATAGATGCATAAGAACCAACCTTTCCACTGATGTACAAAAAACGTGATTCTTAAATTCACCATTTAGATAAGTATAAGTATATATATATATATATATGAGAGAGAAACTGGAAATAAGTCCGACGGTATGAAAATGTACCAATATGAAAAAAAATGCAAGGTCTTCAAAAGATGATTTTATTTATAATTTGAATTATTTGCTATTGTTAAACGTTTTGGTTTTAAGACCTTCATCAGTGTGTATGAGATGAGAAAGTTGAAAACGTATTTCCCTTAGATGAGATGAGAAAGTTGAAAACGTATTTCCCTTAGTGGCGTTTTGTTTCCAATTTATGTAATAAGTGATCGAAAACTTATTTTAAAACATAATATCTTCCCTTAAAAATGAAATATTTAACGTTGGCAAATGGTTCAAAGTAGAAATAAAATCATTCTCAGAAGACCTTGTGTTTTTCTTTTTTTTGTTTTTTTTTAACTTGTATATACACCATTAAACTCCACGTTTCTGATTTTTTTTCATTGCTGTAACCCGCAATAATTCTAGTCTTCTCTTTTCCCGCCATTAAGATGGCGACTGCGGTCCGATATATAACTTAGGAGACCAAAATGTAACTTCTCAATTAAAACAAAAAAGTAAATAACGAAAACTTATTTGCAATTCAGATTATATATATATATATATATATATATATTATTTATTATTATCATCAACACCACCACCACCTCAGATGTTTTCTCCACGGAATATTCTGAACAAGTAATTCCTCTTAGACTGACTTTAAAATCTTCATAAAAAAATGGTTCTATTTTAAAATACTGTTCTTGGGATTTCATTTTAAGTTAGTTTTCGTATTGTACTCCTATTACTTATAAATGGTTTTGAACATTGAACACGCACACTCTAAAATAGTACCAAGGTAATTGAATATTGACAAATGGCAAGACCAAGGTTTCTCTCTCTCTCTCTCTCTCTCTCTCTCTGGTCGTTCGTAACCAACTTACTCGTTTCACCAGACATCCGTACGCTCATTGCACTGAGAAAAATAAGTTCGGATTATTCCCTAATGTCTGTGGCGCGCTAAGAGGCGAAGCTGAGAAAAACAGATTTATAGGGTCCCTTATAGTAAATAAAAGCTCTGTAGTAAGTCTTATTTCTTAAATTAATAACTGAAGTTAAAAGACGCAACAAGGTTACAGAGTGCGAAAAATGAAGTCTCTAGTGATGAGTCATTGAGGCTATCAAGTGGGAATTCTGAGGCAGAGGCGGGCAGACAATTAGGGGACCTCCTGGGGGGGAAATTGTTATTGATCCATTACACATACGCACACATATATCGGACTTTTTGTTTTAACGGCAAATCTGCCTTCGTGAGTTATTTAATGTCGAAGCCATACTTGTAAAAGAACAGTAATGATACTATTTAAACAATACCTAGTTGATAACGAGTTCATGCTTTTACCAGAGGTATTTGTCCAAAAGTGGCCATTAACAGCGTGACTGGAATCTGAACTCGCTTCCAACAATGGTGCAGTTTAGCACGTTAGCCACTATGTCACAGGATCTCCCCTGGAAACTTTGGAAAGTATTATTACTATTTTATATAATTCATTTCGAATTTTTAGACAATATATGTATCCTATTGTACTATAACCAGGACTCCACGTTACCAGTTCTAGAATCTGTTAAGGGAGTGAGGTATTTGTAGGTATGCAATCTTCTCCCTAAGAGAACGGGTATGTACAGTGGGGCCTCGTTAGGGTCGCATGACAAACTCCTCGATTTTATTTAAACAGAGACTATCTCTCTGACTCAGCCAGCAAACAGTAAAGCCACATGGCTATATAACCAACACACGTCAAGTAAGCTTTTCATTCTTGTATCCCTTCTACATACAGCTTGTTCATGAAACAATGTTTATAATTCTGGCATGGGATACGTTTATGTATTCTTTCTTTTGAATACTGTGTGTGTGATATATGTATATATACACCCACACACACATCGGATATGCTTAAATTGGTCCTTGAAGAGTGGGGAATCTACTGAAATATCTTCGCACCACAACTTCGACCAAGTTCCTTCTACAGATTTTGTAGATATCGTTCAAGTAAGCTAAACATTCCTGTGTGAACAACTTTCTGCAAGACTACATGCATAATTTGAAGTTTCTAATGATATACTGATAAAATAAAATTGCAGCCAAATGTTGTTCTTGTTTGTTTTTGTTTTTTAACATTTGCACCAAATTGAGAATAAAAGTACTGAGAATTATGGCATCACTTCCATTAACATTTTCAAGAAATTTTCCTTTCAGCACCCTAAAACCTTGATGCTAAATGCAATAAAATTTAATTCTTCCTATGTAATTTCGTGTCTTTTTGAAATCTCGAAACCAAGTAATGAAAAGCAATTTGTCTGTTTGTTCAAATACTTATGAGCATTAGTGTACTTAGAGCTTTAATACCAACGGGTTGGGTAGGCTTTCTATTAATGTAGTCGTCAAAATGTACCATAACTAGCGCTAACCGGAAAAGGGTGAAAAGTTTCAAAACAATTAAGACATTAAAAAGAAATTATTCTCGTTTATGGTCGTTTAGCATGCCATTAGTTCAAGGATGTCACATACTGGAGTTGAAAAAGACTACGCGGAGAAATCCTCGTATTGAGAATACACTATGAGTTTGTTGTGTTTTTTTTTTTTTTTGTTGTTGTTTTTTGGTTTTTTAAATAAAAAAAAACCTAACGAAATCCCTATGTGAGGATGTATAGCATATAAGTGGTGCATATTTACCAACCCTCCGCTCGGGTTGCCCAGTCAGCTGGGGCTGTAGAATACACTGACTGCACTTCTGCAGAGGGGTAAGACCCCCCCCTAACGAGTGTCCTGCATATGACACTAAACAATCTGATGGTGAGGTTCCAGCAATGCTGGAGCTTTAGGGAATGCGGAGTACCCCTTCATTGCCATCGCTCCCAGGTCCACTCTGGCCCGGAGTGGTAGCGCCTGATAGGGCCCTATCTATGGATTAAATAGAACTAACAGCATACTTATGCTAAAATGAATTGAGTAAACTGAATAGCTTGAAATAGAAACGTTTTTGACAATTAAACCGTACTTACACTTAAACTGCGTGCTAATGCTTAACTGAATTATTTGAAATAGAACTTGTTTTCGACATTAAAACTGTATTTACACTAAACTGAATTATTACATATAACTGCTTGAATAGTTTGAAATGGAAATGTTTTTGACAATTAAACTGTGTACTTATGCTAAACTGAACTGTTTTCAATAGAACAGATTATTTACATAAAAATGGATTTGGTGTTAAATAACCAACAAAGGTTGATATGCCATAAAACCAAACAAACCAAACCTCTGCTCGGGAAAGATATGACACGAGGTCAATTTTTTTCAGCGGAGTTTAACAGGTTTGAATTCAGTTTTCCTTCTCCTAGACTAGTTACCCTCACCAAGGCTGAAGAACCTAGTCTGCCCTACTATTTACCCATAGCTGGAGGGAGAATAATTGGATTTATACCTTTCCCAAGGGTATTAGTGCTATGTGAAATGCAATCAGTCTCGTCCAGGATTTGAACTCGTGTCACCGTGTCTATTTCCTACGACGACAACCATCACACCACGGGCATCTCCAATGGCATATAAGTGGTGCTTTGGGTGTAATGGTTACCGTCGTAAGAAATGGATACAACGACTAGAGTTCAAGTCATGGACGAGGCTATTTGCATTTCATACTTTCAGCGCTCATACTTGGAGAAAGGTATTGATCTAACTATATTTACCAACCCCTCCGGCAGGATATGACACAAGGCCAATGATTTTAAGCGGAGTTTAACAGGTTTGAATTCAGTTTTCCTTCTCCTAGACTAGTTTACTTAGCAAGGCTGAAAAACCTAGTCTGTCCTACTATTTACCCATAGCTGGAGGGAGAATAATTGGATTCATACCTTTCCCAAGGGTATTAGTGCTATGTGAAATGCAATCAGTGTCGTCCAGGATTTGAACTCGTGTCGCTGCGTCCATTCCCTACGACGATAACCATCACACCACGGGCACCTCCCAAAGGTATTGATCTAACGAATCACTTCCAGCTAAGGATAAAGAGTAAAGTAGACCGAGCTCTTTAACATTGGAGAAGGAAAACTCCGAATTAAAACCTTTTTTAAACTCCGCTTAAAACTGACTGTCTCACATTGTACTGACGCGGACGGATATATATATATATATATATATATATATATATATATATATATATATATATAGTGTGTGTTTCTTTTCGGGTTGTATTTTGTATTTATTTTTTCTTATTCCATTAAACTTCAAGTGGTTCGCCACAAAACTAACGGGAGTGCCATAACTTTTTTTTTGATAGACACAATATGCAATCAATGCTGATTAATTTTAACTAATCAATCACTTTTCGTCGCCAGCTCAGTCGGCTGGGGGCTGTAGAATACACCGACTGTATCTCTGTCGAAGGGTAAGACCCCCCTCCACCAACGAGTGTCCCGGATATGACACTAAACAATTTGATGGTGAGGCTCCAGTAATGTAGGAGTTGGGGAAATGCAGAGTACCCGCCTTAATTTTCATTATTCCCAGGTCAACTTTGGCGCAAAGTGGACACTTGATAGGGTCTATCTATCGGTCAAATAGAACTTTTTGATCATTCATCTGTGTAAACAAATGACCGTTCTTTTATTAAATTCAACTTTTACTTATGCTTAACTGAATTGTTTGGAATAGAACAGATTGATCATTTAACTGTGTATCTACAAAATGTTTTAAAATCATGTGTGTGTAACAGCAGGATTTGGCATGAAATAACCCACAATGTTTGATATGTCATAAAACAAAACCAATTTGTCGCTCTGCCAGAAAATCAAAGAGCAAATTGTATGGACTGGGTGGATTCTTCAATGGAAACAGGAAGAGTGGGAAAACAAACGTATTCTTAATTATGAAGTGAAGCGGATGTTTGTCAGTCATCCTTGATTGTTTCAGTGTATAATTTCCTGTTCTTGGAGGAGCTGCACAAACTATTATTCATCGGGATGATAAAAGGGATGGAAATCAATCGAGCATTTTCCGATTACCAAGCTTCAGACATGCAAAGGAACAACTACAAGACGAGAGTACTAAAGTCTACTTAGAGTGAGATTTTAGGATTGATCTATTAATGCTACAACTAGGAGGACCCATGAAAATTACACGGTACGAAAAACCCAAGAGGTGCTTTTAAGAAAGGATGATTTGCAATTTTATTGTTGCCTTTGTTATTAGAATTATTTACCTATGCTCTGCACAAGCAAGATATGACACAAGGTCAATTTTTGAGCAGAGTTTAACAGGTTTGAGTTTTCCTTCTCCTAGACTAGTTTCCATTGCAGGGCTAAAGAGCCTAGGTTACACCTACTATTTACCCCCTAGCTAGAGAGAGAATAAATGGATTCGTACTTTTTCCAAGGGTATTAGCAACTATCTGAAATGCAAACAGCCCTGCCAAGAATTTGAACTCTGGTCGCCATGTCCATTTCACCACGAACGCCGTATATATTTGGAAACACATTTTGGAGATAAACACAGTTAAACGATCTGTTTTATTTCAAACATTCAATTTAGCATAAGTCATTTGTTCGCACTCAATTTAAATATAAATTACAGTCTATATATGATCCCAAACAAACTTATCATTTGTTAGCATTTAATTCAATGAAAACTAAGGAATAAAATATAGTTGCATAATCTATTTTATGCATAATGGTATTGTTGGTACCGCGGAACTCGGGAAAATTTTTTTTTCCTACCTTCGACAGTGCGTTGACGAACTCATCAGAACTTAACGTATCTTTCGAGTTCATCAAATCTTTAGCAAACCAATGTACTTGATGTGGATAATGAAGTTAGCCTGGAGCAATTCTGTAACGTTACCTCGTTGACACGCCACCTTCTTCGATATCAATAAGTGTTAAATTTCTCAAATACAAGATGGACCCAGTTTTTTTTCAAATACGAAATGTTTATTAGTTGACTGTAACATTTCATAGAAGCAGTCATCGAAAAACTAGAGAAAGATCGACTGAAATATACTAGTTCTAATATAGAAACTATGCGAAATTTATTAGCAGTAGACAAAACAAAATAGGGGTGTCCTCGTGGTGTAATGGATAAAGTGGTAGATTGCGGAATCGTAGTAAGCGAGTTCGAACTCCAGTCGCGCTATTACGTTCACTTTCAGGCAAATACCCTTGGGAAAGGTATGAACCCCCTTATCCTCCCAGCTATGGGTTAAATAGTACCACTACTGTTATTCTAGGAGAATAGCTTTGGCATTAAATAACCTACGAAGATTGATATACCATGAAACAAAACGAAATACTGACTTCGCTTCTTTTTTTTTTTTTTTTTTTTTCACGGCCTTCAATTTTTTTAGGGCTTTTCGAAAAATGCCCGGACTAACCTATCGACTCTCTCCGACCAACTGCCTTGACTCGACTAATTTCCAAAATCCCCCCCCCGCTTATATAATACCTTAATTATTCTCCTCAACTAATAAGAAGACTTCATTAACTTTGAGTGTTACATTATCTTAAGTCAGGCGACATTGCATTCAGTTTGTTTACATTTTAACATCCTGTCTCTCCGCGGATTTCAAAACAGAACTTTTGTTGGGACAAGCAGATTGTCGTCCCATGGACCCAGGGTGCACCATTTGACCTTAGCATGCGACTTACACTTCAACTCAAAAGATTTTTGCTAATTCCGAATTCAACAAAGAATAAAACGATTAATTAATATAATTAATTACCATTCCATTGGAGTTGAACAGTTTGATCTGAAGAAACAACATCTAAGTAGAAAATCGTAATTAATTGAAGGGAGGAGGTGAAAGAATATTCTACTTGGCTGCATGGGGGGATATGTGGTCGAGTGCAAAAAAAGTAGAAATTAAAGGATTTACTTGTGGGTCGGCGCTTCTACGTGGTTAAAGATAGTAATATCAGTCTTGTTCTCGCGTTGAAAGCACAGGAGCATCGATTGACTGGAATCCTTTCAAATCTCTAGAGTAAACAAAAAGAAAGCCTGGATAGAGGATAAGTTGGAAAGAAGTCAAAAGGAAAAACTGTGGTACAGAAGACTGCGCATAGAAACTTTTAGTGAGAAGAGACGAGTAAAAATAAGTCTCTCGTTACACGGTGTATATGGGGATGTATGAAGGGTTTGTTGTGGTTAACTGTTTGTATTATTAGGACATTCTGAAACTTGTAAACGCTCCTTTTTCTTCTTAACCAACTCACTTGTCTTTTGTCAGCCGAAGCTGTAAGGTATTGAGGGCGGAAGGAAAAAAACAAGGATACCTTTTTAGAATTAAATTTTATTTGGGGGTTTGTGACTTTTCTGTCGTGGGAATGTTTTCCTGAACCAGTAGAAATAGTCGGCTTCCCAGTTAGAGCGTTTGAAGTATATTATGCAATCATCTGCGGAAACTACAATTTTGAGGGTCCGTCTTGGGTCTTGCTGTTTCAAGTGAGAGACGCAGCGCGCTGCTAAGCTTCGGGGTTTACCTAGCGCGTGCGCTCCCTACTGGCAGTCGAGAGAAAATGGTCTGTCCAAGTCGAGGTAATTAAAGCTTCTGAGAGTTTCTCTTTGGTGCCTGGAAGCTACTCTTTTCAAGCATGCCCCAATTTCGCTTTTTGTTCGAGGCCTCCAGGGAAACTGTTACTTTTATATTTTATATTATCTTTCCTTTTAATCCCGACACGTATAACACCTTGTATTTTATGCAAGTAGATTGATTGGTTTTGTAGGACGATCTCTTTGTTCTTTTGATGGCTTTTTTTTCTGTTGTTGTACACTAAACTCATCTGTCTAATCACCAACTTTTAAAGAAAAACTAGTCTACATCTGAACATATTAGGTTCCCATTGTAAAAGCGGTCCCTAATATTAATGCTTCTATTTCAGGATAGAATGTTATGTTGTATGTGTATACACACGGTGTCTTAAAATAGATGCAACCAATTGATATAATGATTTATTACTGAGAGAAGCGCAATAACTGTCATTTAGAACACGTCCTGTTGTACCATAGCCAGATACGGCCATGTGCGAAATGGACATCGAATGTTGGTAACATATATACATAGAACGTAGGAATCTCGAAATTCGAAAAACACGTAACGACTTCTTTGTTCAGGTACAAACCTTTTATTACCTTTTGAGTTTAAAGGTTCTTCGACATAAGGAGAGAGACACAATCTTTTTTATGTTGGTCTCTTCCTCTGGCCCCCCATCCGTGCGGCGCCCATAGCGCGCAAGTTCGTCTCGCCTCAACGAGCCCCAAAAATCAACCGTATCGTTCGGCGTCTAGCTTCAACTCTCCTAACTTTCTTCAAATTCCCAAAATCCTCCGCGCGCTTCCGGTGCGTGACGTCATTCGCACTCCATCAACCATTTCTCTTCTCGAGCTATTGTGACATCTCTGACTGAGACGTCCGCTCTACGCGCGCCCGCGTTAACACCTGCATCAATGTTGCATCTAACTAACCCATGTGCTGAGACGAAAGGTTCTCAGCCTAACTAAACCCAAAGGCATGAACCGAGCTCCCTTGGCCATTATATTACAATGTAAGAAATGCATCCTTTGAGCTAAAAATCAAATCAATGTTGTTTTTTTTATTATTATACTAGCTTCCAGGACATGCTATCTTTTTTGAGTCTCTTGTCTCAGTAAATCATTACTTCGAGATAGTTTTGAATGATTTTGTCTCCAAATAAGTAGTGACGCAAAATATTTTTACTCTCTTGCCCAAAGCATTGTGATCGAGGATTAATAGTTTTCAGAGAATACTATTTTCAAATCTGAAAAAAAAGAATACATTATTAGTAGTTATTAGCAGTCACATGTCTCATATATATGAAGACATCCTGTATAACGAAGACATTCAGCAGGAACGCTGATAACACAAAATCATTTTCATTGCAAATTAAGTTGGAAATTGCTTGTTAGCATTTTGATTTTTTTTTTTTTTTTTTTTTTTTTTTAGTGTGTTGTGGCTTATAAAAATCTTAATTGTTCCATTTTGCTGGTCATTAACCTTAATAAAAAGCTACTGCTATGGGTGATTAAACAAATGAATCTAGTGTTATGTAAATTTAAGAATCTCTTTAAATTTTCATCGTGGCCTATATCCACTAATATATCGTAGGCTTCCGGCTACTCAAATCGGAAATCATCGGCTCCGCAACAAATATATTGATTAAAGTGAGTCGAGTAACTTGCTGGTAATGAGCTCAATCCTTGGGTTAACAGGTTGTCGATTGAAAGGTAAATCCACTCAACATAAGAGATTAATCAATTAATTTTTTTATATTATCTTATTATATGATTGTTCTATGAAAAAAAATGCTTTTATTCTATCTTTTTGTCATTGTGTTTTCTGGACGCTCTCTTTTTTTTTCTTTTTTTTAGTGGGTGTAGATTTGTTTGTTTTTTTTTTTTTTTTTTTTTTTTTTTTCTGGTGTTATTTTTCCATGTGGTTTGTCCTCTAAAATAAATTTAAATAATTAAAAAGGATGCTACCTGTCTTAGCAATTATCCGTAATGATAATGGAGAAACAAGTGATTGTGGGTAGCGAATGTAGCTACGTATGTCAAGGAGAAATTTTGTTGGCCACCATGCTTTCATCAACCACGTTGACAGAAGTGTATGCGTCATTGTTTTGTTCTCTAAAAACTTCATGTCCTTACTAAACAATACAACTAGATAATCATTTTACATCGCCATATTTCATTGTAAACAAATTTTTCAAGGTAAATTGTTGCCAACAAATACCTTGAGAATCTTATAACTGGACCTAAGCAGAACTTCTGAAACATTACGCGACTAGTAAAGTCATGGACAGCTATCGATAGGCTATCGATCATATGGAAGTCAGACCTGACCGATGAAATAAAACGCAGTTTGGTTTTTTTTCTAAGCAGTGGTCATGTCTATACTGCTATATGGACACTAACTAAACGTATGGAGAAAAAGCTTGACGGCAATTACACAAGATTGCTGCGAACTCTATTGAACAAGTCCTGGAGGCAACACCCTACAAAGCAGCAGCTGCACGGCCACCTACCACCCATCACGAAAACTATCCAAATTAGACGCACCAAACATGCGGAACACTGCTGGAAAACTAAGGACGAATTCATAAGCGATGTACTCCAGTGGAACCCTGCACATGGACGAACAAAGGTTGGACGACCAGCTAGAACCTATATACAACATCTCTGTGCCGATACTGGTTGTAACCTGGAAGACCTCCAGGGAGCGATGGACGATAGAGATGGGTGGCGAGAGAGGGTGAAGGAGATCCATGCTAGCAGCGCGACATAATGATGATTGTAAAAAAATGTATAACATCTATTAGTCTTGCGAGACCCCCTGGAACTATGCTTTGATCTGTGGTGAAATGAGCTATATAATGGCGACTTAAAGGTTATCTTCATAACTCACCGGTACGATTGAGTGTAAGGAACCTGATTCGGATACTCGTAGAGGAGGTATTGGAAATTTATTGCGTGTCTTTTTTATCTTTTTTTTGTGTGTGTGTGTGTGTGTGTTCGTTTCCTATCCTTTGATCTAAATGCCTTTATTTTATCTATTACATCGAGCCCTTCTTTCGTACTTCTTTTTTAATACGAAGATACGTGAAAGGGCCAAATCTCTTGGCTGGCTCCGTATGCGAAACTTCAGCCACGTGAAGCTCGCCCCCTTTCTCACCTTTTTTTCTGCCCAGTTCGCGAAGTGCGCAGATGTGCCGACTCAAGCTGAATCAGGAATTATGGAGACCCACTTTTGCACTTTCAATTCTATTTGAAAAGTTTAATTTGACTCGTAGATCATTCGGGCTTATTCGCCCTCATCCCAGCGAATACGACATATACCTGGGAGAAGTTATGTGCTAAGGCATTGTCCAGAGGGAATGTCGGGAAATGATGTTTCAAACACGTGGCTCTCTACCCATTTTTTTTTTTTTTTTCAAGCCAAGGTTCCTGAAACGAAAAGCGAATATCCAGTGAAGAGGAGAGAAGACTGTCTAAAAGAAGCCTTTACACTCTTTCACAAAAAGGACAGTGCTAATTTTTCTTTCACCAAAATACTGCCTGTCCAGGCAAGTCCAACCATAACAAAACTAAATCAAACAAACATGTCAGTATAACCTGATTACATTCATAAATATTTCTTCTGCTTGTTTTTTTTTTTTTTTTGTTGGGTTTTTTTTAACCCTGATGTTTATTCATTTTTTTTTTTTGTCTCTTCTTTCTGGTTCAATTGTGACTGACAGTTTCAGTCAGTTATATATCAGATAACCCAACAAAGGTTGACATGACAATAAGGCAACAACATAAGTGCTTTCAAATTATTACTATTAGATCAGAATACTTGAAACCATATTACTGTACAAATTATAAATAAATAAATGAATTTCTATTCACTACAAATGACTGAGTTTGAAAGTACTGAGTTGTTTCTACCACAGTTAATGGGTTAAAATGACTATTGTCTATGAAAATGGCTGCCCAGTTGCTCCGGCTTGGACAAAACCCATTTCCTTTTTTCCTTTCTATTTTAAGCTTTGCTTCGGTACTTACTTCATTCCTTCTATTTCAAATACTACTTCTGTGGATTCGCTAAATTTGGCAGTTTTCAAGATTAAATGTACTAGTCTATCTTTAAACAATACTTGGCCTCTTTTTTTTTTTTTCGTGTGTGTCTGTGTGTCTTTTCGTTTTGCTGAATTAAAGGGTAACATGCTGATCAAACATAAAGCAGGGAGATCTTTTTGACAAAGCACAATAGAATTCTCTCTGTATGTCATGTCTAAATTTCTAAAAAGAGAGAAAAAGGACTGATTGACTGACACGGAAGGAAAATGAGACCAAAGATAAATATTTAGATGTATGTTTTTTATCTATTTATTCAAATGCTAATTATAACATTACTCCCTATCGGGTTTCATTGCATTTGGTTGGTTTGTTTTAATGGCCTATCAACCTTCTCGTTTTATTTAATGCCGAGTCCATCCTTCTACAAGGACAGAAGTGGTACTATTTAACACATAGCTGGGGGGATAAGGGGGTTCAGACCTTTCCCAAGAGTATTTGTCCGAAAGTGAACAAAGTGGGGCGGCTTGAGTTCGAACTCGCTTACTGCAATTCCGCAGTCCAGCGCTTTAACCATTACACCATGAGGTCATCCCCTTACGTAATTTGAGTAAACGCATGGACCCTTTTATACACCCAGTTATAGGTTAAATATCACTACTATTCTTCTGCAGCTTAGGCATTAAATAACCCACAAAGGCTGATGTGCCATTAGATATCAAACTATGTAAAAAAAAAATAAAAAAATTTAATTTTTGGGAGAAATATGTGAATGCTATTTGACCCATAGATCGTACCCTCACATACTTCCATTCCAAGTTAGAGTAGATCTTGGAGTAATGCTTAGAAGAGGTGGCGGTATCTGTTAGTGTCCCCCAAATACTGAAATAGATCTGGTTGAAAACAATTAGTATAAGGTGGGGATACTGCAAGCATGTGTGTACAAATTATCAAGTAGGAATATTTTCTTAACCATATAATTACTCGCAAATTATTAATATTAGATACTTGAAACCATATTACTGAGTTTGCTCGTTGAAGCTGTGCTGGTTTATAAATTAATATTAGTTACTTGAAATCATTTCTTGAAGAGATTAAATTCAACATGAAATAACCAAAGCTTTCGCATACCATAAAACCAACCAACCATTTCATTAAAATTCTTTATAGGATTCGCATATCTTTTTTATCAATCTTATTCATTTTTAATTTTAATTAATTTTACTAAAAATCTTATTGTCATGGTTCATATGTCTTTCATTAATTTTATTCAAACTCTGAAATTTCATACAAAATGGAAAAAATAGGTTTAAGCTCTTTTTTAATTTTGTAGTCAGTAAATGTTGTGGGCAGAGGAAAGTTGAAGTGTGAGTATGTGTATGTATGTATATATATATATATATATATATATATATATATATATATATATATGAGAGAGGACAGCCGGGTATGCATGCATACGAACATGTACCTACTCAGAGTATATACTGCTTAAAAAATGAATGAATATGAATTAAAAAGAATCGCACCAGCAATAAAAACAAGCACTTTGTCTCTTGAAAAGGAGCATGACCTCCAAAACGTGTTAGGATAATAATAAAGCCCTAAAATACTGAATCGAAATTAATTTGTCGATCTGTTTATTTTCCCAATGCATGCACACACAATGGTAGTAAATATATTAAACATAGTAAAATAAAGTGTCTATTCGAACAGTTGAAGACTCTGCCTTTGCTAAGCCTTGTTTCTCTTCTCCTAGTTATCCCGCAGCAAATTACCAGTTATATAGAAATTTCTGAGGCTTATCAATCCTTTCCACTTTCGAATATGCTGATTGTATCCCCTGCAGCAGGGTTAGACACCCCCCCCACCTCAAAAAAGTGTACTGGATATGACGTTAACTGCAACCAGTTGTGAGTCTCCAATTCTGAATTGTATGGAGTACCCCTTCATTGTCATTACTCCAAGGCCCACTCTGACTTGAAGTGGTATCTGTTTGGGTCCCTTCTATGAGTTAGATAAGTCTGTTTAACAGTTATTTGTGTTGTATAGGAATACTTGACGCCGTATAACTGTAAATTATTTGTATTAAGAATTGTTACTTGAAGCTATAATTGTTTTCTAAGGATTTTTGGTTACTTGAAACAGCATGACTGTATGCAAACAAATGACTATTATTGGCTAGAAATAATTATTTGAAACCATATAATTATATATATTTGGAATACTTAAGACAATACTGTCCAACCAAGGTCGAGGGTGACCCGAAGGTTCCCTTTCAAAAGCTACGACACCGAGGGGTAAGGAGGGCGTTATTCCTTTCCCTGGATTGCTCTACTTACTCTTGATGAACACCTTATATTGCTGAGTCTTAAGAAGGCATCAAGTACCTTTTTCTTTTTTTTTCTTCCTACTTTCTTTTTTTTTTTGTCTTTGGTATGAATCGACCCGGGATTGAACCCCGGTCTCGCGGATCATTGGTGAACACTTTACCCACTATACCATTGACACAAAACAATCTGACGGTGAGGTTCCAGTAATTCTAGAGCTTTAGGGAATGCAACCCGGAGTGGTAGCACCTGATAGGGTCCTATCTATGGGTCAAATACCACTAATCTGCGTACTTATGCTAAACTGAATTGTTTGAAATAGAACAGTTTTGACATTTAACTGTGTGGACAAAAACTATACTGATACTAACCTGAATTGTTTGAAATAGAACTGTTTGACTAAACTGAATAGCTTGTTATAGGAATGTTTTGACAATTAAACTGTGTACTCATGCTGAATTCTTTGAAATAGAACTGATTATTTGTATAAAAATGGATTTGGCGTTAAATAACCTCCAAAGGTTGATATACCATAAAACACAACAAACCACAACTGCCAAAATTCGTTTTTTATTTGTTTTTGTTTTTCTTTTTGAAAAGTTTTACATAACATACAATTTATATTTAAAAATGAGGGTTTCCATGAGTTAGGGTTAGTCTAAAAATGGTTAACATAACTAGCAGTCTATTTAATTAAAGCACCGATTTTTGCCATTAGCACAAGCAAGTACTCAACTTTGGAGGTCTTTTTGATTATTTCTTTAATTTTTGACAGACAAAAACCATTGATGCCCTTAAGTAGCACTGCTTATCTTACCTGACTCCCCATTACCCAGGAAACCAGGAATCGGGGTCAGAAAGGTTAAACTTCAGAGAATTCTAATCTCTCTTTAGCAGCCAGAGAAGTCTGAGAGTAAAGATTTATGCTATAAGAGTTTGACAAGTCAGTAGATAGGAATTAAGGTTGTTGCTTTTGGTTTTGGGGTTTTTTTTGTATGCATGTATATAAGTGTTATATTAACTTGGTTGCTGTTTTTGGTATGTGATAAATCTTATTCACTTCAGAAACATTACAAAGTGTTCATACTCTATCAGGCAATATATTCTAGCAATGTAGAAAGCAAAAAGTATTTCTTTTGACTTTCATCACTCCCGACCATCATCATTTTCAAGTTTGGATGCTGGTTAGATGGAGGTACACTTAGTGCAATGATTATCTTCATGGAGTCTGTAACCAGTTAAAATCCTGGATGAGTGTTTGTGCTAATGTCTTTGGAAAAGGCTGGAATCCATCTCTCCCTCACCCTGCAATAGATAAAATAGTAATGAAGACAATCTATTTTTAAAGCAGCTGTAATCCACAGAAAAGGGTGTTCACCCGCGAACGAGTGTCCTGGTTGTGACGCTAAACCGTCTGATGGTGAGGCTCCAGTAATGATGATGCTTTGGGGAATGTAGTGTGCCTTTTCATTGCCATTGCTCGCTGGTCTACTCTGACCCAGAGTGGAAGCATCTGAAAGGGTTCGATCAATGGGTCAAATAGAATTGTTAGACGTTTAAACTGAATACAAATGAATGACTAATGCTAAATTATTTGAAATAGAACTGTTTGATCATTTCTTGGAACCGCTTCGTTGTGTGCAAACGAATGAGTAATGTTAAATAGCAATACTTGCAACCTCTTCACTGTGCGCAAACAAATGATTAATATTGAATAGAATTTGAAGTGTTAGATTACAATAATTGAATCGATTTAGTTCTAAATCATTTAAAAATGAAATTACCAACAAACGAATCTCTTAAGTATCATGTATATCAATTTAAATGTGCGGAAGCAAATTACTAATGTTAAATTGTTACTGTTACATAGTCATACTTGAAACCATTTAACTGTGTGCAAAACAATAAGCTCGGGCTTGTTTAACAATGTTAACAAACCATATTTGATATATATATATATATATATATATATATATATATATATATATATATATATATATCACAATAGTCATCCACAGACAGATCTGTTTCGTTCTATCAGAACTTATCAGTGTGGCTAGACAGTATCTTCCCGTAGCTGGGATCGAAACCCGGTTGACTCAAATGCCAAGCCAAAGCTTCTAACCATTCAGCCGCGAGGAGATATTAGCTGCGAAGTAAATTTTAAACGGTTATGAATCACAATTACTATTGTTTACATACATCCGTTCAACGGTTGCCGAGACCTCAATTCATCTACGAAGGTTATTTAATATATATATATTAAATAACCTTCAAGGTTTAATATGCCACAAAATCAAACATATGTATATTATTTTACTGTGTGCAAAGAAATAACTGTTATAACTAATTCTTAGCATTACATACTTTTTTTTTCGCAAATCATGTATCAAGATGATTTGGCTTTAAATAACCAACAAGGTTCGATATGCCATAAAACCCAACTAACCTCTAACCTTCACAAAAAAATTAGGCTTGTCACATCCTACCAGTGGGATGGGGCGTCTTGTTGTTAATGGTTAACATGCGGAACCGCTACATTGTAGTAAACAGGTTCTAATAACAGTCACCCTATTACATTCACTTTTGGACTAATACCCTTGAAAAAGGTAAGAACGATCTTATCCTCCCACTAACGGGTGAAATAATACTACAATAGTCCTTCTACGAAGCTGGCTTTGGCATTAAATAACCCACAAAGGCTAATATGCCGTTATATAAAGAAACTAAACCAACCTGTCTGTGGTGGTGGGTGGTAGTAAATACAGTATCCATTTTGAAGTAAGCATCTTATAAAAATGGACAGAAATTAAGTGGAATTAAATCAATTCAAATGGGGAGGGTTCTTGATTTTCATCAGTTTTGACTCCAGCATTCCCAACCCCATCAGACAAGGTAGTGATTTAAATTAAGGTATGACAATAATTTAATTTTCTTCTCCTTCGTTCTCCTTTCTTGCTCTCTTGGTAGAGCTTAAAATATGCTGACTTAATCCTCTGCAGAAGGGTAAAGCCCCCAACTCCGTTTAAAATAGATATCAATAGTATGGTATTAACTTTCATCAGATCAATGAAGAGATACTCTATGGAGTACCCCTTCTTTGCCATTACTTCCAGGTTTACTCTGACCTGGAGTGGTAGTAGCTACTAGCTTCCTGTATATGGGTCAAATAGATCGGTTTAAGAATATTCATATTAAACAGGAATGCTTGAAATCATTACTGTGAATATTTGTATTATAGTGACTTGAAGTTATAATAGTTTAAGTATTTATTACCATTAATTTCTTGAAACGATATAATTGTGGGCAAATAAATTATTAAATAGAAATTACTTGAAACGATATAATTATCACGTTAGATAAGAATACTTTAAATCATGTAATTGTGTGTAAATTATCAATATTATGAATACTTGATATCCCATAATTGTGCACCAAAAAACTGTTAAAGTATACAAAAGTATAAACGTACAATTAATGCAATTGCCAAACCTCTTTGCATAAGCTAACTCTAGACGGGTTTGCATGCCATTTAAAACTTTTAATTTCATAAAATTGTGATAGTCTTTACTGGGTGAAAATGGTTTTAAAAAAAGTCGCTGGAAGAAAAAAAAAGTCAATAAAGTTCAGAATCTCATCCAGCAGGCCAGGAGAAACAAAATGTTTATTATCTAGCACCCTGGACTGATAACAGCAATTACCCAAAAGTTGCTGAAATTACCAGGCTCAGTAAGGTGAGATTGGTGGCACGGTGTTTTATGAACCCCGATAAAAGACGCTGGGGTTTTTTAATTCTCTCTTCCCTCGCCCCCACAAGTGAGACAAGTTGTAGCATCAAGTGATAGTAATATCACCCAAAGATATTTGGTTGTGTAAAATAAATGTTATTTTCGTTCTAAGGCTGTGGACTTATTGATGTACCGATGAAGAGTGAGATTGATTTTAGGTATAGATTGATGTGAACAGATAGCTAAATACCGACTATGAGAGATCGATACAGAACAACCAAGATAGACACACGGGTTGATATTTCTATACTTAGTGCTATGTATTTTTAGAACTTTTCAAAAGTATTTGACACTGTTCCACTTTTTATCACAAGTCAGAATTCATTAATCTATGAATTAGGAAATGAGAAAAAAATTGAGACATCAAAGGATGTATTAATTTATACATGAATAATATGCCATTGTTAAACGTTTCATTTTTGTTGTCGTCTTCTGCTAGTTTTTTTTGTCTTGCAAGTATTTGGGGAGTGGGGGTTCTAAGTCTTCAGGGTGATGTTTATATCATCCAAAAAAAAAACGTTTACACATTTTTTTCCGGAAAAAAAATAACATTTGTAGATTTTAAAACATTGTAGTGTATATGTATGTGTGTGAATATATATATATATATATATATATATATATATATATGAAGACGTCGTCTCAGATGGAACTAACAGGCTCGACTGCTTTGTGTCAGAGAGAATCTGGTTGTAAAACAAGTGACTGGACAGAACTGCTAAACTGGAGGCTTGCTACTGGATGCAGGACAGGACTTAAAGAACACTGTGCGTGTGATATAAACACAATGTTAATCGAGCTCTTGGAATTGTTTTCATCCCTTTTTATTGCTAGTAATATTAAATTCACTTCGGCCCAGAATAGTGGTGCCTGTTAAAATTCTTAACTGTGGGTCAAATACATGTTTAAAAATTACTAGTATTTGATAAGAATACTTGAACGTGTATGACTATGTGCAAATTATTTATATCAAAAACTAGTAGAAGCCATAATTATATACAAGTGGCAAACATTAGTTCTCTGAAATCCAGTCATTGCTTATATAAGACTGGTTTTAGCTCTTAATAAGTCAACAAGATTTGACGTGCCAGAAAACTACCAACCAAATAGAAGAAATAAAGGAATGACTACAAATATCTTTATTTTTGTTGCAGAATTTCTAAGTATACATTAGCTTTTCATTTTGGTGAGGAAGGCGCCGTCTTGGAGCTGATGCAAAATAGGTTTTATTCAGTTGTATGTGATAAACGTGTCTTTATGAGGCATGCAACCAAACTTCTACAGATTTTGTTTTAAAAAATAGCGTAGTAGTTTGAATGATTGGGTTTGTGAAGGGACCGAATAATCCCTGTGACTTGACGATAATCCCAATATAATTATTGTTTCTTCCTATAAAGTAGCTTTCAAAAAGAAAATGTAAAGTTTAATATTTGTCACTTTCAAAAAGAGAACTCATTCAGCCGGATGGGGAGTGAGACTGGACAAGTGTGTGAAAGTCAAGTGTTATTTGAGTGCATCATTTAAGTTGTCCATAAATAAAGATTTAGGATTATCAACATAATTAATCTTAACTACAGTACGTATTTAGCCAAACCACTCTGCTGCTGACAGAATACAACACAGGTCTTCCTTTTAGGAATTAGTTGATTTGAATTCAGGGGTTAACTTATTCTAGACAAGTTGTCCTTACCTACACTAGAGACCACAATCTGCCCCATTATTTTTCATTGCTAGAAAGTGGCATTAAGAGGAAGTTAAAGTCAAATCGCTCTGTTCAGGACTTGACCTCTGATTACAATCCATTTCCTAAAATAATGAAGGGATTACATCCCTTGCATTCAAAATAGTACTTCTACTGTCTGCTAAGTGGCGTGACGAAAGTACGTTTGGAAAATTCGGTATTCACAAGGGAGGTCTCGGCCCAATAAACCTCGTATCGTATCACTCATGGTACGAAACTTTGACGTAAGTCTTCACACTACAACTTCGATTCTATATAGGACTCTTAACTTATACCAAAAGAATCCTCAATTGCATGATGGGACGTTTCTCTATAATATACCGTTTTAGTATTTCATGTCATTTCTCAATACATTATATTAAGTTTGCTTGGGCAACAAATATGTTGCTAATTAGTCGTGAATTGTTTTCCAGTTTAGCACGATAAAATATTAAATCATAATACATTTCCTCTGCTCCTAGTGTCCGAATCATTTTCCCCACCCTCAAATAATTGTGGCAGTGAGTTATAGTAATCAGATACGACAAATATACAAACTTTCAAGTCGTCAAATCCCCAAACCCACTCGATTCTAATCTTCACAATGATAATCAGGGCTCAGCACCTCCATAAAAGCAGTAATGATGGATAATAACAATATGGTGTAGGTTCATTTATTCTATAAGCTGTAATGTAGGGGCTGGTCCTTCCAGCGGTGACCCTGATGCCCAGCTGTATAACTGAACACAAAGGTTCAATTCTGAGTACTCTAACAGATATTGCCCTGTCGACTTGGGCTGTAGAATACACTGACTGCACCTCTGCAAAGGGGTAAGATACCTCCCCCCAACGAGTATCCTGAGATATGACACGAAACGATCTGATGGTGAGGTTCCAGTGATGCGGGACCTTTGGGAATGAGGAGCACCTCTTCATTGCCATTGCTCCCAGGTCCACTCCGGCCCGGAATGGTAGCACCTGATAGGGCCCTATCAATGGGTTAAATAGAACTAAACTGTATGCTTATGCTTAACTGAATAGTTTGCATTAGAACTGTTTGACTAAACTGAATAGCTTGAAATAGAAATGTTTTAAACAATTAAACTGTACTTACATTTAAACTGTATACATATGCTAAACAGAATTGTTTGAAATGGAACTGTTTTTGACATTGAAACTCTATTTACACTACACTGAATTGTTCAATAAAGAACTGTTTTGATATTTGACTGTGTGTAATGAAAATCTATGCTTATACTAAACTGAATTAGCTGAATTGAACTGTTTGAATAAACTGAATAGCCTTTAATAGGAATGTTTTGACAATTAAATTGTGTACTCATGCTAAACTGAATTGTTTGAAATAGAACTGATTATTTGTATAAAAATGGATTTGGCGTTAAATAACCTACAAAAGTTGATATGCCATAAAACCCAAACAACCAAGCCAACCATCTAAAAGAAAGTATAATAGGTGGGATTTTTGAAAGGGGGACAGTTATCTGGGAGAGGGACTAAGTAAAAGTAAAATTGGCGACCGTCGTCGAGGGCGACCAGAAGGCTCCTTTTTCAATAGCTACAACACCAAGGTGTAGGGGGCGCTACTCCTTTCCCTGGATTGCTCCACTTTACCCTTGATACATAACTTACATTGCTGAGTGTTAAGCGAGTAGGTATCAAGTACCATTTTTAAAGTCTTTGGTATGACGCAACCAGGGATTGAACCCAGGTCTCCCGGACCATTGACGAACCCTGTGAGTTTTCGCCAATGGTCCGAGAGACCGGGGTTCAATCCCAGCAGGGGTCATACCAAAGACTCGAAAATGGTACTTGATGCCGCCTTGCTTAGCACTCAGCACTATGAGAATCAAGGGTAAAGTGGAGCAATACTGGGAATGGAGTAGCGTCCTCCCCTACACCTCGGTGTAGTAGCTATTGAAAAGGGAGCCTTCGGATTACCCTCGACTAAGGTCACCAACTTAGAGGGACTAAAAGAATAACCTAAATTTAAAGGCTGAGTGAACTCCTCCTCCCATTGGAGTGATTCAGAGAAAAGTTGTAACTACAGTGAGATTTTTGTATAACCAAGTCTGACTTTTCTTTCACCCTAGCGAAACTAACAATGTTACCGTCATGACCATATGAGGTATTCACTGGTGCTAAAAACTTATGGAGAGCATGTACCTTTTATTTTCTTCTTCTTCTTCTGCTTATTTTATTATTATTATTATTATTATTATTACTATTATTATTACTATTATTAGTACTACTACTACTACAATTACATTTTCCTTTTTACAAAAATATAAAACTGGCTTATTTACTTTGGCAGCTCAGTCGGTTGGAGCTGTAGAATACATCGCTTGCATCTCTGCAGAGAGGTAAGACCCTCCCAACGAGTGCCATGTATATGACATTAAGCAATCTGATGATGAGGGTCCAGTAATGCTGGTGCTTTGGGGAATGCAGAGTACCCCTTCATTGCCATTGCTTCCAGGTTCACTCTGGCTCGTAATGGTAGTACCTGAAAGGGTCCTATCTATGGATCAAATAGAACTGTTGGATATTTAAACAGTGCAAACAAATTTCTTCAGCGGAAATAAATAGCTAGATCATTTAACTGTGTAAACTAATGACTGATGTTTAATTGAATTGTTAGTGATACATAGCACTTCTTTGAACCATTTAACTGTGTGCAAAGTAATGAGCAAAAACGTTACGAAAATATATTTAAAAATCATATATTTGATACATAGACTTTTAAAAATAGGTCCAGGCGCAGAGCGATAGCCCAGACCTGCCTGGTGGGCATAAAAATGCCTCGGACCCAATCGGCATTCCCCTAAAAAGAGGACACAGTAGGCGATAAACCAAGCCCCGCTGGAGTGAGTTAGAGCCAAAGGTACGGCTCTCTGAGGCTTGAGGAGGATATCGGTCTCTGCGGCGAGATGCAAATGCTGGGCGCCCTCGGCACCCGCATCAAGCAGTCTCGACCGACTGATAACCGTCAAAGCTAAAACCTCACTCGACCAGTAAACGGGGTCTCGAGGACCTTGAGGTTTGTTGGCGTTGTAGCCTGTTAGGGGGCAGAAAGAAGACACGGAAGAAAAGAAAGTAGGTGGAATAAGTGTATTGAATAAACAGCACATATATACAAAATAAGTGTTTGTACAGCAAGTAGAAGTGTCCGTCTGAAACTGTCTGGTTCGACTACTGGTAGGAAGTCGATATTTGTCGCACGTCCAACCAACCGGACGAGTGTGGCACAAGGCCTTTTTAGGTGGATCCGGGCACAGGGCCGTAGCCCAGAAATGCCCAATCGGCTCCAAAAATGCCTTGGGACCCAGTCGACATTCTCCTAAATAGGGGCGCCTCAGGCGCCAGACGATAAACCTAGCCCCTCTAAGGAGGGTTAAAGCCTGGGAGGACAGCTCTCTGAGGCTCGAGGATGCCGGTCAAGGCGCACCTCGACCGACTGCCACTAGAAACAGGACACTCGACCAGATCTTTGTACCTATCAATGTAGCCGACCGAAGTGTGTCCCAGGCCAGCGCCTTCCAGAGAGTAGTGCGTAGTATTTATGAAGGAGGGAGAGTTAATTATTGTATCGATAGGTCCCCATAACAGTTAGGGCATTAATACATTTAAAATCATGGCTTCCCAAACTAAGTCTTGCACACTTGGTTGGGTAAAAAGTCAAATCTGGGGTTCGAATAGATTAATCCATCTTTTCTTTTTTCTCTTTATGTGAAAAGGGATATTCCCCCACCCCAACAAGGTGTGGGATAGGACTCTTGATCAACCAAGCTCCTATAGTGTGGCTTGTTTGGGGGTGACCAATTTAAATCTGATGTGTGAAAGGGGTATTCTTCCCGCAGACGTTTAATGATAAATTTACCTAGAAACTATTCGCTTAGAAATTATATACAGTGTCTCAAATTAAAAGCAACCTATTAATGATAATGGTTTTTTGCCGAAAACTCAAAAAAAGATAGCATGTCTTGGAAGCTGATATAATAAAAACTATGAAAAACATTGATTTTTATGTCTTAAGCTCAACAGATGCATTTTTTACATGACGTGTTCCAAATGACCGCTATTTCGCTGATGACGCTTGAATTCGACGAGCGAAGTTATCAATCACCCTGACGCATTCTTTTTCAGTATGGCACGAATTTTCTGATTGAAGACCACTTTGGATTCAGCAATGGATTGTTCTCATACACATTGTCCTTCAAGAACCCCCAGAGACTTAAAAAAAAATACATGGGGTCGGGTTCAGATCGGGTGAATGCGGATACCACTCGGGTTCGCGGCGCTTGTTGATCAACCGATTGGGGAATCGATAGTCGAGCCACTCTATCGTGATGTTGGCTGTAACTGAAGTTGCCTCATTTTGATGGAACCATTGCACATCTCAATTCACACAACGATGTGGTCCAAGTGTCTTCCAGAACGTGTTCATCACATCAATGAAACGCTCTTTTGTGACACTGACAGACTCTTTCCGACAGAACCTCTCACTGCATCTACATTATCAGGACATCTTCCAGTCAACTTCCTGTCAGATCTGGGATTTTCCGCCTCCTTGTTTAGGTTGTTTACTGGCCCTGTGGTTTGAAATTTGTGTACCAACAAATTTGGCTTTTCTGGGGATAATTGTTAAACTTCGTGCGAAATTTTACTTGCAAAGTTTTTAATTATTTTATCTCAAAATATGCAGTGACGCAAAATATTTTTTCTCTCCTGTCCAAGGCCTTGTCA
>OY757913.1:99845637-99957056 GCA_963585895.1 Sepioteuthis lessoniana | reverse complement strand
CAACCACAATTAATAGTTGTTATAGTATACAATTTAAATCTGAAACTAAAAAAAAACATTAGTAGTAGTTATTAACCAGTCTAGTGGGTAGAGTATTCGCTAATGGCCCGGAGGACCGGTGTTCAATCCAAGGTCGAGTCATACCAAAGGCTAAAAACAATGGTACTTGATACCTCCTTGCTTAACACTCAGCATTATAAGGAACGTATCAAGAGTAAAATGGAGTATTCCAAGGAAAGGAGTAGCGCCCTCCCCTACACATCGGTGGAGTAAGTATTGAAAAGGGAACGTTCAAGTTACCTTCGACTGCGGTCACCAAGTTTATTAGCAGTCAAATGGGTCCCGAATATATTGAGACACCCTGTACACACACCTACAGGGGTTGATATGCCATGAAAAGGCAACAGACAAAAACAGTCTGCTGGACTCATTACATCATAACACATAAAAATAATTTACATAAGTGGTAAGATAAGTACAGTAGAAATGACTCATCTGTTTTCACACTATTGGTTTTGATATAATAAAAGATAAGCCAACCATAGACCATCATGAAGTAACAAAATACACGTACACTCAGATATATATATATTTTACTGCATATGTATACTATAAAGTACTTGTCCTTGCCAGGATAAAATTAATACCCTAAAGGACATTTTGTTAAACAAAATTTTGTTCTACTTGAGCTGAAAGATTTTCTTGCCAAGCAAGAATGCTGTTTTACTTTTTTTGTATACAACCTTTTTGAAATTGCACATCGAAAAGAAAGTTAACAAACATTATCACAAATGAAATTCGAATGTCTACATTAAAGATGTCTAATGCCTTAAGTATTATGTGTTTAGGCAGTATATCATTAACCTTTGTGTAAAGATGATTGAAAATCTTATAGAATATTTTATCTTATCAAATATATTTAACAATAAATAATTGAGACATTTTATCTACTCATATTTTATAATACATACAATGTTTGATAACCTGGACAAGGCGTTTTAAATTCTTATATCATGCATTTTTTCCAGGTTGATTTTAAACTCCCATATTTGCCGATACGAATTTAATTTACTTTCTTTACAAATGAAACCTTTCTGATAAATTTTACTCAAAGAGAAGGGTGCTTCGGCAGACGCCAATTCTAATGAAATGTCAAAGTATCCACCTTCGATACTTTTTAAAAACTCTGGTCAAAGTAGTTCACATGCCAAGTTTTAGCAATATTGAACCTCTAGGACCTTTATAGGTGAAAAGTAAACAAACAAATGAAGTGAACTCTAGTAGGATTCTTCAATAAATAAGGTGAATTTTTCCTAAGGAATTCGTAATAGGAGACACTGTTTACAGTTGCACTCTTTTCAAGGAAATCAAGAAGATGGGTCTTTTCATGTCCCAGAAGACACACAGTATCATCCTTTTTTCGGATCGATGCACCCAGAAAATTTCCTTTACCAGTAGGTAAGTGTTTTCACGCTATGAACTTTTTCACTTGGGTTCGTAGTGGTAAGCTCTTGTTTAGCACATAAATGTTTTGAGTGAAATGTGTTTCTCTGTACACATCACGCATTCTTTGCACTTTTTAGCCACCAAAAATTTCATGACTGGTCGCTGTTTGATTTGCCACCATTTTGAATAGCCTCAAAATAAATACTTTTTTACGAGATGAAAATGATTTTGGCAATAAACTTATTGCAAACAATGCAGTTAATACAGGTGGAAAAAAAATTTGAAAAACTGTATTTTCCTTTTTTTTTTCTAAAAATTTCCCTAATTTATTGAATGATCCTAGTATCATACATACGGAAGAGTGAGTCTGTCGTGGCGTAATGGTAAACATGCTAGACTGCGACATTGTAGTACGCGAGTTCAAACTCCAGTCTAGCATTTACGTTCACTTTCAGAATGGTACTCTTGGGGAAATGTATGAACTCCCTTATCCCTCTAACTACGAGTTAAATTGTATCCATACGATTCTTATTGATCGGCCTATTGACATAATGGTTAGTGTTCACCAGTGGTCTGGAAGACCGGGGTTCAATCCTTGATCGAGTCATGCCAAGACTCAAAAATGGTTATTGATGCTTTTTGCTTAACACTTAGCATTATAAGGTACGGATCAAGGGTAAATGGAGCGATTCAGAGCAATAAATAGCACTCTTCCTTACACCTTACAGCCTTTGGGTCGCCCTTGACTACGGTCGCCCACCTTACTTACAATTCTTCTATAGAGTCAGTTTTGGCAGTGAATAACGCACGAAAGTTTATGCCTTAAACTGAACCAAACATTTTTAAATGACGAAAACAAAGATTAGTCAGTCGAATAATATTATAGAATGTTCTAAAGGTAGATAGTGTTTTTTTCATTGGGAAATTCATTTTAAAAAAAGTACTTCGTCGCAACATTAATTGTTAGTTGATAACATTACTAAATTAATCTTTCTTTGAGTCTTGATTCCTCTTCAGTGAATTGAACTTTCTATTTGTATTATATTTCGTTTAATTCCTGTACGGAATCTTGGCACTTCTATTTGAATACAAGGTCTGTCTCTTAAGTTAATAAAAATAGTTACATCATGTTTCTCTAATCAACTTAATTACAAATCGGTATATCTATCAAAATAATTACCATGAGGAGCCACACACAGACAAGATAGTGTTTTTACTACTGGTTCTCTTCAAACGATACACTGTACACTTGATTAGTCACAACCTGTGGCTTGCCCAGTCGGATGGGGCTGTAGAATACACCGACTGTTTCTCTGCAGAGGGGTAAGAACCCCACCACCACCAACGTGTATCCAAGATATGACACTAAACAATCTGATGGTGAAGTTCCTGTAATGCTAGGGCTTTGGGGAATGTGGAGCACCCCTTCATTGCCATTGCGCCCAGGTCCATTCTACCCAGGAATGGTTGAAGCTGTTGGGTTAAATAGAACTAAACTGCATACTTATGCTAAACTGAATTGTTTGAATTAGAACTGCTTGACTAAATAGCTTGAAATAGAAATGTTTTTGACAATTAAACTGTATTTACATTTAAACTGCGTACTTATGCTAAACTGAATTGTTTGAAATTGAACTGTTTTTGACATTGAAACTCTACTTATGCTAAACTGAACTGTTTGATATAGAACTGTTTTTACATTTGACTATATCCAAACAAAATCTATATTTATATTAAACTGAATTGGCTGAATTAGAACTGTTTGACTAAACTGAATAGCTTGAAATAGAAATGTTTTTGACAATTAAACTGTGTACTCGTGCTAAACTGAATTGTTTGAAATAGAATAGATTATTTGTATAAAAATGGATTTGGCGTTAATATACAAAGGTTGATATGCCATAAAACCAACCAACCAACCTGTGGCTTGCCAAGCCGACTGGGGTTTTAGAATACATCGACTGCATCTCTGCAGAGAGGTAAAACTTCCCCACTACCAACTAGTGACCCGTTTATGACACTAAACTATCAACTGGCGAGTCTCCCGTCCTGAAGCTTTGAGGAATGTGGAGTAATCCTTCATTGCCATTACTCCCAGACCCACTCTGATCCAGAGAAGTAATAACTGATAGGGTATCACTTATGGGTCAAATAGAACTATTTCACTGTGTGCCAACATTTGAATAGTTTGTGTTACATTGCAATACTTGGAACCTTTTAGCAGTGTGCAAACGACTAAGTAATGTTGAATAGAATTATTAGTTATGAATAGTAATACTTAAAACTATTTAACTTCGTACCTAAATTAAAAGTATTACATAGCACTAATTGAAACTATTTAACTGTGAGATAGCAATACTTGTGTGCAAACAAACTCTCTCTCTCTCTCTCTAATTTTAAAAATGGAATTACCTACAAACTATTCACTTTGAAATCATATATAAATATTCAACAGTGTGCAAGCAAATGATTAATCGTAAATAGTATTCTATCGAGTTGATAGAAATCCTTGAAACTATTTTTTTATGCAAAAGAAATAAGCTCAAGCTCTTTTAAAGTGTGTGTGAGAGAGAGAGAGAGAGAGAAAAAAAAACAGGATTTGACTTGAATAAAGGTATAGTCTTACCACAGCGATGCTTGAAAATACTAAGAGAAAGCCTAAGAGTTATTTGATTTAAGTTGGCAATACTGACGGAAAATCTTCCGAATCTATATTCAATACTCTTTTCACGATCAGATTTGATGGGTGCCATTCATATCCCTGACCCTTTCTCGCCACGCCTCTCTATCGTCCATTGCTTCGGCAGGTCTCCAGGGCAACATCCCGCATCGGCACAGAGCTGCTGTATGTAGTTTCTAGCTAATCGTCCTGTCTTTGCTCGTCCATGTGAAGGGGTCTACAGGAGTACATCACTTATGAGCTCGTCCCTACTTCTCCAGTGTCCCGCATGTCTGGTTCGTCTAACTTTGACAGTTTTTTTTTTTTTGTGGTGGGTGGTAGGTGGCCGAAGAGCTGCTGCTTTCTGGGGTGCTGCCTCCAGGACTTGTTCAATATTGCTCGCAACATTCTTTTTCTCCATTCGTTTAGTTAGCGTCCATGTAGTGCATTCATATAGCAGTGTAATATATGTACTTGGGTTATGTTATTTGAGATAATAAATGAGAAGTACAAATATTAACTTTAAAATAGGAATTTTATTCTTCGTATACAACGTCACGTGTTGGCTAGAAAATGTCCGGCGGTCAACACGTGTGTTTAGTGTTTGGAATCTCTTCAGCAACTGCCTCCTCTTCTGTCTTGGGTCGTCTTCGGCAACTGCTACTATCTCCGCTGATTGGCCAGAGGGAGAGGGAAAGCGAGAGAGAAAAGGAGAGAGAAGAGAAGAGTGAGAGGCGATGGATTCTGGGATAGCATTCCTTGGCCGAGGTGGAAGTAAGGACCAAGATTTCTGTTGAGTTAGTATTGACTGCCCCATTTACTGACCTTAGTAAGGGAGGTGATACTACAGCAGTATCGACACGACCGCTGCTTGGAAAAAACTGTTTCATTTTATCGGTCAGATCTGACTTCCATATGACCGATAGCCTACTGATGGCTGTCCATGACTTTGCTAGTCGCGTGTTGATGTCTGTTTTGGTTGATGAGACACTGTTTCCTAGGTAGGTGAACTTGTCTACTAGTTTCAGAGAGCTACCGTTTCGTCTGGAGATGTCGCCTGTTTGATTAAAGCACATATATTCCGTCATGTGTACATTGACATTGGAGGCCTATGCCTGTAGCTGCTTGTTCCTGACCATGTAGCAGGGCGCGATAAATTTTTCTCGATTCGTAAAATGACCGGTCAAACCAGGACAGGATTTATTTTCCAAATCAAAAAATGCCTTGTACACATGTCAACGTAAATATTTCTACTACTCTATTGGCAGGGTTTAGAATAAATACACTGACTGTATCCCCAACAGAAAGGTCAGACCCTTCTCTATCGAAAAGGAGTATCTTGTGTATGGTACTGAATTGCACCTGATAGCGAGATTCCAGTTCTGGAGATCTTAAGAGTGTTTTAGTACCTATTAAGGTTTCGTTATTGGGCCAAATTGATGCGTTTAAAGATTATTCATATTTGATGAGAATACTTCATGTCTTACAACAATAAATCATTTGTATTAAAAAGCTATAAATCTTTACAAAGTTCGCCCAGTTGGCTATAGAATACACCGACTGCATCTCTGCAGAGGGATAAGCCTCCGCCCTCACCAACGAGTATCCCGGATATTCCGTTAAACAATCTGATGGTGAGGCTCCAGTAATGCTGGAACTTTTGGGAATGCGGAGTACCCATTCATTGCCATCGCTCCCAGGTCCCGAGTGATAACCCCTGACAGGGTCTTATCAATGGGTCAAATAGAAATAGACTGTAATGATAAACTGAATTGTTTGAAATAGAACTGTTCATATGTATAAAAATGAATTTGGCATTAAATAACCTACAAAGGTTGATATGCCATAAAACTAAACCAAATCAAATTAATCTTTACAAAGGATTATGATTAGTTCCTTGAAACCATATAACTGTGTGCAAACAAAAAACTATTATTAAATAGAAATGATAATTTGAAACCGTATAATTATTCGCGTTAAATAAGAATACCACTGTACAAATTACTTATATTACATAGGAATAGTTGATATCATAGAAATGTGTGAAGGGCTATTTTATGCATAGAAATTAGAAATCCCATTCATTGTATTTCCTATTTACATTTTTGTGTGTAGTTTCAAAGTGTTTTGTCTTTGTTTTATTTTTATAGGGTTGCCCGATTCTAATTCAATACGGGTAATTTTTGAAAAGATTTATTGCACTGAGACCCAAAAGAGATACCACTCCAGGCCAGTGAACCTGGAATAATGTTCATGAAGGGGTATTCCACATTAGGCAGAACTGGAGCCTGACCATCAGATTGAGTTTAGTACCAGGACATCTTTTTTTTTCTGTTAGGATGGGAGTTTTACCTCCCTCTGCAGGAGATGCAGTCAGCGTATTTTAAGCCCTCACCGACAGGTAACACAGAAAAAATGACTTTCTACCAAAGCTTTGTATGAGGAAAAATATTTATCTGGGAGATGAATACAAACCATTTTTATGTTTGTTTCTTTGTTTTTGTTTCTTTTATTCTTTTTGTTTTTTGGGGGTTTTGGGTTTTTTTTTATTCTTTTTGTTTTGTTTTTTGCTTCTTTTTGTTTCTTTTTGGTTTTTGTTTCTTGTTTTAGTTTTTAGTTTATTTTTTGTTTTTGTTTCTTTTGTGTGTGTGTGTGTGTGTGTGTGTGTGTGTGTGTGTGTGTGTGTGTGTTTAAGCTTTGTATCAATATTTCAAAATAGAAATTATCTTTATCACTTTAGGTTTAGTTTCATGAATTAAATCAATATTTTGATACACTTAAGAGTATTCTCGGAAGAGACTGTTTTATTGAAACTCCACTTTGAGGAATGCACTGGTTACTCCTTTTAGATAGGTGGATTATTTCATAGAAGCACTGAAATATCTTTTCTTTGCTTGGTTTGGATTCTGTTATCACTTAACACAAAATCTAATTGTACAGATTTTATTAGATGTCTGCCAAAGAAATAGTTTTAAAAATTTTTCTTTTTATATATTTTATTTTAAGACATTTAAGATATTATCATTCGCACAACAGTTTTGTAGAGGAAAACTTGAAGTTTATTAGTGAAACTTACAGTTCATTTATTGTGTTAAATGTATTGGTTATCGCTGTAGGAAACGAGCAGATGACCCTCTCTATAGTTCAAGAGTCTTCTCTCAATTTTTCATTAGGCCTGGCAACCAGTGAAGTGTATTCTTATTAACTGGAAAGGAGGCTGTTTGCATTTCCCTTTGTGTCTAGTGCCTGGGGAAAGGAATGAATCTATCTGTTCTCTCCCAAGCTATGACTAAATAGTAAGGCACACTGGGTTTTCTAGGAATAATCACAATGGCTTTTTAACTGGAGAAAGAACTCTCACCCCTTTTGCGATCGGCATATTCTAAGCCTTGATTTACTGAAGTAATATCTTGTATACATTTTCCCCTAACTTGAAACTCCTTGAAGGAGCACTTAGAATGCATTATTGTAATCGGAAATGGAATCGATGGCCTGAGTTCATATCATCGACAAAGCTGTTTACGTTTCACTTATTGTTGATAGCATTGTCCTATAATCCCTTATCCTTCCAGCTATGGGTTAAATAGCACCACTACTGTCTGTCTACCGGAATGGGTTTGGTATTAAATAACCCACAAAGGTTGATAGGCCATTTAGCAGAGAAACTGAGACTAAATCAATTATCCTCCGCCCGGCTATGGTTAAATTGTAGAGCAGCCCGAGTTATTTAGCTTTGGTAAGGCAACTAGTCTAAGAGAAGGAAAATTTTTAATTCAAACCAGCTGTAATCTACTTAAAAATTGACGTTGTAACCCCAATTTTGGAAGAGTTTTGTAAATTCATAGAATTCTTAGAATGATCCAGCATTTTTCTACTGAAATTAAGTTGTTTTTTGTTGGGTTTTTTTTTTTTTTTTACATTGATGGGTTCTTCAGAACTATCAAAGTTTAAAAAAATCAACGTTTTTTTTTCAAGTCGAAAAGTGATTAGTGTTTTATACAAACATTCTGTTTTATATTCCTTGCGCCAATTGTAGATTAATTATCTTGTTAGTGTTGGAACAAAAGTTTTCTCCTTTTGGGGGTATATATGGGCGGAGTTTCCGACAATCACATGATCTTTGGCCATATGATATTTCGAGAAGCGAAGTCTACCCACTTTTTTTTTGTAGTAGTACTAGTAGTAGTAATAGACATCGATCAGAGAAGGACATCCTATTCTTTCGACTCCGCTTTGTGAGAAGCACGTGCAGATTATCTTCCAAGAACTTTCTCTACACCAGGAAACCGTCAGTTTTCAACCACTGTTAATCAGCACTCCTTGTTCTTTGGAGCAGTGTTAGTAACTTTTTTTTATGATTTGGGACATTTATCATGCTTTACAATTGTGTAAATAGATGTATATAAAATCTTATTTTAGTCTAAATCGACTTTGTTTTTCCTGACCGAAATATTCTGTGTTAGGTTTTTCATTCTGATAGCCTAATGCATTATAGGAAAAAGTTGGTGCTAGTCTTAATTAATACCGCACTCTATCAATTCCTCTATCAAAAGTGATTTTTCCCGTATACTCTTGGGTAGGAATCCTCAATCCTTTCAGCCAGTGGTTACAAAGCCAAACTCGGGAACCTAGGACCAAATTCTTAAAGACCAAAAAAAAACAAACTGCTAAATTCACACGTTAACAATGATTATTTAATGTTTTAAGTTCGAAAAAGATGGAATATCAAAGTTAAAGAAGTGGATAGAATGGGCACATCAGATAAGTGAGGATTTACCCGTTGCGAATGCAATGGACTGTCAGCATGCTTCATTTTGGAGAACAACAATTCACTACGGTTGTGACGATACCCCCCCCCGATACATCAACTTCTTCGAAACCATTTCTCTTTACGGCCAATGATAAACTAGTGGTTCCGATAGGGGTATCGCACATTTCTTCATAGCTACAAGAAATACAATCAAGGGAGTGGGAGGAAAGAGAACAAACGAACAAAATACTTGGGTAAACTCAAGGTGCAAGAGAGGAGTTATGTAACACTGCATTCCCTTGTGCCTATGTAGACTAACGCTAGTGTGGATTTCTAGCGAAATTTCTACAAAGCTACTAGGAATGCCAACCTATCTTGACGGGTCTTCACTCACTGGTCTGGACACTCTCTCATGCCGACTGGTCTCTCTGCTGTCCGGTGTCGACTGGCCACTCGCGTCATCCTTCGCCAACTGCCTTCTCCGAGTTCCTTTGTCCAACTCTCTAACTGGTGTTCCCTTCCTACTTCCGGTCACCTCGAGATCTCGGGTCCAAATCCTTTGTCTGGTTTCGCGCCAAAACAAACAAAGGAATCGTCTGCTTGGCGGACCACCTACATAGTGTTACACGGTAATAATATGTTCACAACTTGAATGTGGATAAGATTTGGGAATCATCCTAATGAAAACACGTGGTTCTTAAAGAAATCAAGGATGTGGCAAGCAAGCTGTTTGAACTTCAAATTTTCTGAACACTGAAGATTAATAAGTTCCATCTGCAGTTATAATGGCACTTCTTCAGAGACAACATATAAAACAAAGAATATTTTGAAGGTTGGGAGTAGGGCCACAGGTTGGGTATCACTGTTCGAAGTTATAATTGCATAACAGTAACAATTTATTTTATTTAATTCAAGCACAAAATAGACCCAATCAGCTGGGGCTGTAGAATACACCGACTGCATCTCTGGAGACAGGTAAGATCCCCCCCCCCCACCGCACCAACGAGTGTCCTGGATATAACACTAAACAATCTGATGGTGAGGTTCCAGTAATACTGGAGCATTGGGGAATGCAGAGTACCCCTTCATTGTAATCACTCCCACGTCCACTCAGGCCGGAGTGGTAGCACCTGATAGGGTCCTGTTTATGGGTTAAATAGAACTATTTGACATATAAACTGAGTGTAAACATGACTTATACTAAATTGAATTGTTAGAAATAGAACTGTTTAGTCATTTAACCGAGTGTTAGTAAATGTTTAATTGAATTGTTATTGATTCATAGCAATACTCAAGAACATTTAACTGTGTGGAAAAAAATGAGCATAGACTCGTTTAAAAATGTTACACACAAAATATTTACGAAGCATAAATATTAAATACATATGTATAAAGAGGATAAGGCATTAAATGACCTACAATGGTTAAGCTATAAAACCAACCAAACCAAATCCTATATATTTAATAGATATGTAAAAAGACTTGGCTTTAAAAAACCCACAATGGTTGATATGCCATAAAACCCAACCAAACCAAATAATATATTTAATATATGTATAAAGAGGATTTGGCATTAAATAACCTACAATGTATCAAATATTGTAGGTTATTTAATGCCATAAAACAAAACAAAACCATCTGAATTTAAAACAGTACTCTAAAAAAATGTTCTTGTGTCATATTCTGTTCGTGGTGGAGGAGTTGGGTGAATTAATGTATGAAACTCCTTGGAAAGTCACAGACTAAAACAAACTTATCAAGTCGCGCTGGCAGTGCGGAGCTCTCTCTCTCTCTCTCTCTCTCTCGTCGCTCCTGGCAGGTTATCTAGGCTGCATCCTGTGTCCGCTCAGAGCTGATGTAAGTCTATCTTTGTTGATCGCCCAACTCTGCCATGTCCATACGCAGGAAAACATCACTAATGAGTTCGTCCTTGCTTCTCCAGCAGTGCCTTGGATGTCTTGTTCGTGTTACTCGAATAGTTTGTGAGATGAGAGGTAAGTGGCTGTATAGCTGCTGCTTTGTGGGATGTTACTTCCTAGGTTTGTTTAAGAGAGTTTCCTTCAGGTTTTTTCGCTCTGCGCTTTGTTAGCGTCCATATAGTGCATCCATGTAGTTGTATGGATAAAGCAACAATGTGAAAGAAATTCAGTCTTTATCTTATCGGATAGACCAGACTTGCATATTATCGATAACCAGTCAATAGCATTCTGCACCTTCACTAAGCCTATGTGAACATCCCTTTCGGTAGATGAGTTGTCACTGCTGAGATATGTGAACTGTTCCGCTAATTTTAGCGGCTTGCCACTTAAAGTAGAGGTGGCTGCTTTTATCTTTCTTTTTTTTTTAAACATATGTATTCTGCTTTATTTGCATTATCGTAGAGACCAATGCCACTTCGCTACTTGCTCTTGGCTATTCAGTAAGAATTCTGCTTGAGTTTATTTAACGAAAACGCTAGGTCTTCAGCGTTTTCTGTATCTGTAATAGATTTTGCGTGATATTATTTGCTTCTGACCTTTTTAAAATGTGAAACCACTTTTTCTTCGATCTATTGACTTTTGGGGTACCTAGTCTAGGCAGAATATACACAAATATGGTGCTAGTGTATTTCCAGCGAGTGATGTCGAAGAAGTCAGCGTCTCTATCAGATGGTCGAACCATTGCTATCGTGTTTTTTGTAAAGCATAATTATGGCTGTAACAGTTTCTTTGGGGAGACGATTTGCAAGTAGTATTTACTCCATCTTTTTTTGTGTGTGTGTGTGTGTGTGAATAGAATCGAATCCTTTAGAGAAATCTGCGAATAGTAGTGCTTCCCCGAGATTCTTTGGTCGTATTCTTTTGATGATTCGACAATCTGAGGTTGAGCAGCGATTCCTCCTTCAAAAGCCGTTCTGATTTTTTTTTTTCCTATGAATTTTCTCGTTTTCCAGTCGAATACGATTGTAGCTGAAAGAACTTCGTATTTTTGTTTGGCGCGTAAATTAATTGGGCCGTTATAGTCGTCGCATATTTTCACCCTATGAGGATGACTTATCCTATTCAGCCCGGACCATTTTCCCGGACAACATAGAAATGGTGAAAGCCCGCCAAACTACCTCTCCTCCTCGGAACCTTTCGAGCAGGACGGACGTACTTTCTGTCCACTCCCTTCATAGCAGCAGAATCACAACACCATGAGGAAAGCTGTCTAATTTATGAACCTTTTGAATCTACCCTCTTAGACCAAGGGTTCCCAGTTGAACATAAATTAGATGCATGTAATCCGCCACTTACAGGAACACCTTTATGTCGCCTCTTACTTTTGCTATGGCTACAGCGAAGCGCAAATTTCACTCTGACATCCAGCTACCTCATTCCTGGGCAACCTTTTCTGGAGACTTTCATGCTCTCTCCTACAACAAGCAGGACCACACATTTATGGGTGACTATATCATTCCTGTCCTTAACCAGCAAACACGAATTTTGCTATGTCTATGGCGACGCATATTCCGCTCAGACATTCAGCATTGCCTTGACAGCATCGACGCACATTCCGCTCTGGCATTTAGCAGCTATAATTCTTTCTCAACTCAATAACTATTTCTTTCCTTCCTTCCTTCCTTCCTTCCTACGAGACTTGCAGCGTAAACGTACCCTTTATTCTGGTTACCATTAAACCTTCTTGAAAACCTTACGGCATCTTCGTTCTCTTTATTTCCCACAATATAGCGAGGAACTAACGTAACACTCTTCCTCGCTAAACGATTAAGAAGTAGGGCATTATAAACTTTAGTTGCTATAATAGTTAGTTAAGCCTCAGTAGTTCTTTATGGTTCCGAGGTCGCTTTTCTTGGGAGAAAGGAAGGAAGGATGCAGCCTTTCGTCCATTTCTCTATTGCTTTGGTTATAGACTGCGATGCATAGTCAGAAGTACGTCGTCAAATTTACTTGTCTTCCAAACATCAAGATGTATTTCCTCAAGCCTTACAGCTTTTCGGTTTATTTGTTTTGTTTTTTTGTTTCCAATTCTGCGTTAAGTTCGTAAACTCTGCCAGTTTGACGTTTAATTGGCCATTAATGATTTGTTGGATGGACTTGTCAGTGATTTCAGAAGTACTTCCAACCAGATTCTTAAAATAATATTTCCACTGTCGAAGTCTTTCTTCTTAGCGGGCAGCTCGATGTGTTCTTCCTTCTGTTGACTTGATTTACTGTCTTCCACGCAATTCGTGCTTGTTTCTTCTACTGAATTTCTAATTTTGTCGCTTTTGATAAAGAATGTATTGCTCTTTTTTGGTTTGAATTGGTTAGTTCTTTTTGGGTTTTCCCAAGTTTCTGCGCGTTGGCAAATTTTGTGATTCTAAGTAAGGATCCTTGTTTGTTTTGGGTTTTTTTCCAAAACTACTAGTGACTCCTATGGAACTACATTTGGCTCTCGGTTTGGTTGGTATGCACTCTGCTGCTGCTTCCATGAGGGTAGTGACGAAGTTTTCATATTCGTCATATGTCTTTCAGATATGTATCCCAAAGAGGATCGAAAATTTTTCTGTCAGTTACCGTATATTTATTGTTAATATTGAGACTGTTCTTATCTTGTAGATTTTGACTGTTACTTATTTCTGTCTAGACTCGGGCGTATCTTTGCCGTGACGATTTGGTGATCGGAAGATTCTACTTCAAAAAATTTTACGTTTGTAAACTAAAACTTTAAAACTGATTTTTATAAGAAAATGCATGTAAACAAATGTTATTGGCTTTGAAAGAATCATTTTGATCGAAAGAATTTAAATTTAAAAATAAGAGGAAACCTCCGTCTTTAATAACATAGTAAGCCTAATGCCGGTAAGACAAACTTTATTGAATTATCTTTGCAGTAGGGGCCATAACTCTTATAAAAGAATCATCTTCTAGAGATTCCGGAGAAAGGGGTTTAAATTCTTGGATTATACAGTTTTTAGAATCCAACATATGGTTCTTAATTACCATTTAACTCTGTAACAAACGATATTTCCCATTATATTTATTTTTTTGCCTGTTAGACGGTTCAACTTTTGATTAAGTTGAAGATGTCTGTTTGGGATAAGAGGGAATCTACCGAAATCCTAACTAAACTGTTTTTCGTGGAATTTTGTGTCATGGCTTTCCAAAGTTTTTTTATTTATTTTTTAACTCCAGTATCGTAATTTTTTTTTTTTCTTAAAAAAAGCCTTAATTTTAATACATAAATATTTTTATTTCTATTATTGTTTGCCTTCATCATTTTTTTTTTTCTTTTTTTAGTTTCTTTCAACTTCTTCCTTAAAACATCATTTCCACCCACAACTGATTCTCACTCGCACACATAATTCCCCCTCCCCTGTCTCTTTCTCTCTCTCTCCCTCCGATTATCCTTTTCTTCCAATTCCCTCCTCGGTCTATACTCTGTTTTCTCTATCATGAGCATCATCAGCCTCCCTTTCTGTTTTCTTATTCCTCTTCCTACTCCTTCTCTCTTTGTAAACGACGACGAAAAGGAAAAAAAAAACGAAGACCTTATCACAACTAACAACAGATGTTACTATTACGCTGCTGGCCGGGATGGATTTCTCTCTTCTGTCAGGAATTTATTGCCCGACCCATTGAATTTGCTTCTTCTACTCTAAAATTTTACTCCAAATTTTCTTTTATTTATTGTTCGTCCGTCCACCCGTTTAAAATGCACTGATATGTTTATAGTTAAAAAGAAAAAAAAATAGTAGCACTATTTTAGTTCTTCCTACCGCTGCTATATCTGCACTAGTCAGCAACAATAAGCGGGGCTTCTCTTGATTACGTCCTTAAAAATCAAGAGGAAAAAAAAAACAAAAAACTAAGACAATAATTGATAATCTAACCTAGAAAATTTAATTCCGGCCATGTTATATATTTCTGATGACAACGATAGGAAAAAGAAAGGTTAGATATTAATTTAAAATACGTGGTTTAAAAAAAAAAAAAAAATCTGCGAGATTTTTTTTTTTTTAAGCTGGCCAAAACAAAGCTAAAAAAACTCGAACGGCTGCTGTTTACAACAATCGTGACAGACCGAAACAGTCATCTTATTATTGCTAAAAGGAACAAACCTGCACGGACAATTATAGAATCCCTTGTGGATAAACAATCTCTACTGAATATAAAACCATTTATTATTTTTGAATTCTCTCAAGTGAAGAAGGGAAAACTGGAGACGAAGTGGCGGTTCGTCGTCAAGAAGCGGAGGCGGAAGAAAACATGGCGCGGTTCGGCGACTCAGTTATTATTGTCGCCGCTGCTGTCAATGTCGTCGTCGACTCTTCTTTCTTTTTATTGCTGTCAGTAAAGAAAGAAGATAGCACCTGAATTTTTTAAATTAAAAAAAAAAAAAAAAATAGATATCTGGTCACCTAAGTAGTCCTTTTGGATAATAATTAGAATCGAACAAGGAGAAAGGGCAAGGATTTTTAGACTGAACCGGGACAACCCCCATCATTAAATTTGGAAGATTATTTTAAGATAAATAAAAACCGAAGAGGTGAGGGGGAAAAACTGAATCTAAGGACAATTAATTAGGCAACGACTCTTGGAGAAAGAAAGAGAAAAAAAAACGTGTCATCATTTTAATTTTTTTTTCTTTTTGTTTACAATTTACCAGTTGTCAGGACCCATCACCTCTCCTGTTTGTTGTTTCTATATTCCTCACCAAAAGAAGTTCAAAGTTTCTCCCTGTTCTGAAAATTATTTTACCTTATTTTTAATTAATTGACGGCGATTCCTGAAATTTGAAAGAAGCAGAAAATAATTCGTTGAAATCAAACTAAACTGAATTTCCCTTTTGCTTTTAGAATTGTCACTTCTATCCCCTCATTTCTTTTCTCTCCCTCTCTCCAAGAATGACCTCAGGTAAGATTTAATTTCTTTTTTATTCATATTTTTATAATCAAATTTAAATGTATTCTTGTTTTTAATTTGGATAAAAAAAAATTATACTATGTAATAATTCTTCGATTAGTTAAAAAAATAAAAAACAACAATTTCATTGATATTTCTTGCATTTGTATTCATATTACTGCTGGATCTTCCAAATTTTAACCATGTGATTTTTTTATTTGCTTTTGATACACTGTTTATTAAATGAAGGATTTTCTGAATTATCTTTATTACTAAATCCAATTAAAATCTAATTTTCTACTTTTTAACCTGAACTTTGTGTAAATCACAGAATTTTTCAAGTATAAAGTCATTAGTAAATTTAATTTTTTACTTAATACGAAACATTTTTAACATGGAAAATCAAACGAAAATAATTCGTGTTATTGATGCTATTTACTTTACTAAATAAAAATTTTTTGCAATTTATTTCACTTCAGTTACTGATTTTAAAAATTTCGTATGTATTTGTAAAACTAGTGTTTTGTTTACATGTAACCCACCTGTCTCTCTCCAGTTAATAAAAATGTTCACGATTTGTATATATATCTCGGTATAAACCAAATCATATTTATAGCTTCGTCTATGACTGCAATGATATTTAACCAATATATCGTTAAAAAAAATAAAACAATGCTTTCAATATTTTTCAAATTCCGATTGAGGTGGTATATGAAATTTTATTTCTTTAATAGTATTTTTCCCTATATCAGTAAATTAATCGCTAACAAATTTGCAAGGTAGATTTTTTTTTTTCTCAATTCCAATTTTCTTGCGCAGCTTGGATTTTGACCAGAGTGGGGCATAATAGGATTTTCCCGTTTTTACCCTTGAAATTAGCAAAATATATTTTAAACTCTATTTTCTCTTTATCTGTAATTCCCAAGTTTTTTTCGCGTAGATCGGAGTATCATTTTATTTTATTTCATTTTTATGGTCATCCTGTGTTTGATCATCGAAAATAGTTAAAAACCCACACAATGGCTTTTCCCACAACTGTAATTCACGATTTGAAATTGATTTTTTTGTTACCATGGAACTTGGAATCACGACCTACAAAGAGCTTTCCCGCATTTGATATTTTAAAAATATTTGATTTTAAAATTAGGAGAGGAATAAATGAGGTCTTTATTTTCCTAAATTTTAGACTAGAAAAAAATCAATTTAAAAAAAAATGTTTTTTTTTCCATCCTCTCTTCTTTCTTTAGGTCAAAGACCATTGAATTTCTGCTTCTATATTTCCTTAAGATTTTCCTTCATCATAATGTTATCACGTTGGCACGTGACAAAGCATTTGAAAAAGCACCAAAAAATATCTGCTTGTTTTATCAACTGACTCAAAATATTTCGTAGTAGTAGTAAATTCTAATGTTAATTTGTTGGCTGTTTTTGTTAAATTTTATTTATTTATTTTTATTTTCTCAACAAATAAACGAATTAGATCCCATCCTTCTCGGACCCCATTTCCCTCCTGTATACCAACTTCAATTAATTCATGTGTGTTTTAGGCGGTGCGGAGGATACTTTGATAAGATTTTTGTATATCCTGTTTACTCTCTCCATACAGGTGTCAATTGGGAGTTTTAACTAAAGTTGATTTACTATCTACCATGATACCCAGACATACACTGTCCTCTGGTCAGGAGTAATTTTTCAAAAATATTATTCATTCCAATACTATTTTAATACTTTTACAAAGTGGAAAATCTGATTTGTAAGATTTTTTTTTTTACAAACATACAGTTACTATTTTCAATATTTTTTTTTTAAATGCTTGCTAAATATTAACTACGTGGTATTTAAAGCTACACCCCCTTATTTTTTGTTTCTTTTTTTAATTATGTAATTTTCTTTTCTTAGTTACTATTAAAATTAACAATTCTGTGATTAGTTAATGACCTTTTGAATTAGTGAATAAGTTTTGAATTAAAACCTTTATCATGTATGAAAAGAATTTTGGTATTTAATATTTTTTTTAAAAAAAGAAAAAAACTAACTTATTATTAATCATGGTACCCTTAACTGCTATATCCTCTGGTCTAGTAATTTTTAAAAACATGCCTTTCATTCATTTCAGCTAGCACACACCAATGGGGAAAATCTTATTTGTGAGATTTTCTTAAGATATACAGTAACTGTGTTCAATGTATTTTTTTTTAAGCTTCATTTCTTTTTTCCCCACATCTCGACTGTGTTATCATGGGCATCTCACGTGGTGTAATAATGGTTAGCATGCTAGATTAACAGACCATTGTTACTGGGTTCCCCATACTTGTGGTCTTGTGCCAGTATTAAGTTTAGTAAATAGATACTAATTTTTTTCATTGTTACTCTAAAACTGATCCTTGAATTTTAGTATATGTAATGCCGAAGCTGGTCGGTGACCTCATGTTTTTTTGTTGCTTTTTTTTTTGTTGTTGTTGTAACCACTTAGAACTTTTTTTTTTTTTTTTTTTTAAATAAAAATTTAAAAAGAAATCGTGATAAATTCACACTTTTGTATCTATCTGGTATTAAAGATTTAGTTTTGGATCTTAGTCAAATAATGAATGGAAGGGTTTTACCATTTTTATGCATCAAATTTCTGTAATCTTTTAGATAAATATTTGGACAGTTATATCAAATAGTATTGGAGCTACAAAAGACATTAATAGCTTTCTTCTCCACTATTTGTCTTGTTCACAAATTACAATGATTTGAGTAATTAATCAGATGTTTCTGTCACCTGATTATGTTGAATGAGTTACAATATGGAACAAAAATCAATCGGCCCTTGTACTGGTTTCAAAAAGGATGAGTCTGCTTCTACTGCTGTATTAGCAGTAGTTAATACAGTAGGAACTTCCCCCAAAGAAGACTGGAAAGCGAGGAGTTGTAGAATTTATATAAATCCCCCCCCCCGCCAACCAGAAAAAAAAAGATTTCCCTGGCGTCTCACCATGAGACTTTGGTTAGTAAGGTATTTATACTGTCGAGTTTGATCATCACTGGGTGACATAGATACTTATTGTTCTTCCATATTTGCTCACTGATAATCATTGTATCATTATCTTGGATTAAATTAGTTAACAGTATTATAAAGTATAGAGTTTAATATGCCTTTATAGAAAGTCAAGATTATATATATATATATATATATATATATATATATATATATATATATATATATATATTTTGACTTTCCCTGTAGGCATATTAACCTCTACACTTTATAGTACTGTCAACTCTACTCTCGACGAAGCGCTGTTTTCTTTCATTTGTTTGTTTTGTTTTTGTTTTTTTAATGTTTAGTGTTACTAGTAGGTTGGAATATAAAATTTCAATATTTATAGTTACTATCTCCTTGCAGAGTTAATAATAAACGATTTTAGGCCATTCATTCAACCGAGCTAAAAAATGACAAAAATGGGTCGTATTTCTCCAATGATTATTGGGGGGGGGCTTTCTTCTACTAAATAATCTACCAAAGAGACAAATCCAGACAAATATAAAACTATTACTATATCTCTTTGATTTATTGAAATTCACATTGATATCTAAATAAAGTGTGTGCACGACTTATGAACCTGTTGAATTCCCTAACATCGATCTAAAATGATATTGATGTTTCTAGTTGGGAAGGAAAGAATGAAGGATTCTAATTAACATTTCATAGTTATCTAAAATTATATCAATTTTTGATGATTTTTTTTTTTTTTTCAGTAATATTCAGCACTTAAGAAGATCAGAAAATTCTCATTCAGATATATACATTTGATTGAAATTGCTTTATTCTCAAAACTGGAATATTTTCAGCGTATAATAAAACAAATATTTGTCTAATATGCCATTTTTAGTAGGTTTTGCTTATCTACATATAAACATATGGAATTATTTACCTTGTTGAACTCCTACCTGTAAGATCATTGCCTTCTAAATGAAGTCTTCTAACTTAATAAAATGTATCGAATCTTGAATTTCAATGTTTCCTTTTATGAGTGATCTCATCATTCATATTCAGGCTATATTTTGTCTCTTCCTGAATTTGAAATCGAATTAGGAAGAAAGAATTTCCACTTTCTCTTGAACGCTTCTGGCAAATTTTCTCTTTAAATGAATACCAAGGTTATTTCAACTCTTAATTTTTAAAAACTTTATTCAATTTTTTTTATAATGAGAGGTACGAACATTTTAAAAGTGTCTTTCACTATATGCTCCTAATCACTGAATAAATAAGGGCTTTTTAAAGATAAATGATTCACCCAAGGGTAATAATTAATTTATTTGGTTAGATTTTTCTTTACTCTAAAAAAAATACAGTAAACATAAAACATTTTTTCTAAGACTAATTCAGTTGTTTACAAAGTGTATGTAAACTAGAAAAATTCTCAATTTTTCTGTGCCCCTTTTTTTATTTATTTATTGTTTTTTTTTTTTGTTTTTTTTTTATTTATTTATTTTTTACATTCAGTATGTTGAAAACTTGGGAAAAAAATAAACTCAATAAATAAGTTAATTTACTCTTTATTTTTAATAACAAAGTTAAGAGAAATTATCTAAAATATAAGGAAATTTAATCAAGTGTGAATTGAATTTTTGGGGATAATATCTATTTAAAGTTTTTTTTTGGTGGGGGGGTCTGTTGTCAGGGTTTAGAATATTCTGGCTGTACCCGTCACCCCATAAAAAGAATTCTTGAGTATGATACTAAACTTCATCTGATGATGAGATTCCAGTTCTGGAGTGTGGAGTACCCTTTGCCATTACTCCCAGGTTCACTCTGACCTGAAGTGGTAATAGCTGTTAGGGTCTCATGTATAGAACTGTTAAAAATTGTCTATTTGGTAGAGTACCACAAAGGAAAGAACTTGAACTTTTACAGAAAAATGTAAATATGAATGTGAATCTCTAACCTCTAGGAATGAGATAACTCTAGATAGGGTTGACATGCTGTTAAATTTGATCAACAATCTTAGTTTTCTTGATATTTAACATGTTGAATACTTTGAATAAAAGGTTCATTTAAGAAATAAGTTGATTGCTTTTATTTTTATTTAATTTATTTTTTTAAATACCCCTGTTGAATGTGAGAAATTATCCAAAATATAAGGAAATTTAATCAAGGGTGAATTAGATTTTTGGATTAAATTTAATTCAAGGGTGAATGACTCTGGAATAGTGAAAGAAATGCTGGTATAGATTAGAGAAGTTTTAATAAAAAATGTTTAATATATTAAAAATCTTATTTATTTAAGCTTTCTTCCTTCACCCATTTTTTTTTTTCTTTTTTAATTATGACTGAAGTAATTTGTCAAAGAAAATTTGATATGTCAATTATATAAAACAGCTTTCTTTACACTCTAACATTTGGCTTCTGTTATTTCTTAGAAATATTAGATTTTTTTTTTTTAAATGTCCTTTGTTTTCCTCTTGTATCACTACTTAGTTGGCACATTTTCAGATAAAAACAAATCTTAGAACAGAGGGATTTATATTAAGCCCTTCTTTTTAAATTATTGGTTTGAATTTTTTAATCTTTAAATGCTTAATCTGATTCTTTATTAGCTAAGCATTCAGCAGCATAATTTTTTTAATTTGAATTAGGGAATGAATTTTCTTACTTCAATCTGACAATCAAAATTCTCATTTGAATATAATAAATAATCTTTGTCCTTCTCCACTATCCCCAAATCCCACACTGTTAGTGAGGCTCAGAATGTGCTAACAGCATCCCCTGCAGAAGGGTAAAAAAAAAAACTGGTAGCCTGTGTAGGACACTAAACTGCATCTGCTGGTGAAACTCCATTTCTGGAAAGATTGAGAATGTGTAATATTCCTTCGTTGCCATTACTCCCAGGTCTTTAAGTAGTAGTGCCTGGTATGGTCCCATCTATGAGTTAAATAGATCTGTTCAAAAATGATTTGTTTTAAAGGGAAATACTTTCTATCATCTAACCATGTGCAAAAACCCTCTTAAATTAGACAAAAAATAAAAATGTATATTAATTCCCTAATCTTAAGTATAAAATAATCCCAGATGAGTTGACATGCCATTGAAATCAATTTATTCTCAAGGAAGGCATAGACCTACTTCTACCTTCACTGTATTAGATTAACAGATCCCTGGCCATACCTCTAAAATTATTTTCTTAATCTTTTCCACTTCTATGATCTCTTTATCTGTTCATTCTTTTAGATTAACATATCATCTTACCTATTAGTTTAAATTGTAAAGATTTTATTTCTATCAAATTTTGTTCAACACAAAATCCTCATTTCAATTCAATAAATAAGTTCTTAGCCCTTTTTTTCTCTATCCTCAAGGGAAGGCATGGATCAACTTCTCCCTTTACTCTGACACCTGTCTAAATAATTGGTATGTCAAAGTGGTTTGACTACACTCATGTCAAGGATTGTTCTCAACTATTGTATTACCTGATATCTTCTCATGTTACTTAAAAAGGAGATGGGCACTGCCAATTCATTTTTCTTATAACAGATATCATGAATAGTTTAGTATAAAACCACCTGACAGATCTCCAAATCAATGACCCCTAACATACTTGCCTGATAGGTTACTAAGCATGTCAAGAGGCTAAAAGTATGGGAGCAACCAGTGAGAATCAAACTCTCAAACAATGGTCTGCTAATCTAGCTTGCTAACCATTACACTATAAGGTGCCCTTTGCTACATCGGAAATGTTTCTATCATTGCAAATTTCAACATTGAAATTGAGTAAGTTTTTTATCTTTTAGTATATTCAGACTATTATATTCATTTTTGTTATATTCCCATATATATGAATATAACAAAGATGAAGATAATAGTCCAAATATACTAAATTATAAAAGTTATTAAGCTTCATCTCCTAAATTTAATCAAATAGGGTAAAGTGATCTAATTGTCCTTTTCTTGTCCTATATGAATATAAGTGTACTCATCGTAGTTAGATTTGGTTTCTTAGTTTTATGGCATATCAACCTTTGTTGGTTGTTTAATGCCAGAGCCAACCTCATAGAAGAACAGAAGTAAATATAATTTAAGTCATAGCTGTGGGGATAAGAGAGTTCATACTCTTTCCCAAGGGTATTAGTCTGAAAGAAAACATAATAGCATGACTGGAGTTGGAACTTGATTGCTTCCAGGTTGCAGTACCCATACTTTACCCATTATGCTACAGGGACTCCTCATAATGGTATGTATGAACCAGGTTTTATTTGGGTTTTAACATACAAGTCTTAAGATATTTTTCCAATCATAGATGTTGATTCTATGAATATTTATGACTATAGGACACCTGGTGAGAATCAAACTCACTACAATAGCAAGCTAACTAGATATCCCTAGGGGTTTAGCAAGCTAACTTATTAAACCAACTATATTATACTGCCTGACATTAACTATTTTACCACTGCAATTTTAAACATGAAGAAATAAATGGCATGAAGTTATATAACTTTGGTTTCCTTTTAGTCCTATATAGATATGATTAAAACTTGGGTATAAAGGTTTTAAATTATATATATATAAAAAGACCTCAGAAAAATCATTTGCAAGAATTAGAAAATATTGCATGAAAATCCATTTTACCAAAAATTTGGAATGAGTTTACCAAAATTTTTCTGAGATGATCTTTACCAATTCGTGACTAATTTAATAATTACTTTGGCTTGGAATCTAATATACAAAATTCTTATTTTTATTTTGATAAATTCTATTTAAAAATAAACAAATTTGCTCCTGTCTGAATAGTTTCTGATAACAATTAACTTTCTTTTTTTTAAATAGATTTTACTGTATATTTTTTAGATTTTCTACTTCATAAATGTGTGTGTGTGTGTGTGTGTGTGTGTGTGTGTGTGTTGTTCAAAAAGTTCTAAGCCTCACCCAGCCAGAAAGAGCATTTTCCAATATAAGAAGTGGTAGTGTGTTGCCACAACAAAAATATTCATCTATGCTCTTTCTGGATGAGAATCCAAAGTTTTTGAACGGCCCTTTTTGTGTGTGTGTGTGTGTGTGTGTGTGTGTGTGTGTGTGTGTGTGTTGTATATTTATTTGGAAAATTACAAGGTTAATATGCTCATCCTACTTTAATTAGATTAGTTAACAATAGAACATGATAATTTAATCTATTACTTCATGTAGATATAATTTTAGTAGCTTGTTTTATATTCTAGAATGTGCTGCTCCTTTCCCTGGATTGCTCTACTTACCCTTGATCCATACCTTTATATGGTATTAAGCAAGGAGGCATCAAGTACTTTTTTTTTTTTTTTTGGTCTTTGGTATGACTCAACCTAGGATTGAACCTAGGTCTCCCCGATGATTGGCAAACACTTTAACCATAGCCACAGGTTTATCTGGATGATTATATAATTTTGGTAGTTCCATTATTGTATAATGAGACATTCTGCTTTTTTACTCTGCCTGAACTTGGTTGACTTTAATTCTTCCCATCTTGCAAATTTATTCTTTGTATTAGTACTGCATTGCATGGCATATTCCTGAAGTCTGTAGTTTGCAGTTATCAGACACTCCCCTGTCCGACCCAGTTGCTTGATGCTATTTATTGTTGAAGCTCTTTTTTTTTTTTTTTTTTTTTCTTTCCCTTACCATTTCTTTTTAACCTACTTAGAAAGCTGCATATTGAGATAATGTGTTCTTCATTTGCTAAACAATAAGAAAATTATAGAATTACACCTATATATTTGATGATTACACATTGTAAATTACTTTTCTCACCATTTTTATTTTGATGTAGAAAATTTTTTAAAAAATTTATTTTTATCTATTTTTTTTTTAAATCTGCCCTGTATCTTCTGACCATGTCAGATAAAAACAGAAAACTGATCTGTTAAGATATTCAGAAAGGTTTGAAATGGTTACTGATAAGTCTGTTACCATCACCTCTCCTCTTTCTCTCTCTCTCTTGATAGGGTGGCCAAAATAGGGGGTGGAGAGCAAAGAACCCTTGTAGTAGCATGAGGAACTTCCATTTTGAGGTAGAGAAATTTGCCTGGTGTGTCTTGTGGATTTGTTGGCCCAGATTTAAGGATTGTAAAAGCAGGCTTAAACAAAAAACTGAGGGCTTTTTTTTTTTTTTTTGTCCCCACCCCCAATTGCACACTTATAGAATGCTTGGTTTAACAGCTAAACCTTTTCTTGATATTATAAAATTTGGAATATTAAAAAGTATTCGGTTTGATCACTTTTATAATTCTTTCTCCACTTCAAGTAGAAAGGACGCATACTAAGTATATATTTCAAGTGGAAAGGAAAGTGCTTTTGAAATTTAGACAAAATTATTAAATTATCTTACAAAGAAAAATTGGGTTTTTTGTTTTCTTACTCTTTAATATCATTTGATAAAAACTAAATTGGCCATTGAGTGGGTGTGTACATAAACATACATTCTTGTGTGTGTGTGTGTGTGTGTGTGGAGTGAGCAAGCCTTAAAAACAAAAAAAAAATTTAGGAAATTAATTTCAAGTTTCTGGAAAATTGTATTTTCATAGAATATTTTATGATTCTGCTGAGGTCCCAGAGTTATGTATAGCAAACAAATCATTTAAAAAGATTTCTTAAATCTATAAAGTACTCAAATGCTGGCAAACAAGATACCTCCACCTAATTGATATTTGCTGCTTTTTTTTTTTTTTTTTTTTTTTTTTATTATTATTATTATTATTAGTAGTAGTAAAAGTACAATCATCCAATGACATTAAATGGTTGGAAAGAATTTATAATTAAAATGGCAGTAAATTCAAAAGTTTTCAGTGTACAAAGGAAAGTGCAAATATAACAACGGTAAAAACCCGTGGTGTAATGGTTATCGTCATAGGAATTGGACACGATGATACGAGTTCAAATCCTGGACGAGACCGATTGCATTTCACATAGCACTAATACCCTTGGGAAAGGTATGAATCCAATTATTCTCCTTCCAGCTATGGGTAAATAGTAGGACAGATTAGGTTCTTCAGCCTTGGTGAGGCAACTAGTCTAGGAGAAGGAAAACTCTGAATTCAAACCTGTTAAACTCCGCTTAAAAATTGATCTTCTGTCATATCCTGCCCGAGCGGAGGGGTTGGGTAAATATTAAATATAACAACGGTAAAATAAAATAATGCACTTTGCTCACAAGTAAGTTTTCTCTGATCATTAGGTGATATACATATAAACTCTATTGCCCATAAGTATGTCCCCTAACAATTTTTTTTTTCTCTTCCTAACCAAAGGTGCAATGTTATTTCAAGTAGAACATTATACAATCAACTGATGTTGCAAGGGATTATCTATAAACAACATTTGAACCACTGACCAAAAAATGTGTATATATACATATTTACCAACTTCTCTGCTCAGGCAGGATATGACACAAGGTCAATTTTTAAGCAGAGTTTAACAGGTTTGAATTTAGAGTTTTCCTTCTCCTAGACTAGTTGCATCACCAAGGTGGAAGAACCCATTCTGCCCTACTATTTTGGAGGGAGAATTGGATTCATACCTTTCCCATGGGTATTAGTGCTATGTGAAATACAATCAGTCACTGTGTCCATTTCCTACGCCGATAACATTACACCACTGGTACCTCCAAGAAAAAATGTGTGTATATATTTCCCCAACAACTCTGCCTCTAGCAAATATGACACAAGGTCAGTTTTTAAGCTTATTACCAAATGTTTGTACCCCTCTTGTATCTATTCCTGCAGTTTTATTTTTGGTCAGTATTTCAATGCTTCAGTTTGGTAATAAATTATATTCAATGTTTTGTATAATATTCTATGTGATGATTGCCACATCGTTAGAGGTGATAGCTGACTTAATCACCAAAGTTACATCTCAAACATCCTGATAAATAATTGATTCGATGCATTAATAATATGGGCCTGCCTGGCATTCGTGGGTGGTGTTAAGCTGAATCATCTGGTCCCGGGGGCCATCCATCTAGGCAATACCTGCTTTGCAGGGCTGAGTTCATTACTTGATGCCTGAGGTGCCTTGAAAATGAGGAATGCTGACAGGATCGAGCATTTTATGACAGCTGCACGAGTCTTGATTTGTGCGTGTACCTCAATAAAATGTCTTGTGTCAAATCTTACCTGGTGAGGGGTTGGATGAATTTCAATAACTAATTCACCTTATAAAATATACAAATATAAAATATACAAGATGCGGTAGATAAGGAAGTAAGATATATCTGTACATCATTTAGATAATAGTGACACCATTGTAAAACACTTCAGCAACTCTCTAGGTCTACATAGCTACAGTCCAGTGACAAACATAGCGAGATAACTGGTATTTATGCAAACTGCAGGTTTTATTTTAGAGTACCTTTTGCTTATCTTTTTCTTGTCAAAGGATACCTACAAGTCAGCAGAGGTTTGATTTTGGAGTTAATTTCTAGAAAGGTTGCCTTCACATTAGACTAGAGCTTCTACTCCCTGTCTGTGATTGATAAAATGGTCTCACTACAGGATCATAAGAATTTTTTCTAGGGTAACACAAGGTATTATTATAAGTGTATTGTGTTGTCATGATGGGATTTTTCATTTCTTATATTGAGAACTGGTTAATGGATTGTTTTCAGTTCCAAAATTGATAGAATTAATTGATTAAAACAAATATTTGTTGGGTTTTTTTTTGTTTGTTTTTTTTTGTTTGTTTTTTTTTTTTTTTTAATTTTATAATTTTTACATTATTCCATACACATTTTGTCAATTTAAAGCTGTATAAGTATGTCAAAATGGTTATTTTATGAATATAATTCAGTTTTATTGTCTTCATTTTATATATATATATATATATATATATATATATATATTTTATTTATTTATTTATTTATTTTAATTTTTTTTATGTATATCTTGGGGATAAGTAGTAGATACTTTGCTCTGATCCTTGGCAGAAATACTGATCCATATGTAAATAATCTTATCCTTTTTGAAGGAATGAGAATATTTCATATCCTTGTCATGGGTCTCCTGGATATGACACTAAACTGCATCCAGTGGTGAGGCTCCATTTCTAAATCCTTGGAGTATAGAGTAATCATTGTCATTATTCCCAGATGCACTCTGATTCATAGTACCTGTTAGTCCAATCTATGAGTGAAATAGATCTGTTAGAAAATTATTTGTATTAGACAGGAATACTTGAAACTATAACCATGTGCAAATAATTTATGAATTGTTACTTGAATCTATAATTGTTTACAAATTATCAGTTACTAGAAACAAGATAATTGCCTGCCTTGTTGGCTGGGGCTGTAGAATATATCAACTAAACCTCTTCAGATGTGTAAGATGGGGCCACCTGTTGGCTCTGAGTGATGACCTGTAATGCCTGAAGAAGAAATCCTGATAGTTGAGTGGTCTTTGGCTGGATATTAAGTGGTTATGTGAGCTGCAATGCTCCACTTCCACACTTACTTAGGCTAATAAAATTATTCCTACCAATATATTAATACAATTCATATCATATATGCAAAAACAAGATTTGGCTTTAAATAGCCTATAAGAGTTGATATGCCATTGAATGAAAAAATCAACAGATAACTGCTTCATAAAATAAAAACTTGATTGAATTCAACCTAGAAAAACCTAGCAAGTGTTGACATAAAACGAACTGATGATTGTTGAAGTCTTAACATTTGAGAACAAAAATAAAATTTATTCTAATTTTTTAAAACTTTCTTACTATTAGTAATGACTTTTCAAAATGATGAGAAAACCTGTTATTTTTCACATGAAACAACTCGTTTATATTGTCATATTTGCACAACTTGGATAATGAAATCCAATTTGACTAATTGGATTTCTTTCAGTCACTTTAGTTTTTGAAAATTTAAGCAAACATTTTAAACAATCATTCAAAATTATTTTGAGGAGATTTTTTTTTTTTTCATGAACTTGGAGTTGTTTCCAACATAAATAATTTACTCCAGTTGAATTTTTTTTTTTTTTTTTTTTTTTTTTTTAAATATGTGAATTTGTTTTGAATACTAAATTATTCAGATTTTTTAAAAGAATTTTTGGCTTTTCTTAAGAGATAAGATAGCAGAAAAATTAACTGTATAACAGTTAAATACCCAAGTCATTTTTTGACAGGTACTATGCTAGTCCTAAATTCTTTTAATAGCATATTGCTTGTCATTAAGCTTAATACCTACAAAAAGCTGCCTTTTAGGTATGTAATTTTTTTTTTTTTTTTTAATACTGAAAAAAAAAATTTTTAATATTTGTGTCATTGCTGCTGACTTTGGATTTTTAATTTTAAAAATAAAAAAAAAACTGCCTGAAAGGAGGGGTTACTCTCTTTTTGATACTAAAAATATCAAATAACCCCTAAATCGCGTTTGACTATTAAATTACAAGCTGTAAGTGTTGAAAATCAACAAGCATAGAATTTAAAAAACCCCAAATATCATTTCCTTGGTTTTATCCATCTGTTGTGAATCATAGAAATGAGCATTTAATACTTGTCCTAGGTTCAATCTCTTATCAGGGTACTTGGCATTTCCTTCAGGATTTAGTCTTGATATTCATCAAATTTACCAACCCCTCCGCTCGGGCAGGACATGACACAAGGTCAATTTTTAATCGGAGTTTAACAGGTTTGAATTCAGTTTTCCTTCTCCTAGACTAGTTGCCTCACCAAGGCTGAAGAACCCAGTCTGTCCTACTATTTACCCATAGCTGAAGGGAGAATAATTGGATTCATACCTTTCCCAAGGGTATTAGTGCTATGTGAAATGCAATCAGTGTCGTCCAGGATTTGAACTCATTTCCTACGACGATAACCATTACACCACGGGCACCTCAGTCTTGATATTCATCAGTGAAATGCTTTTTATAATATCTTACAACAAGATGTCATCGAAGTAAAGATGGAATTGGATGAATTCAGAAATAATAAGAAAAAGAAATGAAGATGGCATTTTTGTAACTTTGGAATGAAATATTTAACAGAACTTCATCTGTATATATAAATATTCTTTGTTCTGTGCAAAAAAAAAAAAAAAAATTTTTTTTAGCTTGATGTGAGAAGATAGTAAAAAGGAGATGCCTTAGGAGGCATAATAAACATATTCAGTTCTTGATGTACACTTTTCTTTTTTCAAGTAGAGGAATTATATTGTAAATCGAATTATGACCTCAAAATCTGGCAAACACTTGAGCACGACATAGCGAAACAATAGACAGCTGTTTTGATCCTATTAGGTCTCATCAGCAGTGTATACTGTGATCTCTGCCACTGATTTGGCATTACACATGGCCGTGCAAAAGCAGGACGACCAGCACGAACATACATTCAGCAACTATGTGAGGATACAGGATGTTGTCCTGAAGACCTGCCTGGGGTGATGAACAATAGGGAAAAGTGGCGAGAGAGGGTCAGGGATATCCGTGCTACCAGCACGACATGATGATGATGTGTGCAGTGTGGCTCAGTGGTAGAGTTTCTGCTCTGCATTCTGTGGTCACTGGTTCAATCTCGAGTGGGGAAGATCACAATATACACTGCTGATGAGACCTAATAAGGTCAAAACAGTTGTCCAGTTTTTCCATATATAGCACCCAAGTGTTAGCTGGATTTTCTGGTTATGGTAATTCAATTTACAATATTCCTTTCTTATATTAGACATTTGGAAAAAAAATTTTATTAATTTATTATTCAGTTTTTATTTTATTTGAATTTTATTTATATATTGTAGTGTACAAAATAACCTAGACCACCTCTATTTTGCAAGTAAATTTTCATATCAATGAGAGGGTGTTGAAAAAGTTGAATAACCTTAATATATTCCCATATTCATCCCTAAGTTACTTTCTGAGTAAAACTCTTGGGAAAGGTGTGAACCTTATCCAGCTATATGATAAATAATATCACTTCTGTTCTTCTACAGTGATAAATTTGGCATTAAATTACCCATGAAGGTTAAACAAAAGAAACCAAACTAATTACTTTATATTATTGTTGAGCTGAGACCAAACTCAAGGTCAGTTAACAGCACTGTTTATATCTATACATCTCCTAGTGGTGGGAGGAAGAGGTAATTGCATATAAATAATTACAGCCCTATCAATTTTTCTATATATATATATTTTTTTTTTTTTTTTTTTTTTTTTTTCAATACTAATGATACCAGGATTTTATTATTCCTACTAAAACTTTACAGTGAAAATAGATCTTATCAGGGATATATCATTTAATACTCAATCCTAAAACATTGAAGTTCTATGATGAAAAATTTTAAAGATTGCAGACTACTGCATAATAAATGTAACAAACTTGTATTTAGATGTAAAAGTAAATTTATATTATCCTGACTGGGGGCCACTGAGGTTCCTACTCTCTATAAAAACAAGGATATGGATTTTTGGATGATTTTTAATGGAAATAACATTTATTTCAGTAATTACTAGTATTATATGATTTATCCAAGAGGAGATTCTTGGAACTTTAGATATTAACAATTAAGGCTTTTTAATTTCTGGAGTAGTGAATTCCCTTTGACCATTTTTGAGTTAAAGGCACCTGATGGGTGCTATGTTTGTGTGTGTGTGTGTGTTTTTTTTTTTTTTTTTTTTTTGTTTTGTTTTTTTTAGGAGAGGAGGATGATAATGGCCCCTTTGACTGAGGGATTTAAAAGGAGTAAACAGAAAAATATGTGAAGATAATAGTTTACAAGCTTACATCATTCATAAAATTCCACCTACTGCAAAAAATCTAGCACATGTTGAAATTAGAATGGGTTAATTTACAGGTATACCTTTTCCTGATTTCTTAATTTTTCTAATACTTCATTGTTTTAACCCTCCCCTTTACTTTCACCTGAAAAATTAATTTTATATAGTTTTTTTTTTTTTTTTTTTTTTTTTTTTTCCCCTCAAAAAAAAATATATTGTAATTCATATCTACTGTTTTTCAACCTCAAATTAAACATGTGAAATCATCTAATGAGATGAAGAGTATGATGATATTCTTTGTCGAAATAAATTTATTATGTCAATTTAAACAGGTTTGAGATTTCTATATTGTGTGTGTGTGTGTGTGTGTAGTGCAATAGTAAATGGGCACAGTGGTCAGAGTTCAAATCCGAGACTAAGCTGTTGGCATTTCTCCATAACACTAATTTCCTTGAGGAAAGGTATATATCCAACTATTCTCCTGCCTATTTTGGGTAAATAGAAGGATAGACTGCTCTTTAACCTTTGCATAGCAACTGGTCTAGAAGAAGGAAAACTCTGACTTTCAAATCTTTCAACCCCTCATTAAAAAAAAAACCCAACTCTATCACATCTAAATCTCAATTCATCTGCCCTGAGCAGAATGTGATAGAGGGGTTTTTTTGTTGTTTGTTTGTTTGTTTTTTTTTTCTTCTCTGAGGAAAGTGGAAATAAATCTGACAGTAATAAAATGTACAATTATAAAAGCACAAGGTCTTCAGAGGATTTTATTAATAGTTTGAATTTTTTGCCAACATTTAAATGTTTCTGTTTTTAAATCATCGTGGCATATGAATTTTTAAATAAAACAGATGAGAAAGTTTTACGTTTTATTTTTGTTGGTGGCATTCTATTCCAAATTTGTGATGTGGATAAATTTTCTAAAATTACAGAAAACATAGTCAAAATAGGTTTGGTTTCTTTGTTTAATGGCATATCAACCTTTTATGTTATTTAATGCCAAACCCATCCTACTAGAGCAGTAGTGGTACTATTTAACCCATAACTGGGAGGATAAGGGGGGTTCATGCCTTTCACAAGATTTGTCTGAAAGTGAACGTAATAGTGCAACTGGAGTTCGAACTTGCTTACTCCAATTCCGCAGTCCATTGCTTTAACCATTACAACATGAGGACCCCACTCCCCCATTCAAAATAGGTTGATATGAATAAAATATGAAAATGGACTGATGTGATGTGTTTTTTTTGGGGGGGTATATCTTCTCTTACAATTATTGCATCTGATTAATTTGAAACAGAAGAGCAACAACGGAAACTAAATGTTAAGAATTTTCGTATGCTCTGATGAACGTTTAACATTAGCAAATGATTCTAACTATGAATAAAAGAATTTGCTTAAGATCTTTTTTGTTTGTTTCATTTTTTGTTTTGTTTTTTTTTCTAATTTAAAAAGTGCGTATGTGGATCGATATTTTTTGTTTTAGAGTTTCAATTATATAGTTTGGTAATAAATATTATGAGTGCTCTCTTACATAATAGATTAGCAAAATCTACTGTTGACATGAACCATGGGTTAGTTTGAATTAGAAATTGTCCTCAGAACCATCAAGTCAACTTGGTATGAGTGACGGCTTATGACCCTAAGATCAATCCGAGACCTTGGATTGGATAGTTTCAGTCATGCAATAGAACGTTTCTGGAGTTTCAAAAAGATGGTTTAAAATCTAATCTGTTAGTGAAAAGCACTTGACTGAAATGATCCAGAATTCCATCTTTGCTCACTAATTCCTCTGCAATGGGCATAGCAAGGGATGAAGTATTGTCGATAATAAAGTAATTGAATTACCATGACAAAAAAGTCCAGCAAGCACTGCATACAACGTACAGAACCACTGGACAGCTGCTTTGATCTTATTAGACCTCATCAGCAGTGTATACCATGATCTCCTCCACTGGAGTTCGAACCAGCCACCACAGAATGCAGAGCTGAAATTTTACCTCTGGTGTACATCACACGTGATGCCAAATTAACTAGTCTCAAGTGGGGTGAGATCACGGTATACACTGCTGATGAGACTTAATAAAGTCAAAACAACTGTCTAGTTGTTCAGTATGTCTCACACAGTGCTTGCCAGAGTTTCTGCTCATAGTAATTCAATTAATAATATATAATTCCACTACCTTATTTTATTTTTTGAATAATGTACATAGAAGAAAATGGTGTCCACATTGTATCGCAGCAACCAACACTCAGAGCCACATTTGCACAGTCAGTTTGGGCTGTAGAATACACAAACTGCATCTCTACAAAGGGGTAACCCCCCTCCAACATGTGTCCTGGATATGACATTAAATAATCTGATGGTGAGGTTCCAGTGATGCTGGAGCTCTGGGGAATGCAGAGCACCTCTACATTGCTATCATTCCCAGGTTCACTCTGGCCCAGAGTGGTAGCACCTGATTTGGGGGGGGGGTCTATCTCTGGGTAAAATAGAACTAAAATGTGTACTTATGCTAAACTGAATTTCTTGAAATAGAACTGTTTTGATATTTAAACTGCATATGTAGTCTAAACTGAATTGTTTGAAATAGAAATATTTTTGAAAATTAAACTGTACTTAGGCTATTGTTTGAAATAGAACTGTTCATTTGTATAAAATGGGTTTGGCATTAAATAACCTACAAAGGTGGATATGCCATAAAACCCAAATGGCCACATAAGGCCATCCAAACAAGAACAAAGATAATGTTCAACAAAACACGAGAAAAGACAGAGGAAGAGCTGGGAAATGAACGACCAACTAGATAATGTAGATATATAATGTATAAAATAAACCTTAAAATGGTGATATCCAATACTAGATACACTCATGAATATGACCAAATGAAGTTTATTTTTCAATTTAGTTCCTTTTGCAGTTGGCACACTTCTGACGATATTGATGTAGTGATTGGTCAAAAGTTATCGAAGTTGGATATGACACACCTGACTTTTGTGATCCATCCTTGTATATAAACAAATAGTTCAAATCTCACCAAAGATTCAGTATAAAAATTAGATAACTTTTCCCATGTTCTTATCTACACTTAAATAATATTCACTTAGTTAGAAACTGAAATACGTGTAAATAAATATGTGCATATTTCCTTTAGTGTTTTCCTCCCAATTCTGGATGAGGGCGGATTCTTCATGATATAGAGGTTTTTGTGCATGTCTGCAACATTGTCATAAGTGAGCAAGTGCCAACGCCAGTCTTTCTATTATGTTCACTTTCAGACAAATGTCCATGGGTAAGGTATTAACTGTCTTATTCCCCTCCCCAGTTAGAAGTTAAATAGTATTACTACTGTTCTTTAAGGGTGCAGTTGGCATTAAATAACCCACAAAGGTTGATATGCCATTAAACCAAGAAACCAAACCACCCAACCTTCCAGTTGTAATTTTAGTTGGTTACATGAAAGTATGTGTCATAGATGTTGCTTTTTGGCATACAAAATATGGATACAAATGTAACCTCTATTATGGGACAGAAATTGTGTATGTGATTTTTGTATGTATTTTTATTTATTTTTTAAACATAGTATTTATATATTGGCTTAAAAAAATGGACTTCTTGGTCTTAAAAGGAATATCTTTTTGGTTCTGTTTATACTAAAGCCGAACTAAAAACTCATTGAACCTTCTTAAACTTGGCTTGAAATTAGTGTAATGAAGTCTTGTTTATTGCTCCTCTGCTTGGTCACCTGACGATTAACCCAATATTCAAAAATTAAAAACTGTTCAAATGAGCTTCACTAAACTCTTCAGAAAAGTTAAATAGTTGCTCTATCAAGAGATTCCACTTGCTCAACTTATAATCTCTTCAAGCCGTATACTTCGTACAAGTTTATAAAATCATTAATTTTATCAACAAAATGAACTTTGCTCAATGAATTACTCTATTAAAAGTTATCAACAACTTATACCTGAAATTGTCTGGAATGTCCTACCTATTTCTATTGCCACAGCTTGATAGATAAGCATTTGAGAAACACAAAATACACACACACACACACACACACACACACACACACACACACACACATATATATAATGTGTGTGTGTGTGTGTGTATTTAATCCAGTAAATCTGGAGTTGGGAACAATTCCATGCAGGATACATAAAATATTCAAAAGTATAATAATAAATTTAAGTAATCCTGGTAGCACCTGATTGGGGGGGGGTCTATCTCTGGGTAAAATAGAATTAAAATGTGTACTTATGCTAAACTGAATTTCTTGAAATAGAACTGTTTTGATATTTAAACTGCATATGTAGTCTAAACTGAATTGTTTGAAATAGAAGTTTTGAAGTTTAACTGTGGACAAAAACTATACTTATACTAAACTGATTTGTAAATAAAATCCAAAGAGCATATTTTTCTCTTCCAAAAAAACAAAGCCTACAATCTGTCACATTTAAGATAATTAAGTTTTTTCCATCCTGTTAAAAATCAATGCTCTAAAAAAATTAACCGGACTTCAGATCAAACAAGAAAATGGATTAAAATAGCTTTCACATTTCCAATCATACTTACAAAAAAACCTTATTTCTTCTATGTAGAAGTAGCTCTTCCAATTCAAGTAAGAATAAGTATCAACTTAATTTTGGCATGTAAAGAAACATCTGGTTTTATCATACTTCAAATTTAACAGGGGAAAAATTTAGTTACAAAAATACATGTGTAAACATTCAAACATTTATATAAAAATAAATTATCTAATTTTGTAATTAAAATGAACTTTTAAAAAAATCTAAAATTGACGTTATATACTGTAAAAATCGCACCCCCCCTTATAATTATAGAGCAAAAATTACTAATATAAATTCAAATTCTTATTCATTTACCGATTTAATGAATCGGTTATTTGTTTTCTGTTTTATTCACTTATTTTTGAAAATAGTCTAAATTTATTTTTATGCCTACATCTCACAATAAAATTACATCTCTGATTTAATAGGTTTTAACAGGATCAAAGTATAACATAATTTGTATCTTTTCTTCCAGACACAAATTACATCTCCATCAAACCAGCTTGGAGCTGTAGATCTTTTCAAAATTTTCTCATTGAATCTTTGGAGTTAAACCTTTTTTTTTTTTTTTTTTTTTTTTTTTTTTTTTCTTCTTCTTTCTTTCAACTTCCAAAAATGTTTGGATAAAACTTTGATTTCTCAAGTATTCATGATATATAATCTCAAGTATAGGATGATTATAAACCAAATAGAAACTCTGTATAATTGAGTTTTTATCCTGTTTTTTATTTGGAATATATTGATATTGCCGTGCATTTTTGTACATTGAACACTGTAAAGATTTTGCAGATTAAAAAACTCATTTAACATTAAATTTTAACCCTTTTAGTCTATTACACCAGTATACTAGTTTTACTTATATATAAATCTTATGTCATTTTTTCCCCCTCACACTATAGCAGTGGTTGAGCAGTGCCGAGATCATGCTAAAACTGCAGATGGTAAAATTAGGCTCAGCAGCTCGGAGCTCAAAGGGTTAATCCTAATTATATATTTTTATTTTTTTCCTTTGTATGTCCTGCCTTTAAATAAATTATTCATTTTGGCCTTTGGCTGCTGGGCTAACTGAATAATTAAGAGTTTTTTTATATATATATATATATATATATATAGCTTGGGGTACATGTCAGTCAAATTCAGCGAAACATTTTGATTTGTATATTTTTTGCTTCAATCTTTCCTTGAGCTGTCCACAAACCCTAAGGATAGTTTAATGGGTAGTAGGTTTGTATTAATTGTTCATTTAATATTTGTAAGCATAATTCTTAGTATTAATTAGGAAAATGTGACTTGAAATATCATTTCAAAAAAATTGAAAACGCACATATTACAGGGTAAGATTTTATGTGTATGACCTACTTGGTAGCCAAGTTATTTATCTATTTCCCTCAAGCCAGACTTCATATACCAAGTATGACATTAAACTGCATCTGGTGGTAAGGTTCCAGTCATCTCTTCATTGCCATTACTCTCAGGTCCACTCTAACCTGAAGTAGTCATACTCATTCGTCCCATCTATGGGTCAAATAGATCTGTTTAAAAACTATTTGTATTAAATAGGAATACTTGAGACCATCTGTATGAAAATTATTTGTATTAAGTTACTTGAATTTATAATTGTTTACTAAGGATTTGTATTAGTTACCTGAAAGCATATAATTGCTTGAAATACTTGAAGCATTGTGTGTAAATTCTTTGTAGCAGAATACTTAAAACCATATAACTGTTTGTAAACAAATGATTATGATTAAAAAAAAAAAAAAGTTATGTATTTAGTTGAAAACAAAAAAGACTAATTTTGCCATTTATTTATATATATATATATATATATATATATATATATATATATATATATATATATATATATATATATATATATATATATATATATATATATATATATATAACACGAGTATTATTGTTGAATAGGAATAATAGTTGAAACCATATAATTGTCTAAATTATTGTATGATATGGTATTTGAAACAATAAAATTGTCTGCAGGCTTGGTATTAAAAATATTTACTTAAAGCTATAATAATTTGCAAATGATTATCAAACCATCTAATTGCTTGCAAACATTCGGTGTTTAAATAACTATGGTTGACATGCTATTAAACCAACCGTTTATAAGAAATATTTGTTTGTAAAAACCCCTTCCAACTCAACCATCTTCCTTCCTCTCTATTGGGCTCTATATTAAACTAAGTAAATACCTAATATTTAATGGATCTGCTTATGCAGCTGAGATTTTTTTTTTTTTTTTTTTTTTTTTTTTAACAACTTTGAATTTTTAAGCAAATTCAACCAGCACCACCCTAGTCTTAAATATATATTGCGAACTTTTCCCTTTTTTTTTTTTTTTTTTTTTTTTTTTCTCCCCACCCCTGCCTTGGTATAAGTCTTAGTACAATTATTCCTTATTTTGATTTCTTTGTTCTGTAGATGATAGAACAAAAAAACTGATCATAATTGGAATCTAATTTTGTAGTTTCTGCATTTGGGAAGTGTTCAGAATAAGGGACAAGCTCATGGGTTTTGCTTCAGCTGGTGCATTTAATAAGTTCTTCACTTAGACACAACAGGGATCCAAATTCAATTTTTACTGAACATATCTTTTGTCACTAACCTGTACCTTCCTTACCGTTATTGAGCCAAGTGAGTTAGTTATTTACTAAGCTTAGCTTATTCCAGCTCCACTCTGACCCAGAGTAAGAGTACCTATGAGAATCTCGTTTATAGGTCCACTAGATCTGTTAAAAAGGATTTGGTTTAGTTGTGTTTTATGGCATATCAACTTTTATTGGTTATTTAATGCCTAATCCTGTAAATTTAATTTGTAAATGAATAGTTGGTAACATTTTTAATCAAGCCAGTGCTTATTTGTTTGCACACAGTTAAATGGTTTCAAATATTGCTATCTAACACAAAGAGTTCTATTTGAACACGGTTAAATAGTTTCAAGTATTGCTATTCAAAACTAATAATTCCAGTCAACATCATTTATTTATTTGCACACAGTTAATTGGTTTCAAACACCACTAATACCAATAATTCAATTTAATATCTTTTGTTTGCACACTGTTAAATGGTTTCAAGTAGAATTAATGGTTAAATATTTCTATTTGACTTATCGATGGCACCCTAATAGGTACTACCAATCTAGGCTTTAGTGGACCCTGGAAGTAATGGCAATAAAGGGGCACTCTACATTCCCCAATGCTCCAAGACTTGGACCCTCACCATCAGATGGTTTGTTGTCATATCTAGGACACATGTTGGGTAGGGTCCTACTCCTCTGCAGTGAAGCATTTGGCATATTCTACAGCCTCAGCTGACAGGGCTGTAAAAATTATTATTCAATAGAACCATGCACAAAAAATGAGTTGACTTGCCATTAAAATCACTTGATCAATAAGCTTCACTTAGTTGTGGTATTAAGCTGGAAGTATGTAGCACCTAGTGAGAGCAAGACTCGCTATAGTTTGCAAATCCAGCCCGTTTACAATCACACCACATGATGAATAACATAAAGAAAGCAACTAAAAGAAAATAGCAGCCAAATATCCACTGGATGTATTTTACTATTATATATAAAAACGCAGGTTATTTAAAAGAATTTGATATTTGACTTATACAGGGTGTATCAGAAAAAGTGGTGTTTTGTTTTTAATCTAATAATTTGACCAATTCTCATTTGAATGATCTCAAATGTTGACAGCATGTGTAGAAATAAGTAGGAAGTTTTTAATGTGTAAAGGCTCTTTGTCTTACAGTGAATGGCATTTCCATTCCTGGAAAGAAAAAGAAAAAAAACTATAGTTGTTTTAACACATGGTGTTAAAATTTGAGAACATATGAACGGGACTTGATCAAGTTATTAGATTAGAAACCTCATTTTTCTGCAACTCTAAAAAAAAATAAAATAAAAGTGTGTGTGTGTGTATATATATATATATATATATATATATATATTATCTCTTAAAATAAACTTTTAATTTTTCAGTGATGGCAACCAAATGTCTTTGATATAGTGAGATGGAATCTTACATTTACTAAATCTTCTTGAACTTCATCATTCTTCAGTTTATAAAATTTTTACTTAGCAATTGTTGGTCTTTAAGGTACAAGGAAAATTTAACTATCGACCAGCCAGAAGTAAACCAACATTTCTACCATATCTTGGAAGTCAGGTATGTAATCAGTATTTGACTTATGATTGGTATCCTGATATATTTACAAAGACTGAAATTCCTGACTTTTGAATAAACTTGTTAATTTACATGTTACTACCCAGCACTTATTTTTAGCAGTATACTCACTGTACATTTTGTGGGATCTCAGTTTACATTGACTTTTTTTTTTTTTTTCTTTTTTTTTTTTCTTTTTTTTTTTTTTTTTTTTTTTTTGTCATCCAAATTCTCAATATAATGGAGATAATTACAAAATGCTAATTAGAATTCTCCACTCCCTCTTGAATTAAAGCATTAATATCATCATCGACTTTAAAGATAAGATAAACCACTTAACGAATTATTTTGTGAAGGCCAAATATGAAAAGTTTAAGTTTTCAAAGTTCTATTTCTTCAATGAGATGTTGAGGTTGATTTGAAAATCTTGCATGTGCTATTGATAAAATCTCTTTGATTCAATATTTGTATCGGTAGATGAATCACAATCTACGTTTTATACACTAAGTGTCTCTGAAATGCACTTATCATTGTAGAAAATGAAATATCTGACAACTTAAAGTCCTGGATGTGGCTGTTTGCATTTCTCTTTGTGCTCATGCCTTTGAGAAAGGCATTAAACTATTTGTTCTCTCTCGGCTAAGCCCAGTCAGTGGGAGCTGTAGAATACCTTGACTGCATCTCTGCAGGGGGTGGGGGGGTAAGACTCTCTCATGAGTGTCCTAGATATGACAAACAATCTGATGGTGAGTCTCCACTCTCCAAGATTTGGGGGATGTGAAGTACCTCTTCATTGCCATTGCTCCCAGCTGCACTCTGACCTGGAGTGGTAGCACCTGATAGGGTCCTATCTATGGATCAAATAGAATAGTGTGCAAACAAATGACTAATGTTAAATTGTGACTCTTATATAGCAGTGGCTTATTGAGTCGAGTGTTCACCAATGGTCTAGGAGACCAGGGTTCTATCCCAGGTCGAGTCATACCAAAGACTCAAAAAATGGTACTTGATGCCGCCTTGCTTAACACTCAGCATTATAAGCTAAGGATCAAGGGTAAAGTGAAGCAATACTGGGAATGCATTAGCACTCTCCCATATACCTTGGTGTAGTAGTCATTGAAAAGGGAGCCTTCGGGTCACCCTTCGACTAAGGTCGTTAACTTTACATGCTTAAAACCATTTAACTGTATGCAAAATGAGCTCAGGCTTGTTCAAGAAAATTATCTGCAAAATTTGTATACAAATTATATGTATAAAGATTGGGCTTTGAATACCCTACAATGATTGATAGTCCATGAAACTGAACCAAACCAAACTCTCCCAGCTATGAGTAAATTGTTGGGCTGACTGTGTTCTTTAGTTTTGGTAAGGTAACTGGTCCTGAAGGGAAGCTGAATTCAAACCAGTTTAATACTGCTTAAAAAATGACTGGTCATATCCTGATTATTGTGAACGGGTTGGCTAAATACTGTGAATCTGTTGGGTCTTTGTATGTCCAGTTGATTATAAAGTTGCTTATAGCTATGTCCAATTGTATCATAACTATAGTAAATTTCATATACATTCATTTATATTTCATGAATTCAGATTATTCAATTCTCTGAAATGCATAGATCATTTTATGTCTCAATAGCAATGCCAACATATGCATAGGAAAGACATGGACTGTTATTGATATAGTTCCATATTGCCAGTAACCTAATCTGATAAAATAAAACAGGAACTCTAAGCTTTAGCAGTATGAGTACTATTGTTTGGCTGCTCCACTTAGGCTTTAATGAAACACCTGGAGAAAAAAATCTATATGGGGGAACCACACAAAGATGCTGCATGCTGTTTTGAACAAAATCCTAGAAGCAGCACCCCCCAACACACATACACACAAAACAGCACCTGTCTAACTGCTTACATTCCACTTTTACAAATCATCCAAGTAAAACTAACAAAATGTCTGGCACCCCTGAAGAAGCCAAGACAAACTCATGAGCTCCGACACATGACACACTAGTATCGACTGACAAGTTTCATGCAGACACTGGATCCCATCTAGAGACCTTAACATGAGCAATAGCTGATGGGGACAGATAGCAAGAGTCAAGCAAATCTGTGTCATCAGTGAGTTATGGCTTATATAAATTCATTCATTTATGCATGTGTGTTATTCTTGTTGGATTTTTTTTTATATTTAGTATTCATATTTCCAAAAAGCATATTGTCCTGTCAACAGGACTTGGAATATGCCAACTGTACCCCAACCCAGTAGAATGGTACCCCAACCCACAAGATTGTCCTGGATATGACTTTAAACTTCATCTGATGGTGAGGCTCCACTCCTAAAGCTTTGGGGAACATAGTCACTTCATTTCAAGTTCACTCTGACATAATAGTACCTGTTAGGTTCCCATCTATTCATGGATCAAAAATAGACCCATTTAAAAATTATTTCTATTCTAAAGGACATTTGTATTAAAAAATAACCCTTAAGCAACTTCACATGTAAATATACATATAATTCTTTAACCTGTGGACATAAATTAACCCCAGAAGAGTAGACCTGTTAAAATCAATCAAAGCAGCTTAAGTCTCCTTTTGAACTTTTAATAAATGACTTTTTCTTTTCTTTTTTTTTTTTCTTTTAATCTATTTCTGTGTTGATATTTACCAAGTTGAGCATTTTTACTGCCAGGATCGATGGGTGATAGGGATAGATGGAGAGAGTGAGAGAGCTATGCTGTCTGTGTGACTTGGATAACTGTCATATGCAAATATCAAATTTTATACTAAATTCCATTTGTTGGTCTATATTTCCTATTGATTGGGTTAGTTTTGTTGAGAAGCTTCTTGTTATTGACACCAAAACTGATTACTTTTTTTTTTTTTTTTTTTTTTTTTTTTTCTTTTTCTTTTAATACCACCATATTTTTTCACTTAGTTTATTTCCATGGAAACCTGTTTAGGTCAATGATATCAGTCCTTTTTATACTTTGTAAGTTCAGAAAGAGATTCAGACTTGGGATTATCAGGATTGGAAAAAGACAATCTTTGCCCATGTGTTTTCCAGATTGCTTTATAAGATACCACATGGTCAGATATTAGACCATAATCATGTTTGTTTGTTTTTGTTTTTTTTTTTACCTCCTGCTTCACCCAAATATATTCAATGTGAGGGCAAGATGCAACTTTAATATATATTCCTTAAAAATTTGGGATTTTATGTGATATACCCTCACCCCTAAAATTAGAAAAATTTCTAAAATAGTTCTTTTTAGAAGTATCAATAAATAAATAAATAAATAAAAAGTTGGATAAACCTATTGAGATTTCCTATACAAAAAGCTCATAAAAATGCATGTGCAAGAAACCTGATTATCTAGAAAATGGTGTGCCTTGAATTGCTTACGACTTGTAAGAACATAGAGAACATTGTAAAAGCAATTAAAGGTACTTTCAAAAGAAATTGAAAAGGATTTTTTGAACTAATTGCTTTTCCTGATATTTCTATCTAATATTAATTTTCAAAAAATTCCATTTTGACCTAGAGATGGGACCCTAACATGTACTACCACCAAGTTACTGGGTTGGGAGTAATGGCAAAAAAAAAATGAATCCCTAGAGTTGGAATCTCACCACCAGATACAGTTTAATATCATATTAGGGACACTTCGTGTGGTAGAGGGCCTGACTAATAAAACAACTTTTAGGCAAAATTCAACTTTATTCATCAACATAATCTTCTAGGGTGATATACTGATTCCAACACTCTTCAAACAATTCAGTGTTTTGTTTTGGATTTTTTTTCCCCCTTAAAATATGCCTCACTTTCCAATATCATTTCTTTATTGGAGCCAAATCTCTTTTCTCTGGGGCATTCTTTTGAGGTCTGCAAACAGCCAGTAGTTGCTGAGGGCCAGATCCAAAGGATAGGGTGGGTGTGGGAACAATTCAAAATGCAAGTTGTAGTTTTGCCATCATTGCAATAGACCTGTGATATGGTGGATTGTCTTTGTGAAAGAGAACTTTTTTTTCTTCATTTATGGTTGTTTGTTTTTGTTTTTTTTTTTTTCTTTCAAATGCACCAATAATGCTATATAATATTCACTATTGATGGTTCTTCCTTTCTCAAGGTAATCACTGAACAAAATACCTTGCGCATCCCAAAACCTTGCCTGCTGATGTTTGCATCTTTGGTCGCTTTGGCCAGCTCTCATCTGCTGCTGTCCACTCAGCTGACTGCCAATTTGACTCCGGAGTGAAGTGGTGGATCCTTGTTTCATCCATTGTCACATATTTACTCAAACTCTTTTTTTGTTGTGTTGAAACAGTCACCAACAACACTCTGAATCATTGACTGCGTTGTTGTTTTTGATCAACTGTGAGCAAACGCAGCACACACTTTGAACACAGCTTTCTCATTGACAAATGCTCATGCAAAATGGCGAATACTCTGCCTTCTGATATCTTCAACTCCTCTGTTATCTCACACAACTTCAATTTACGATCAGTCAAAACGAGTTTGGAGTTTTTTTGGTGTTTTCCAGGAAAACTGCTGAATTTGGGCAACCTGAATGTTCACCATCATTTGTCTGTATGACCCTGTTTAAAGTTGGCATACCACTTCTTAACTGTTGTTTCCAATAGAGCAGAGTCCAAATAACACTTATCAAGTCATAACAGTATTTTTTCCCGATCAGAAAGCAATGCTTTATCAACACACAAAATTCAGATTTTTCCATTGATTTTGAAAATTTGCAACAGTAGCTTCACTTAATTAGTTTACAAATTACAGTTATCTGATTGGGCTCAAATTTTGACATGTGCCATTTAAAGGTTAGTACTTCATAAAAATCATATGGATTTTTTTTATCAGTGGTGACACCTATGTCTGGTCTGGGACTTATTGAGTGATGTGGGCGATCTTCATAAGATAGACGTTCTTTTCATTTTCATAAATGTTTAGGTTAAAAATAAATTGAAATGTGAAACTGATTTTTAAAAAAATTAGATCATTGTTACTTATTAAGCTTAACTTGATTTAACATGAAACCTAAAATATGGGGCACCCAGTGAGTATCGAACTCACTCTAGCACACTCATGTACTGGATGAAATAAACTTATCTTCAAGCCATCCCCTGGCTTAAGAGATAATATCAGGTTTATTACCTGAAGTGCCTCAAAAGAAAAATACTGACAGAACTTTACTATTTTTGATACCTTTTTACTCATGAACTCTTAAAAAGCTGATCTTGTGTCAAACCCTGCTTTTAGCAAAAAGATCTAGTAAACAAAACGAGTAATGGTCTGCTAGTCTAATTTGTTAACCACAAGACCACTCAAAATGCTTGCTCTCACTTCTACTGTTGCTTAATTACTTGTTCATGCATGAAGCCTCTTACAAGATTTGCAGTGACTCCTAACAATTTCATGAATGAAGAATTCAATATCAATCTCATTATAGTGAAGTGAGCCACTCTTAAAAGAAGTCTTCTCAACATGGTTTTAAGGAGGTTCTTCATTTAAAGAAAATAATTTTCTGTTCTGATTGTAAGTGGTAATAACCTTTTTGTTTGTTTGCTCTTCAAGGCTAATGGCGGCAAGATCAAGATTTGTTAATCTCCTCAAATGTGACTATTAATTCTTAATGCCTTCACTTATTGCTTGATTAGATTCATTAAGCTTAATTTCTATTACAGCTCTTCTGCCTCTCACTGCTAAGTTCAACATAATAGTCAACTAAATTATTCCATCTAGTGTGTGTATAAGTATGAAGGGGTGTCGCCATGGTGTTGTGGTTAACATGCTAAACTGTGACCACATAGTATGAAAGTACAAACTCTTGTCATGATATTACATTCACTTTTAGACTAATACTCTTGAGAAAGGTATGAACTTCTCAGTTTTGGGTCTTTCTTCATGGATGGCTTTGGCATTAGATAGCTCACAAAGGTTAATATGCCATTTATCAAAGAAACCCATGTCTGTCTGTCTGGCTTTATTTTATTTGTATAATTTTTTTCTGTGTGTGTGTATGTATGTATATATATATATATATATATATATATATATATATATATATGTTTGCACCTGAATCAATATAATTTTCCTGTATGTTGACGTTTAAGACAGTTGTATTTATTTGCCACTTTAGTGAGCATGACCTTAATTTTCTTTTTTCTTTTTCTTTTCTTTTTTTTTTTTTTTTTTTTTTTTTTTTTAATTTTCCCTCCAAGATAAAGCAGTTCTTGTAGAAAAGCATTGAACTTTAAATAATGTCAAGCAAATGTAACATGTATGACTTTATCTCTTTTTCCTCTTGCTTGCATTTAAAAAGTCACTTCTTAGGTTTGGTTGTGTGAACTACATTATTATTGTTATTTCTAGTGTGGAAAATTAATCATGAAATTTCTCTTGTATTTATTTATGGAATGCCCTGTGTAAACAATATATTACAGAAATTCTCATATAATATTGCCTATAATAAAAAAAAAAGTGCACCTTGACAAATTTCTTGTTAATTTTCTTCTAATCTAAGGAAGTGAAGATTTCATTTTGAGTCAACATTACATAACCAAATCAGATGTTATTTGGTATTATTTGATTGCAAACTCTACAGCCGTGGTTCTTAACTGGGGCCCTTATAGCCTCTCGGAGACCCTGGTAAATTTTGGGGTCTATAAAAAAAGAAGGGTGGCAAATTCAGTGAAAGAAGCCAGTGCTACAACAACCTTAATTTTTATGTGCATCTGTTTAGAACTTTTTGGTCAAAATAAATTTAATTTTACAAGTTTAGTTTTTAAAACCAGCAGTTTTGAAGTTTATATGGAGAAATGTCAATGTTAATTTGTTCTAGAAATAGTACAATGAGCTTTAGTTCATGTAAACGACTAGTAGAGGACTCATAAAAAAAAAACATCTATAAAAAATATTAGCACAGATTACACTGACTCTCTTGCCATCCGTCCCTATCACTTATCGCTCTTGATAAGTTCTCTAGCTGATTGGTTGGCTAACAGTGGTGTGTCCATGTGTGGGAGTCCATAGGAAAAGGTCGCCTATGAGTTCATCCTTACTTCTCCATCAGTGCCCAGCATGTCTTGTTCATCTTGCATAAAGGGTTTGAGATGGAAGGTAAGTGGGCATACAGCTGCTATTTTGTTGGGTGCTGCTTCCAGGATTTGTTCAAAACAGCTCAAAGCATCCTTGTGTAGTTGCCATCTAGGTTTTTTTTTTTTTTTTTTTTTTTTCCTCTAGGGATTGTGTTAAAATGCAGGTAGTGCAACCATTCATTAGTACAGACTCTGCTACAGCTTGGAAGAATTCCTGTTTTATTTTATCAGATCTAACTTCCATATGGCTATTAATCATTACCGAGGTACATGAAATGGTCTAGTAATTGGATGTTGAGATAAGTCTTAAATCTATGTAATTTTAATTTTGATTTCAGGGTTTTAATGCTGTAGATTTTGGTGATTATGATACCTAATGATATGTTTTCTTTGTATAATGTTCCTTAATAAAATCCTGGTATCTTTAGTTTAGAAGAAAATTAGCTTTTTGCAAAAACTGAAATTGGTCCATATATATGGTCAATTGTCTCTATATGACATGATATAGATATATCACATAACATCAAGACTTCTTATTAAAACAATATAATTAGAATGCTCATAAATTGGTTATAATTTTTTTTTTTTTTTCTTTTAATTATTGCTAGACAAAAAAATAATCATCTAAATGCCATGAAACATGAATTTGGTACTTGAGATATTTTATTTCAAGAAAAATGTATTTTCTATTTTATAACTCTATCAGACACACACATGTAACATATGTCCTGGGTATAACACGAAACTTGGTCTGGAGCTTTAAGGAATGTGGTGTACCCCTTTATTGCCATTACTGCCAGGCCCTCTTTGACCCCAAGTAATAGTACCTGTTAGGGTCCCATTTATGAGTCAAATAGAAACGTAATTATTTACTAAGGATTATTATTGTTATTTGAAATCATACAGCAATGTGCTATTTATTTTGCATAGGAATTTTTGGAAAATGAAATTACTAAAATTATTTTTAGTGTATGCAAACAAATGAGCTCTAACATTTTGTTGAAAATAAAGTTCGGCTCATTGGCCCAGTAGGTAGAGTGTTCGCCAATGGTCCGGGAGATCTGGGTTCAATCCCATGTTGCGTCATACCAAAGACTTCAAAAATGGTACTTGATACCTCTTTGCTTAACACTCGGAAATATAAGGTACTTATCAAGGGTAAAGTGGAGAAATCCAAGGAAAGGAGTAGCACCCTTCCCGACACCTTGGTGTAGTAGCTATTGAAAAGGGAGCTTTCAGGTTGCCCTTGACTACGGTCGCCAACAACAACAAACTAGTCAATTACAAATCTTAAATATTTGTGTGAAAACAGGATCTGACATTAAATAACCTACAAGGGTTAACATGTCATAAAAAAACCAACCAACAGAGCATCCACATATATATATATATATATATATATATATATATATATATATGCCCATACGTGTACTTTTGGCAGGTTAATGTTCACAAGGGCAGTGGGATGCTTTATATGAAGATTATTGATGATTGATAATTTATGTTCAGCACAAATATAATCCACACAATCATCATTCAGTGTTGCAAATTGGATTGAAAATTTCTTTATTAAAACAAAGTGCTCTTAGAGAATAAAGTCTTGCTATACTGTGGCTTTTTACCGAGTCATAGATACAGTCACCCCAAAATATACATATACCAATTTTTGGTTTTTGCAAAAACCAAAGATACCAGGATTTTATTTCTATTGGAACATTATACAATCAAAATAACCAACTCTACAGTATTAGCTTCCTGTGTCTGTGTTTTTTTTTTTTTACATATATGAATTTCCCACCCAGTGCTTAATAGGAAGTAGAACTATTTCATATTCACAGTTTAGTTTATAACTGTGTTTCATGCTGTTTGCAATTTTCAAATCTGCAACCATTTTGTTTTTCTTGTATCTGAATGGTTTGAAAATTGCAAGCAGCATGAAACTGGCTTAGAAGTCTAACCGATGAAGAAAAAAGTGTGCGTGTGTGTTAGAAATCCAAAATTTCCTCCCCAAATGTTTATCTACAGTGGCTGACAGGTTAATTCTTTTAACCCCTTACCAACAGGGAGGAGGGGATCAAATGCATCCCCATCACCAGGCATGCAGGCTTAGAGCCATAATCTACATCCTTTGCATACCAGAACCTAAGAAATAGCAAGATACTTCAAATTATGAATAATACAAGGTTGGTTTCATTGATGGCTGGTACAGCAGTTTTTTTGGGGGGAGGGGGTTATTATCTTGGTTCTTTCACTAATGCATGAAAAGTGGGTGCACTTGAGATTGGTAGGCAAGAGATTAATGAACAATTTTACCATACCTGCCATTAATGAAACTACCTTTTGTATTTGAAGTATCTTGCTGTTTCTAATGTTCTAGTATGCAAAGGATGGAGATTATGGTTTTCAGTCTGAGGATACATTTGATACTCCTACTCCCTGTAGGTGAGGGGTTAAAGGAATTAACCAGTCAGCCACTGTAGATAAACAATTGGAGAAAAATTTTGTTTATGATAGGCACACAAAGTGTGTGTGAGTGAGTGAATGAATTCATTCAGTGGTTTGGCTTCTAAGACAGTTTCCCATTGCTTGCAATTTTCAAACCATTGGTGCTTAGAATAAGAAAAGTAAAATGGTTGCCAATTTGAACATTGCAAACGGCATGAAACACACTTATAACCTAAACTAGTGAATATAAAAACATTTCTATTTCCTATTGAGCACTCAAAAAAAAACGTATTGGAATATGTATCACTATTACTTATATATAACTGTAATATTCGACGCATGACTCCAGTCAGTTATCTCTTTATAATGTCCGACCCCATTTTTGACTATTAACAATGGCAAAACTGGTACTTCCGGTGTCTTAAAAACTCGAGAACCATATTACATGTATATACACATGTGTGTTATTAAAGTATCTTCAATGGTATCTTTTAAATGCATTAAGGATTTTAAATTGAAAAAAATACTCGATTATCTCTACTATCAAAAAGAAGAAAAAAAATTTCCTTTTCAAAAACTGTCACTTATGCAAGTAGAACTTCCATTAGAAAATATTTTCTATGATAAGAATTCAACTGCAAGAACCATCTCTTTTTATAGTCTGGTCTGTTTCTTTTTCATCCAATGTAAACTTAATCTATTCTAAATCTGGTATTGCTTCACTTAATCCTCCTTAATCTAAATGGCTTATTTGTCTTTGGTGTTAAGAAAAATGAAGTGTTCTGATGGAGGGTGACAAAGAAGTGGATGCATCAGAAAATTGCACTAAACGGGTGTGAAGTTTTCAGTGAATTAATGACTCTAAATCCTATCAAATTAATCAGTTGACAATAAAACCATTTAATCTTTTAAGCCACACTAATTTCATTATTTTCTTTTTATTCTTTTTAATGTAGTTTAATGTTTATTTTTGTCTTAAACATTTTTCAATCTAATCACTTACAAATTGAACAGTATCCTTGATGCTTCACTATAGAATAGTGCTTAGCAAACCAGTCCTGTAGACTATTATTACTTTACTGCCTCGTTGAGTGGGTCTTAGAATGTTCTGACTGTATTTCCTGCAGGTGGGTAAAACCCTCTCCCAAAAGAGATGTCCTGGGTATGATAGGAAACTGCGTCTAATGGTGAGGCTGCAGATCTAGAAAGTGAAGAGTACTCATTCATTACCATTACTTCCAGGTCCACTTTGACCTGGAGTGGTAGTACTTGTTAGGGTCTCATCTATAGATCAAATAGATCTATTTAAAAATTATTCATATGCAAAAAGGAAAAAAAAAATCTTAAGAAACTACACAAATGTAAATATGAATGTACAATGAACATGAATCCCTTACTTGTCCACCTGAAATAACTCTAGATAGGTTGACATGTGATTAAAATTCATGTCATGAGTAGAAGACACAAGGACAATTTTAAACAGTAAATTTAGTTTTGAAATCAAAGTTTTCTTTCTCCTATACTGGTTGCTTAAGTAAGGCTGAAGAAGTCGGTCTACCTTACTATTTTCCTATAGCTGGGCGGCATTCAATGTAAAATGCAACACTGCTTCATCCATGATTTTAACTTGAGTCTCTGCAATAATTTTTACACTGATAATAAAGCATAGATTTTGATTCATCTTTTGATAGTGTTTACCCATAGCTTGGGAGACTAAGGTTCAGTCCCAGGTTCCATCATACCAAAGACTAAAAAAAAAATGGTACTCGATACCTCCTTGCTTAACACTCGGCATAATAAGGTACATATCAAGGGTAAAGTAGAGCAATCCAGGGGAAGAAGTAGCACCATCCCCTACACCTCGGTGTAGTAGCTATTGAAAAGGGAGCCTTAGTCGCCAACTTTATTTTACTTACTTATTGATAGAAGTATTGAATCTTGAAGTAGAGATTCTATTGCTAGCATATATGCATGAGAAGGATTTTTCTCAAATTTTAAGTTTACTCCTACCTTTCATTTAAGAAATAGAAGTTTTGGAATTTATAAACTTTTTATTTTTGACCTTCACAAAATAAATTATTTATTTTATTTCTTGTCTGGTCTTGTCTTTAATGTTAATTGAAGTTTTTTTTCCCCTCCCCTGCCCACTTCTGCTAATGGTTATTAATTCTGGGTTTGCTGTGTTGCTGAATGCGACTCTTTCATTTCTCACAGTCAAGCCGCTGGACAACTGTAACAATTTCAAATATGATCATTTTCAGTTGGAGGAAGGGAATTGCAGTTTTCAATCTTGCCAATTCCTCAAAATCCCTGAAGAAAATTAGATTTCTTATTGGAAGTTAAGATGTGAACACTTCCATAACTGTAATTAAACTTGGTCAAAGTATAAAATGTTTTCTCTAATTATTTATTTTGACTTGTATTTTCAACTTTTTAATTTTACTAGCTTTTTATTGCATCATACTTGTCATTACTTATATCACAACAAGCAATTCAGTCAAAGTTTAGACTATGCTGACTGTATCTCCTGCAAAATTAGGTTAGTTACATATTTCTCTGTCACTAGTTGCTCCTGTTCAAGCCCAGGTAAAATGCCATGACAGCAAATACTGATTTTTAAGGAAGGCTGGCCTTTCCCACTTAAATGATTGGCAAAACAAAAGTTTCCCATGTTTGACCTTGTACTCTTCTTTGTACTAAATTAAACTTTATTTCAATATGTTATATATAGAAATGTGTGGCCTCCCAGCACAAGTATTTAAATTTTTAAATGTTATAGAATATATTAAGACTAAAAAAACTTAAGTGGAATGTATATAAAATGTTTTTATTTTAATTGATTTGTATATAAATTATAAGATTGCATTTCATTTATTTGAGAATAAAACAATATTAGAAATCAATTACACCAAAAAAAATGATTTATTGAACTTGGTTTTGTTAAAACCAGTATGCAAATTATCCACACCATATACTATGTAAACCTTTTTCCTAATGATATATAACACATTGCAGATTAATAACAAGGGCTGTTTTGAGGCTGACTAGACTCTGCTAGACTTGAATAGGCATTGTTAATAAAATGCTAATTAAGGTTGAATAACTATTATTTAAGAATCATTGAGTATGTAACGTAAATGACTAAGGGAATTGCAGTGTTGGTGATAGTTTCATTTACAAACACATAATCTCTATAATAAGATATATATAATTGAATTAAAAATGCCCAGTGTATCATCTTGGGCAAAAAAGCATTTTATGTAAGTTAATATTATTTTGATTCTTCTATCATTTGCTATCAAAAATAAATTTTTCACTTTAGAAATAGGATTTATATTGTTTCAGGAGTGGTATTAAATTTTTAACTGACCTCTTGTTAAAAAAAAAAAATTGATTCCAACAAATAATTTTGGGTCTTTTCAGAATATGAAGACCAGTAAAAAGAAAGAAAGAAAAAAAAATCTTTTTTAGTAGACAGGATTGAAACGAATTAACTTCCTTATTTTATTAGCTTGCCCAATCTTATAGTCAGCAAGTTTTAAAGGCATATACTTTTCAGATTTAGTGTAAGAGAGAAACAGTTGGTTTTGAATAACAACTTAATTAAATGTAGATATAGCAAGGTTTTTTGTTTTTTGTTTTCCTAATACAAAAATAAAGATGTGATGTACAAGAGAAACAAAACACTTCCATTACTTCGTTAAATTCTGTGGTATGTACCAATAATATAAAAATGCTTTATCCAGAATTATAAAAAGAATGGTTTGTAATAGAATGTCACAAAGAAGTTCAAATTTTTAAAGTTCTCTGAAGTATGTCCTATGAAGTCTAAGTGCATTGTTTTGAGTGAAATGTTTCAATTTACAAATTAGTTATATCTTATGTTTGTACTGAGAGGATAATAATGAAATCTGTTTATTTCGTGACTTTTCAGTCATGTATTAGTTTACTAATGCCCGATTTAAAGTTTTTGAGGTCACATGATTGGTGATTTATTTAAATTTGGGTTCTTAGTTGCTGTCTTGTCATGGCACGCACATGTGGTTCAGCCTCCATAAGAGTTGCATTAAAAAATTTTGAATATTTAAAGTTTGTCAACTTTTTAAAATTACTTCATGTGTGTTTTAAAGGAAATCTACTTGGCTTCATTATCAATTATTTTGATAGAAAATGTCTACACATGACATTTGTTTTGGCATCAAACAAAGTATATGAAAAGCAGACAAGATCAACCTATCCTGCATACTTATATATTCAACATTCAAGGGAACAAGCAGCTGCTTGTAACTGTCCATATTCCTTAATTTTTCTTAGAGGAGATATATATATATATATATATATATATATATATATATATATCTTTTACTTTTGGGGATTTTTTTTTTTTACCTTGGGCAAAAGTTTTGAATCACTCCTAATATTCTAATGCAAGTAGACAGTTTGAGTCAGAAAGCTTAATTCATAGATCATTAAAGATATACTTTCGTTTGAAGAGTTCACAAAAGATTACTTGATATCCCTCAGATGGCAAAGTAAATTTAGGAAAAAGCTTTTTAACTGCAATTATAGTCAGCTTTGCCAATGTCTGCCGGTGCCTATTATTGTTATTTGTTGCTATATGCACACACTGTACAAAAATTTCATCTACACCCTTGGTAGCAAGTAGTATCAATTTTATTTTAATTGATTTGTATATAAGATAAAAAAATTGTCATATTGATAATGGCATAATTCTTATTATATTTACCAACCCCTCCACTCAGGCAGGATATGACACACGGTCAATTTTTAAGCGGAGTTTAACTGGTTTGAATTCGGTTTTCCTTCTCCTAGACTAGTTGCCTTACCTAGGCTAAAGAGCCCAGTCTGCCCTACTATTTACCCATAGCTGGAGGGAGAATAATTGGATTCATACCTTTCTGAAGGGTATTAGTGCTATGTGAAATGCAATCAGTCTCGTCCAGGATTTGAACTCGTGTCGCCATGTCCATTTCCTACGACGCTAACCATTACACCACGGGCACCTCCAAATGGCATAATTCTTATGCTGAGATTGTAAATTGATTGAAAGAATCCAGAGTCAGGTATTCTCCTATAGTACATGGGATTCCTTTGTTTATCAATACAGGTTTCCAGTTTAAAAACTAGTTATTTGAACTATGAAGAACAGTCTCTTGATTTTCCAATCTAACTTAAGCTCGTCATCTCATCTTGTAATTTGAATTAACATCATTGAATTAAGGATTCATTATTAAGATCATGTACAGTTACTTTGCACATAAATTTCATGGACTGACATATCTAGTCGGTTAATTCAAACCTATTTGGAAAGTTTTGAACAAAGAATTATACAAAGAGACTGCATTTTAATCTCGCATTCCGTTGATGTAATGAAAAACCAACAAGGTTTAGTGGTGTTGTCAAATATTGCTGGGATACTGTAGTTTAGTGGTAAGGAAGCTTTTGCATGTCTAGATGGTATTATATAATAGAGGTAATTTTTCTATTAGGCATATTTTATTAAAGAATAGACAACTCAAGCTTGTACTTTTTATAAACTTTTTTTGTCTCTGTATAAAATGAGTCTTAGAACTGTCCAAAGTTTATAATGTTCAGAGGTGAATAAATTCCTAAAGTATTTATTTTTATTTATTTCAGTAGGGCTTAAAATATGCTGACTACCAGATGAGTAAGCCTCTCCCCCACCCCACCCCAAAAAAGAGGGTATCTTGAGTATAACTCTTAAATGCATCTGATGGTGAGAGGCTAGTTCTGTAGAATATGGAATACTCCATCATTCCACCCAGTACCATTCTGAATCGGAATGGTTGTATTTGTTAGTGTTCAATCTCTAAGTCAAAGATGTTTGAAAATTATTTGTGCCAGATAAGGATATCAGAAACCATGTAAATTTGCAAAAAATTATTACTTAAAACCATATAATTACTTGCAAATTATTGGTGCTCAATAGGAATATTTGAAACCATATAACTGTACAAACAAATGATCATTAAATAGAAATAGTTACTTTAAGCTATATAATTGTGTATAATTAATTAGTATTTGTAAGAACACTTGAAACTGTAAATTATTTGTTGTACATCAGAATATTTGATACATATAATTGTGTGCAAGCAAATGATTATTATAGACAATTAATAATAATAAAGATTGCAATGACACATTAAAAAGATAGTTATACATTGTCAAACATTTACAAATGAGTAAAATTTTGGTAAAAACAAGGATTGATATGACATTGAATAAAACAAATCAAACCTAAATTATCAGAATTGGATGCAAAAAAATGGTTTAATATTTTAGGTATCCCCATCTATTACTAAGTCCAATTGCATGAAAAACCATATATTTGCTTGAATGATTAGTATGAAATAGAAATACTTGAAACTTTATAAGTGAGTGCAAATTATTTGTATCATTGGCCTAGTGGGTAGAGTGTTTGCCAATGGTCCGGGAGACCTGGGTTCAATCCCAGTTCGAGTCATACCAAAGACTGTAAAAATGGCACTTGGTACCTCCTTGCTTAACACTCAGCAATATGAGGTACATATCAAGAGTAAAGTGGAACAATCCAGGGAAAGGTGTAGCGCCCTCCCCTACACCTCTGTCTAGTAGCTATTGAAAAAGGAGCCTTTGGGTTACCCTCGACTACAGTTGCCAACATATATAATAACAACTGATGATTGATAAATAAAAGTGCAAATAACAAAGAATGCAGTGGAAAATAGAAATAGTTATGATTATAATCAAACATTGACAAGTGAATCAAATTTCTCTGTTAAATAACCCAAAACGAGTTGCTTAACCAAAACCCAACCTTCCCCCATTAGTGGCTATTGTCCCCCACCCCCAAAAATGTGACAAGTTAGTTGATTATAAAATTTTTAAGATTTCCCTCTCTATTGAGTATTGATGTCATTATTCATATTTCAACTGGTAACAAAAGCCAATGACTGTCAAAATTACTTGGAATCCATACTTTTCTGAACATTTGGAACTTTGGATGATTTCACTTTGCTGAAATTGCAAATTTCAAAATATGAGTTCAGGAAAAAATATTTAGTTTTATTTAATTAGGCTCGCTCTCTCAACAGAATTTGGTGACTGTCCATTTCTTGTCTATGCAATTTTAGAAGCCAATCAGAAAAACTGACTTTTTTGTAACTAAATTTTTTTTATTTTATTATGAACACACATGGACAAGAAACTGACAATTAGCTAAGCACTATTGACTCTATCACCAATATTAAGCATTCTTTATCTATAAATTTTGCAAAGTACATTTCATATATATATATACTCTTACTAATTTACTAAAGCTTTTGCTTAGATGTGGCACAAGGCCATATAAAAAGGGGCACCCAATAACTCTTGCTCACTAATCCTTGCACCTCACACACACACTGAATATATCTCTTTCAAATATGTTTCATTTATATATCTGACAAATTTCTTAATATTTTCTTTATTGATGGTTTGTTTTGTTTTTTTTCTTTTTATCATGCGAGACTCAAGTTAGGTTCAGTTTCTGCTTTCCACCATTGTTGGTCATTTTCAAGGGTATAATTGAGATGTTCTTCCATAAAATCCTATGAAACTTTCATTGAGAAACCTCTTTGAAAGGAAAACTACTTCCTGATCATAGCTTTTTTTTTATTTATATGCACATGCTTTGATCTTCTGTTTGAATAGAATTTTACACCATCATTACTGAGAATAGATCATGTTTCTGTCTGTTGATTTTAGAGATTTCAGAAAAGCTGTCTTTATTTTTCAGGTATTTTTGTTTTAACTGCATTTAGTATAAAATTATATCATTTTTATATATATATTACAAATGTTAAATTTCATTTAATAATTCTTTCTAGTAATAACATTAGGCATAAAAAAAGCTCTTTACTATAGAAAAGAGCTAAAAAAAAACATTCATATATAATTATATATATCACTCTGCTGAGTGTGACTATAGAATATATAGACTTCACCTCTTTATTGGGGTAAGGCTTCTCCAACAAGATGATCTGTTGGCTACAGGTGGCTACCTATAATGCTTGAGGAAGGGATCCTGGTGACCAGCAATACTCTACTCCAACCCTTATTGAGTAAGCTGGGTGGTGGGAGTGGTCTGGTCTGATCAGTCAGCTGGTCATGTCAAGCCCTAGCACTTATATGATGGTCCTGACCATATTCTTCAAATTGCTCTTGTGACCAACAAGTAAAGTTGGCAACCATAGTTGAGGACGACTCAAAGAATCCCTTTTCAATAGCTACTCTAAGGTGTAAGGGAGGACGCTACTCCTTTTTCCTGGATTGTACTACTTTACTTTTGATCCCTACCTTATAATGCTGAGTGCTAAGCAAGGAGGTATCAAGTACCATTTTTGTTTTGAGTTTTTGTTATGAATCGATCTGGGATTGAACCTCAGTCTCTTGGGCTATTGGTGAATTCACTGGGCCAATAAAAAGTACCCAACCCTATTTTATCTTAAAGGTTTCTTGGTGGTAACTGAGGGTCAATTGCATTAAGATAGCTTAAATGGTTTTAAGTATTACTGTGTGCCGAACATACATTCAGCAACTATGTGAGGATACGGGATGTAGTCCAGAAGACCTGCCAGAGGCGATGAACAATAGGGAAAAGTGGCGAGAGAGAGTCAGGGATATCCGTGCTACCAGCACGACATGATGATGATGATGATTACTGTGTGCAAGCAAATAAGCTTTAACTCATTTTAAAATAGTTACCTACAAACTATTCACTTAGAAAACATTTGTGGAAACAGGATTTGGCATTAAATAACTTACAAAGGTTAATATACCATTAAACCAAATTACCAGACCAGAAAAACTGATTGTGTGTGGTGTTTTTTTTTTTATCTATTTATTTTTTTTTTTTTTTATTTATTTATTTATTTTTATTTTTTATTTTTTTTTTTTTTTTTTTTTTTTTTAGCTGCATATAGTATAAAGTTATATATTCTATTAATTATATGATTATGAATGATAAATGACAGTTGTTAATATTTTTAAAAATAATTTAACAATGATCTTTTTTATTATAAGCCATAACAATAACATTAGATGTAAACAATAATACATTGCTATAGAAGAGAACTAAAAAAAAAAAAAAAAAAAATGATTGTAATAGATTTTATATATATATATATATATATATATATATATTAGTATGAAATAGTTGCTTAAAATATACTAAGGTATACTTAATGGAATATAAACTTCTGTTATTTTGACTGTAGTATCTTTTCATCCAGTTAATACCTACCATGATTTTATTTTTATACTATCCATAATACCTGCACTTTTATACTTTAATGAAAGAATCTTAAGTTTTCTACCATCAGCATTGCTTTCATTCCTAAATTATAATAGGAAAAAAGGGTTAAATATTTAAAAATAACCTTCACTTAATGTATATATTTTATTTACTTTCACTAACAAATTCATTTCAAATTGGCAATAATAAAATACAATAAAAGAAACTTGAAAAGAAATTAAAATGTTTCCTACAGCAAAGAATGTAATGCCTCTACTTTTTGTTTATATAGATGTGTAAACACATTTACTTTATGAATTAAGCATTCAGTGTGTGTGTGTGTGTGTGTGTGTGTGTGTGTGTTCATCTCTAGTGGTGTAATAGATAGCATGTTAGACTAGCAAACCTACATGAGTGAGTTCAATTCTCATTGGGTGCCCCATTCATACGGCCTTGTGCTACATCTAAGCAAAAAGCTTTGTAAATTACAACAATTATTTAAAAAGCATTTGATGAATTAAAACTGCTCAAATGCTGGTCTACAGAGCAGTATAAAAACTAATCTAAATCTTGCTTTAGTTTTATTTCATAAGTGCTTAATTTTTCCATTAAACAAAATAAAAACAATTGTGTGTGTGTAAAAATAAATCTAGCAGTATTTCTTTTCTCAAGTGTGTTTTTGGCAAATTTTTGCTTTTATCATCTTTCAGTCAATTGTATCTCCTAGAAGTTCTTCACATTTAAACATCATTGCCTGTGTTTATCGTGTGAGCATTTTTCAAGAAAGAATGCTGATTGAACAGTTGTAATTTTTCTTTGTATACATTTTTTTTTTTTTTTTTTCTCCTGTTTTATTAACATCTATCGTTGTTCTAGCAAAATTTTTCACCATCCTGTCCTGATGAAGGTTTACTAAAACCAAAACATTTTAATGTAAGCTTTCGATTTATCACTTTTGGATTACTTTTTTCTGTTTTCTTATATATATATATATATATATATATATATATATATATAAAAAATGAGAGAGAGAATTATAGTTAAGGAAAATTACTACTTCATGCTACATTCTGAAATGTAAAGAACTTTTGGTAATGTTTTTTCTTTGAATCAGAATTATTTGCTTCGGTAAACTTAGATTTGCCACCAGTTTTTGTTTTCAATATTACTGCCATGCTGAAGTAATACCAGTTAGCTACTATAGTCAAACATGTTACAAGATGCCAAATGCAGAGTAATGATTTAATAAAAGAATATTAGAAAAAGATAAAGGAGAAATGTGAGCTAAAACATAGTAAGGCCTTTATTAACCTTGGACATAAACATTTCCACTTCCTAATTTGCTAGTTGTACTGCTACTAGCAAGGACTGGCTTAAATAGATCAAATCTCATCTATTGTAAACATATATAAGATGCTCCAATAACTTTGTACGATCCATATCATACCTAGCATTTTTCTTCTTTTTATAAGCAAAAAAAAAAATCCTGTGTAAACATAGGCCTTGATTTGCTAGTTTTCACTCTTTTAGAAATTGTACTATTTGAAGAAAAAAAAAATGTTATATATCTGTGTGTGTGTGTATATATATATATATATATATATATATATATATGAGTGTGAATAATGTATAGTGTGTATCAACCCCCTCCACACGTTCAGTATCTGACACAAGATCAATTTTTAAGCAGTTTAAAACAGGCTTTGAATTCAGTTTTCCTTCTTGATTAGTTGTCATACCAAGGCCAAAAAAGCCAATGCATACTTTTCCCAAGAATATTAGTACTGTGAAATGCAAGCAGCCTCATCCAGGATTTGAACACAGGTTAACATGTTCATTTCCCACAATGGAAGCCATTACTCTGTATGTGGTGCCACAGATATAGAGCATTCAATATAAACACGAGTATTATTTCTAAAATGATTTCGCAAAGTTTAACCATCCCATTGATATGTTCTCTAAAATATTTGCATATCTCACTCTTCATTTTCTACTTTCTAACACGTTTTCCCAAAAATATGTATATTTCATTTATATCCATACATGCACACACATGCTGAAAGAAAGAGCTGTGAAGCAAATAAAAACCTACATCAGATGATGACTCTAGGAGCATATATGGCTAGGAGGCCAAAGCGTCATTATCACTAACCCAAGGCACCCCTAGTGGTATCTTACCAGAGTTTGTTGGTTTTTCCATCACATCATAGGAATGTCAGATCAAAGTGCTGCCACTTCTTATAATCCTTTGCATGCACAACTTTACAACAATGAAGCATTAATTCCATGATGATTAACTGATGAGATGACACATCAATGCACTGAACAAGAAATGAAATTCATGAGCAGTCAATGTATAAAATCTCAATAATGAATCATTAATTCAATTATATATATATATATATATATATATATATATATATATATATATATATATATATATATATATATATATGTATGTGTTTTTTTTTTTTTTTTAAGTAATCTATTTTAAATAGGTTAAGTTTTAAATTCCATATGTTAAAGGATTATTTTACTCTTTAAGAGACAAGTCAACATTGAAACAATTGTGAATCAATATATAAATTTCTATAAATACATACCAAGGGAGTATTCAGAAAGTATCAAGACTGAAGCTGTATTTACCTTATCAAAAAGTGAATTAAATTTTTAATTTTCTTTAGAATTGTCTCCTTGACATTCAACTCGCTTATTTGTTCAAGTATTCTATTATTGGAGAGTAGAGAGTTCCTGTGGCATAATAGTTAGACTACAGCATCATAGTAGCGAGGTCAAACTCCAGTGATACTATTACATTCACTTTCAGGCTAATACCTTTCTCAAAAGGTATGAAGTCCTTTATCTTCCCAGCTGTGGGTTAAATAATACCACTACTGTTCTTCTATGAGGAGGGTTTTAGCATTAAATAACCCATGAAGCTTGATAGCTATTAAACAGAAACCAAACTATTAGTTAAAGGATCTAAAATTCCGCTTTTGTTTTGGTGCAAAGTTGTGCCTTTTTTTTTTTTTTTTTTTTTTTTTAATATCCTTCTTGAGAGGAAGTTTCAGTTTAGAAAAAAAAAATTGCTCAGTTCTCGTGTTGAATATGGAGGGTGCCAAAAATTGCTGACTAACAAATACTATAACTTCTGATCACAAATAGATAGACCACTTTATCATAAGTTACTTAGCTTTGCATGTTTTGATTAAAATTTTTCAAGGTAAAGTCTTCAAACTTGTGGCATCTACCTCTATCTTTCGTCTTCACTTTAAAATACTGTTCTTTTTTAAAAACCTAAAATGACTGTACCTGTTGTAGTGACTAAAATAGTACTTAATAGCAAAATCTATTAGAACCAATCTAACAGTATCATTAAAAATAAAAAAGAAAATCACTTGACTCATAACTTAGCTGATGATCAAGAAACTATGAAACTGAGTTTTGATCAGGAAATTGGGAAAACTTGTGACTTGAATGATTTTTATTTGTTCTTTTCCACAGCTGTGATTCACTTCTCCCTTCACTCCATTAAATCAACATTTATCAAATTAGGACTTCACTCTTCTCTAGCCTCAAGGGCAAGCATGGATCAACTTCTCCCTTTACTCTGGCACCTGTCTAAATAATTGGTATGTCAAAGTGGTTTGACTACTCTCATGTCAGGGATTGTTCTCAACTATTGTATTATCTGATATCTTCTCATATTACTTGAAGAGGAGATGGGCACTGCCAATTCATTTTTCTTATAACAGATATCATGAATAGTTTAGTATAAAACAACCTAACAGATCTCCAAATCAATGACTCCTCAACGTGCTTGCCTGAAAGGTTACTTACTAAGCATAACACAAAAGTATGGGAGCAGCCAGTAAGAATCAAACTCTCAAACAATGGTCTGCTAATCTAGCTTGCTAACCATTACACATTAAGGTGCCCTTTGCTACATAGGAAATGTTTCTATCATTGCAAATTTCAACATATAAGCAAAGCGAAGTAGAGGGTGATCTGAAGACTCACTTTTCAATGGCTACTACATCGAGGTGTAGGGAAGGGTACTAATCTATTCCCTGGATTACTCCACTTTACCCTTGATCTATACCTTGTAATGCTGAGTGTTAAGCAAGGTGGCATCAACTATGTTTTTTTTTTTGTTTTTGTTTTTTTTGTTTTTTTTATGACTTGACCTGGGATTGAAGCCTGGTCTCCCAAACTATTAGCAAACACTCTACCCATTAGTCAATGGCTCTGTTTAAACATATAGTGTAATTAGAACATTTTTTTTTTTTTTTTGTCCAGCAAATCTTAGAATACTGACTGTATCCCCTGTAGAGGTATCCTGGGCAATGACACTAATCTAGCTCTGAGTGTGAAATATCTCTTATTGCCATTATTCCCAGGTCCACTATGAACCAGAGTGGTGGTACCTGTTAGGATCCTGTCTATGGCTCAAATACATCTGTTTGCAAATTATTTCTTTTAAATAAGAACATCTAATATTATTTAACCATGTGCAAAAACTTAATCCACACAAAAAAGTGTAAATATAAACATAGAATGTATGCAATTCCCTAACCTATACATAAAATAATCCCTGATGGGTTGTCATGCCATTAAAATCAATTAATCTTTCTAATCATACATAAATATGGATGTATTTAGATATATTTTTCTACTGATAGATGTGATTCATTGAATATTTGTGATACAAATATAGAACACCTTGTAAGAATCAATCTTAATAGTAAGGAAACTAGGAACCATAAGGGGTTTAGTATGCCACATAAAACAATCTTGATATATCTCCATCTCATAAAATCAGTTATTTTATGTTGCCTGATATGAATTTTTATCATCTTTGCAAATTTAAGTATATAACGTAAAACCATTTTTTTTTTTTTTTTTTTCTTAGCCTATATAAATATAAGTGTGCCCATTTTATTTAATACTGTTATGGATAATTTCAAGTTTTAACATACAAGTCTTTAGATATATTTTTCTAATCATAGGTGTGATGCTATGAATATGTGACACAGGTGTAGGACACTTGGTGAGAATCAAATTCATTATGGTTGCAAACTGACTGAAGGGTTTAGCATGAAATGTAAAACACATTGAAAGATCTCTTGTTTATAGACTTGACTATATTAAGATCAGGGCTCCAGACAAACTTTTTTTCACCACCGTCCTGGAAAACAACTTTTTTTTTTTTCTTTTTCTTTTTTTTTTAAACTTTATCATCTGTACTTGTTTGTTGCACGATAAAAAAAAAAAAAACAGCATTAAATTGTTTAAGAAATAAGATATTTATTTTGTTCTATTTAGACTTGAAATTGGACTCGGGGGGGGGGTCTTTTTACTTTTTTTCTTTTTTTTTTTTTTTTTTTTTTAAGAAACAATGAAACATTAATCAAAAGAAAGGTTTTTATTTTAAAGATTATTCAAAAAGATAATTTTTAGTTTGTGTAAAATAAATGCAAATTTTTAAGTGATCGAAGAAAGTTCAAAATGATATTTTCTAATTGATGATACAAAGAGTACAGAGCACAAATGGAAACCGATAATGGTTTTATATAGACATGTACAGAAAAAGACGTTTTAACAGAATGTTATTATAAGACGTGCTTTTCTTTTAAAATGTGGCTGATCAGAAGTGTAATAATCTGAGTTTTATTTATTTATACACACACACACACACACACGTACGTATAAATATTGTACAAAAACATCAAAATCTTTGCTTTCTTAGATGTCCCTCTTTTCTTTCCGCTATCTGGTACATTTAAGAATAAAAAGAAAAATATTTTGATCTTTGCCAAAGAGGATAAAGTATTAAAGTGACATTTTTATTATGTTATTTACTAAGCTTTGCTTAGTTTGGCACATAGGTTTTTAGTTACTTAGAGTTTTTACTCTTGCTAAGTGGTCACCCACTTGATAACCAAACTGGCTTTTTGCTGTTCAACTTGGATCTGGCAAAAACTGGTGACTTAACCATAAGTCTTTGACATTTTTTTATCCTGACTGACTTGGAGGAGAAAATGCTACATTGCTAATCTTGTCCATTTTTGCAACTTAAGCTCTTCAAGTGAAAGAATGGAATTTTCCTTCAACTGCTGACTAACAAGTACTCAAAACTGCTGATCGAAAACACTTGGCATCTTGATGTCATTTTATCGTTCAAGTTGTTCAGCTGTATACACCACTTCTTAAATTTTAAAGTTGTAAAGATTCAATCTTGATACTTTATAAAAACATTTAGAAACATTAACTCTTTTGCAAGCACAGGGGACCTTTCCACCCACCATTTAGGTAATACCATGCTTTGCAAGGCTGGGTTTATTGCTTGGCACCTGAGGCACCTCAAAAATGGGAAGTACCAACAGCATCAATCATTTTTTTGTGACGGCCACATGAGTCTTACTTTGTGTTCCCCCTACCCCCCACAATAACATGACCTTGTGTCAAATCCAGCCTGTTGGAGGTTAAACATCTAATTCTTTTGCAGGCAAATTTTTTTTTTTTTTATCCTTAAGTGGACAAATTATTTTCAGAAAATTTCCAAAATAGAGGGTATGTTAAAATAAGTTGATTTAATCATAAAAAGAAAACATAAGTTTTCCAGCAATGATGTGTCATTATGTGTACAACAGCATAAAAAGAAAGCAAACAATTTTTAAGATTTTTTTTAATGAAACAACCTCTACACAATCCTTTAACACTGAGGCCTCCTAGTAATATTTCTATACATTAATATTGAATTAGTCAACAAGCACCCTAAATGAAAATACCTTTAATTTTGTTACTTGAATGATTAGTAAAAATTTACTGACTGGTAGTGTAGCATCTGGAAAAATAACAATAGAATGTCACTAGATTTTAGTGATGTATGGTGATCTTGGGGAGGGGGTCATTTGAGTCAGTAATTTAAATGAAAATAATCAAAATAACATGTGCACAGAAGCAGATAATTATTCATTCTTCCTAACAAGAGATGTTTATTCTTCAGAATGAAACCGAATGTAGTCCTTGGATAAAAGGAATTTGGACCATCAACATGAGTCAGTGAGGAGGTTAGATGATCACCCAAAGATAGCAGAGGGCTATCTAATATATTGAACTACTACAAAAATGACAAATGTTGCTCTGCCTACATACCATTAGTGACTCTGCCTGTCAAAAGGTTACAGATATAGTTTTAGAATCATTACCTTTATTTATTTATTTTTTATGCCACTTGTTTCCTCTGGATTTGTGAAAAATCTCAGCAACTATACTTAAAGCTTTTTTTTTTTTTTTTCTTTTACAATCTATTCTCTGTATTTTGACACTTGTTACTCATGGGGTGTGGTTTATGGAGCTGTGCATATCTTAAAGGGAAGATATTTTGGTAGCATGGATTACTTAAAGAATTTTTTCTTTCTTGTACTGTCAAATTTTTACGATCTTCAAGTAAAATTGAGATTAATATCAAGATTGCGATTATGCCTACTATCCTCTAATAATTTTGTGTATGAAATTTATATGCAAATGTAACAACTATTATGGAGCAAAGTAATATCTTCAACATCTTAAAATCTGCAGTATAAGACATTTAAAGAATTATCATTAGTTTGCATTAGTATGTTGCATAATAGTTGATACATTTACTATATGAAATTTTTATGCCAATGTCTCAACTATTATAAGACAGCAATCTTTTTCCCATAACACTGGTCAACAAGAGAAAAAAAATTTTAAATGGTGTCAAAGCACCAAACAACTTTTCTAGCTAATTTGAGGGCACTGAATCTGAAATTGACCTTACTTTTTCTTGGTTAGCTACCATTTTTACTGTACAAAATACCTCATTTTTGAAAAGCATTTTATTTATTTATCTTTTTTTTTTTTCTTTCTTTTTTTTTTTTTTTCCTGCATATGATATTGGCTGATGGCAAAATAATAGAAACCTCTCAATTTGTATTTAAACCAACAAATATTGATCTCCTTATTGAGAAATACTATTTTGCAATAACAATCAGACCCTAAGTCTTTAAAAAAAATATAACACTATTGAATATACCAAGACCAAGTATTTTCATCAAATGAATGGGAAAAATTTGGTACTTCTATTTTAAATTTTTTGACTAAAAAAAAAAAAAAAAATTTTTTTTCTTATTCTGGTGGTTGACATAAATTGCTTGGCCTACCTGAAAATTAATGGGTTTCTATGACTTATTAACCAAATTTTGCAATCCACCAAGATCATAAATTGATTTCCCCCCCCCCCTCTCCTCCAAAAATGACCTATTACAGTACAGTAAAAATGGTAGCTAACCATGAAAGGCTAAGATCATTTTTAGAACTGGCACCATCAAATTAGCTGAAAAGTCCTGCCTTCTTATCGAGAAGAGAGAAGAGTTGTGTTAATTTCCCCACACCTGAGGCACTTCTGAAGAAGAGTTCAAATGGAACCAAGCAATTTTTTTATCTTCCCCTTATGGGCATCTCAATTTCTTTGGGGATTCCTGCATATTAAATCAGCTTTGTGTCACATTTTGGCTGAGTTGAGGGCTTAATCAATGATATTTTAGAGTTTTTTTAGTATCCAAAATATGCATGTATTGTAGTCTTTGTTTTTTCCTTACCAGGATTTCTTGAAGAGAATCAATGTGTATGATGCTCTGCTGTTCAACCTCAGTGAGCAGACCCTGTGAACAAAGACTTGGGTACTGTCTTTCCTTGCTCTGTCTAACTGGTTTACTACTGGTCTCTCAGACTGCTACAGTTGACCTATCACTGCTTTCTACCCTAGCCTTGAAACGTCCTCTGTCTCATGGGGTTCTGACTTCTGGAAAGGAAAAACTGCTTCTCCAGTTTGGAGTTTGCATAGCTAAATTAATTAAATTTTTTTTTTTATGACATTCTTGTCAACTGACCTCCAAACTTGAGTTTATTAAAGACTCTTAAAAAAAAAAAAAAAAAATCATTCACTATAAGAAATCTTTTTCATCTATTAAAATCTGCCAACCTCCCTCACTTGTTGAGGTATCTTTTTGATAGTAGTAAACACACACTTCCATCTCTATATATATATACATTTAATCTACCTATGCCTATACACATCAATAACTTCAGTGACTTTGCCATTCAAAAATTATCTTGTAAACCAAATTAAAATTTTGAATTACCATAATAAAATTGTAAAGTATTCACTTTTTCAGACATTGATTTTTATCTGATTTGTTATTTCCTCTTGGGAAATTAAGCTATGCAGTATTCAAAAGATGACATATGATAATTTTTTTTATATATTAAACCAGTCTTCATTATAAAATAATGGAAGTAAGAATTATGTCTGAATAACCTGCTCATAAGTTGTTTAATACCTTTTCAAGATTTGATATTTTTTAATATCCTCCATGAAAAGGTGAAGTTTAGGTTCAAATAATCACCAAATATTGAAAAGAGAAGTCTTTTAGAGAATGGATACTTATTTGAATTGATATTCTCCAAACATTCCAGAAACTTGATTAAACAATTCTAAAAAAAAATTTTGCCTACACCATAATGAAGAGGGAGTCCCTGTAGCATGTTGGTTAATGTGCTACACTGAGACATCGTAAAAGTGTTCAATCTCCAGTTTTCCTATTATGTTTCCTTTGTGAATACCTACACATAAAAACACCAGTGTTGTCTTTTAATAAGTATTATAGCTGGTTTGAATTCAGTTTTCCTTCATCTAGATTAGTTGCCTTACTTATGCTAAAGAACTCGGTCTGCCTATTTATAGCTGGTAGAAAGAATTGGGTTCATGTCTTAACATTTCTATGGACAAGTATGTAAGAAACAACAAACCAAATTATTAATTTGCTTATTTTTATTTCTATGCTAATAGATTAGAGGAAATTGTCAAAATATTTTGTCAAGTGACTGGTTATTTTGGAAAGTATTTAAAGATTATAAAACCAGTTGCTAACAAAAGAAAGAAATGAACGGGATTTTAAATCCATTCAAATGGGTAACCAATAATGGTACGTCGTCATCTAAACCATGACTAATCATGGAGGTAGATTAAGTTTCTGTTGCAATTTGTCCTGCATATATCCAAAGCATTTGGTTGATATGCCATAAAACCAAACCATTGTAGGTTTTATATATATATAATTTTGTAGATAACATTTTTAAATGAACCCAAGCTTTTTTTTTTCCCCTCACATAGTTAAATTGTTACACTTATTCTATCAAATATGAATAATTCTAGTTACTGTTAATCACTTGTTTGCACCCAGCTTAATGTTTTCAAGTGTTGCTATGTGTCACTAACAATTCAATTAAACATCAATCATTTGTTTACATGCCGTTAAATGTAAAAACAGTTCAGTTTAGCATAAGTACAGTGTTTTGTTTGTTTTTTTTTTTTTGTTGACACACAGCTATAAAATTTCTTACCCATAGATAGGACCCTATCAGGTGCTACCACTCCAGGCCAAAGTGGACCTGGGAGCGGATCAATGAAGGGGTACTTCACATTCTCCAAAGTTCTAGCATTACTGAAGCCTCACCATCAAATTGTTTAGTGTCATAATCATGACACTCATTAGGGAATTCACAGAGATGCAATCAATGTATTCTGCAGCTCCAGCTGATTAAGCCATATTGTTTGTTTGGTCGGCCAACTTACTGTATAACAAAAGTTTACTAAACAGAATATTGAGAGGAATGGACTGTTTGAGTTTGTCCCCATATTTCAACCTGCTCCTTAGAAATTTGCTCCTGCTGTAAAGACAAATATTGAATAACAAGATTTTAACCTAAATAATTGTATAGGAATTATTTGTATTAGAAAGGTACCTGAAACTATAACACTGCACACAGTTACATGGTATCAAGTATTCCATCTAATACAAATAATTTGCAAATTGTAATTAGTAACCTTTAATTTCTCTGTTGGATGGAGACTAGTTTAAGAAATAACTTTTTTCTTTCTTTTTTTTTTTTTTCCCTTCCCCTGGGTGCTTGAGTATAACTTGCATGACAAAGATTTGGTTTATTGGTTGATTTAGACACAGCTTGTTACATCCGTTGCTTTGCAATTGGGAGTTTCTGTAAATTTACTCTCATCACGCAGATGCCATTCCTGATGACCCATGTTAACAGGAATAAGATGAGATGAACGGATTTCCTTATCTTAATTAAGAATTGCACAATCACACACTTGAAAGTAGAACTTTCAATGTCTCTGCTACTTGATACTACATCTTCAACTTTAGTATTGACTAACAATATACATTCTCTTGAAATTTAACAGTTCCTGTAGTCTTAGAGGTTTAAAGTCATTGTATAGTTCTGTGTGTGTCTGTGTGTCATTAAAAACTAAATCTAAATAAAATGATGTGGTCTATTTTTATCTTGTGTGGAAGCAATTCACTTGAATGTATTGAGCTAAAAATGGCACTTTGTCCATTTGGTCTTGTGAACTAGGGATTAAGAATGCTCGGTATTTACAACCCCTCTGGTTTGAATTCAGTTTTCCTGCTAAAAAAAAAAAATTAGTCTGCCCTACTATTTACCCATAGCTGGAGGAAGAAGAGTTAGGTTTATACTTCTCCCAAGGGTATTGGCACTTTGTAAAATGTCAATAGTTTTGTCTATCATTTGAACTTCAGTCACCAATTCTATTTTCTGCTATGATAACCATTGTGTCATTGAGCACCTGTCAAAGGTTAAAACCACCACAGACAAAATATGTGTCCTGGGTCTGACTCTAAACTGCATCTGGTGGTGAGGTACCACTTCTGGGAATGTGAAATAGCCCTTGACGGCCATTACTCCCAGATTCTCAGTACCTGTTAGTCTTGCCTGTGGGTTAAATAGATGGGTTAACACATAGTTGTATGATATTGACTATTTCTATATAATAGTGTGTTATTAAACTATCCAGTCAGCTAGGGCTGTAGAATACACTGACTGCATCTCAGCAAAGAGGAAGACCTCCACCCTCTATGAGGCCACATGTTGTCTGTGGGTGCTGACCCTTAATGCTTAAGGGATCCTGGTGGCTCAGTAGTGAGTGGCCTAGGAGCTAGTGGCCAAATCCAATCATTTGGCTAGTCGTGTCAAGCCCTATCACATATATTGTCCTGACCATATTCTCTAAATGCACTGAGGTAGCAATACCCGAAACCATTTAAATGGTTAAATACAATTATTAGTATTAAATGAAGGATTTCAAGTATTGATGTATGCAAACAACTAATATTGAATGAAATTATTAGTATTAGATATCAAATATTGAGACCATTTAAGTGGTACTTAGAGAGTATGTCTTAAGTGTTAGATAGCAATACTTGAAACTATTTAGTGTCCTGAGTAAGACATTAAACTGCATCTGATGATGAGACTTTAATCCTAGAGTTTGAGGAATGTGGAGTACACCTTTTTATTATCATTACTTTGACTCATAGTGGTAGTACTTGTTAGGGTCCCATCTATGGGCCAAATAGAACTGTTGACTTATTAACTTAGTTACTTGTAACCATACAGCTGTGTTTTATTTTAGATAGGAATAATTGATAAATAGAATTACTTGAAACCATTCAGCCCAGTTAGCTGGGGCTGGAGAATACACCAACTGTATCTCTTCACAAATTATTAGTATTAGAAAGGAATACTTGAAATGATATAACAGTTGGCAAATAATTTGCATTAAATAGAATACTTGATACCATATAATTGTGTGTAAATAAATCAGTATTGGTAAACCTTTTCACTAAAATCTGACCGAATCAATCTTTTCACCAATATCTGGCCAAATAGAATCAAGAACTATCAAAAAACAAACCTATGCCCTAAAACCCTCATAGAAGACAAAACCAACCTAACCTTTCTTAGCATTAAATGACCCACAGAGGTTGATATACCGTTAAACAAAATTCAACTTTAATATTGGTAAATAATCAAGATTGCAATGGAACTTTTGAAATAGTTTTAATTGTATTTTACAAATTAATCAAATTTAGACATTAAATCACCCATTAGGAGTTGATATGGCATTAAACTAATAAACCAAACCAATTACAAGTGGTACTTAGAGAGTGTGAGGTGGGGTGAGTAGTGGTGTAATGGTTATCTTAGTTGGAAACAAACACAGTAACCAGAGTTCAAATCCAGGATGGGTTTTTGGATTTCACATGGTGCTAATACTTTTGAGAAAAGTATGCAAGTGACTGTTCTCCCTTTTTAGCTTTGGGTAAATAAAGCATATTGTGCCCTTTAACCTTGGTATGACAACTGGTCTGAGAAAAGTAAAACTCTGAATTCAAACCTGTTAAATTCTACTTAAAAATTGACTTTCTCATCTTGCTCATACCGGATGTGAAAGATAGATCTATATCTGCTCTTTACAATTGTCTACTTCCACCCAAGCAAATGTCCCTGGTTTGAATAGACCAACCCATTGGAATCTTGAAGTTTATTAAGATCTCAGATTATTAGTTTTAAATAAAGAATGGGCAAGATAGAAATCTGCTTTCTTGTTTACTCCTGAAGAATGTATCTGCCAAAATAAGCATTTTTGTTTAGTGAAGGCAATAATCATCACAGTAAAATAATTTAAGTTCTTCATCTTAGGACTTAAATTTACCAAAAGCTTATTTACTCTCTTAAGCTTGGCACAAGGCTATAACTGTAGCTCACTTTGGATTTGATGGCTTGCAAGACTAACTTGTTAATCACTGCTCTACAATGAGAAATGCTGCCAACAAGCTTTTTTTTTTTTTTTTTTTTTTTTTTTCTCTCTTCAACCTCAATAGAGCTCATTAAAAAATTATCAGAAATTTTACAAGTTGTGGTAACAGTATTGTTGCAGATTCCTTGGAGTACAGGCTCACAGTTACATACCATCTGTAAGTAGTTGGCGACCGTAGTCGAGGGCGACCAGAAGGATCCCTTTTCAATAGCTACTACACTGAGGTGTAGAGGAGGATGCTATTCCTTTCCCTAGATTGCTCCACTTTACCCTTGATACATACCTTATATTGCTGAGTATTAAGCAAGGAGGTATCACATACCATTTTTAAAGTTTTTGGTATGATGCGACCTGGGATTGAACCCAGGTCTCCTAGACCATTGGCAAACACTCATACCATCTGTAATGCTGCCATTTCAGTAGCAAGTAGGTTTTATAGGGTTGGTAGCTCCCACAACTCTCTTTGCTTTTTTTTTTTTTTTTTTTTTCCCCCCTTCCTCTTCTCAACTGGTATATATTCACCTTGAAACAGGCAGGATGTGACACAAGATCAATTTTTAAGTGGAGTAAAGCTGCCTTGAATTCAATTTTTCCTTCTAGACTGGTGGTCTAAAATAGCCGAAAAACTCAGTCTGTCATTCTTTTTACCAATAGTTTTTTTTGACGGAGAGAACAAATACATTCATGCTTTCCGAAGGGTATTAGTGAGAAATGAAATGCCAACAGTCTTATCCAGGAATTGAATTTGAGTTCCTAGTTCTGTTTCCTCCCAAGATAACCCTAAAATTAAGCACATCTCTATCTTCTTTGACTGGGCTTTTGAGCTTTGGGGAAAGCTACCAATCTGCCTTACTATTTATCCATAGCTTGTGCAGGGGGACAGACAGATTCATACCCCTTTCCCAAGGGCATTAGCATGAAGTGAAAACAAACAGCCTTGTCCAGGAATTGAACTCGGATCATAGATTCCATTTTCTGCAATACCCATCCTGCTAAGTTCGCCTCCATCATCCTTACTAAGATTAAGGAGCGCAATTTGCACTAACTGGACCTGCCACAACTCGTGTTGGGCAAAAATGAAGACCAAGCAATATATAATAATTATGACTCTGTATTGATAACTTGATAAGCTTTTCTGCTTGTGAACACAAAATGTGTTTGACTATATAAATCTGTCCTTTTGCAATTGATGTTTTTATTATTGATTCTTCTGACTCTGATTTCATTATCTTTTTGTCTTTTTTTGTTTTTAATATTAACACACTGACTCTTAAATTGGCCTTTATAGACAGACAGTTTTACTTGGCTCTTCAAGATGGTGTGGTTAGGGTGGGGAATTATCTATTTTATTTTTAATGTGTATTCTTTTTATGACTAATCTTATTTAATATCTATTCAATTAATGCTTTCCTTTTTAGATGCTCTTTGGTTATTATTCTGAATAAAAAAAAATTTCAGGGCATTATTGGAATTTAACCTTCACTGAGCTGATTAAATTCTAAATTAAGAAATATGCCCTCCAGGCCAGTTTTTGTAATACATTAATTGTATGCACAGCAGTTCTTGCAAACTTTTTCTATTGGCCAGTTAAGATAAAATGTACATACATGATCTGAAATGTGGAGAAATTCTGTAAAGTAACCCACCGTGTTAAAAATAAGTTAAATCAGTTTCCATGTCTCAAATGCACATTATATCACTAAACTGCATCTGATGGGGAGGCTCTAGTTCTATAAAGCAGTCACTTTTCATTGGCCTTACTCTTAGGTCTACTTGGAGTGGTAGTGTCTGTTAAAATAAATCCATTTAAGTTATTTTTATTTTAATAGGACCATGAGCCAAAAAACCTCCACAATTTAAATATGAACACGATTCTCTAACCTCTTGGTATTAAATAACCCAATACAGATTAACATGCTGTCAGAATTAATCAAATTTTGGCGACCGTAATCGAGGGCAACCAGAAGGCTCCCTTTTCAATTGCTACTCCTTTCCCTGAATTGCTCCACTTTACCCTTGATACGTACCTTATATTGCTTTGTGTTAAGCAAGGAGGTATCAAGAACCATTTTTAAAGTCTTTGGTTTAACACGACGTGGGATTGAACTCGGTCTCCCTGACCATTGGCAAACACTCTACCTACTGGGCCGGACCCATGAATGAAAATGAGTAAACTTGGTTCCCATGCAGTAAGGATTTTTTTTTTTAATTTAAAGATGAAGATATGAGGATAAACATACACACTGAGTAAATAACAAAAATAAATAAATCTTATACAAATTAGTTTTTTTTTTTTAACTTTTGCACTTTGACCCTCTGATACCCAAGCTCATAAAATTGAATGTAAAAGATATTCAAATATCACCCAACGGTGTGCAGACATCTTTGATTGCTTTAAATAAAGCTTCCCAAACTTTTTATTTGATGTGCATCCCTTGTAATCAAATTTAATTTTCATCCCGAAATAATTTGTTTTTTGTCTCACTGAAAGCCATAAGAGGTGTTAATAAATAAATAAATTTATATATATATATATATATATCAAGAATAACAAATTCTTGACAATAACAAAACTGATTTAGCAAGTGAAGACCTGAATCTGTTCAACTGTTGTGGGATCTTTCATTTATGATAAATGATTTCATTTATTAAAAACCTCTTCCTGTGGTTAAGAATTAAAATTTCAGGCGTTATATATATATATATATATATATATATATATATAATCTTTTTAATCATTTATTTGGCATTAATGCCCTTGGGGAAAGGTGTGAAATGAATCCACTTGTCCCTACTCCATTGACAAAATGTTGCTAACATGCTCCAATGGTTAACATGAAAGTAGTTGACAAGTAAGCAATTGGGCAAAAACTGTGACCCCCTCACACACACACTCCTAGGTGAACTTGACTGGGTACGAATCAAAATATATGCCATCAAGTTGGCCATTTCTATCTATAAGAATCTAGTTATTAACTAGCATAGTTGGTAGTAATAAAACATGGATTATTTCCATTTGGATCCACACTCCCACTTAGGATCATTGTAGTATCTATATGCCCTGCCTTCAATTAATATTGTCCTCACACTTCTGTCTTGGATCAGTCTAACCAGTTTAATTTTAATGAAATATACAGATGAAAACTTAGTATTAAATTTCATACTCTGCAAAATATGTCAAAAATAAATACATTATAAAAACCGGATGTATAAAAACATGAATGACTTTTTTTTTTTTTTCTTTTTTTTTTTAAGTAGTACATTTGAATTTCCAGATATTACACTGATCTTTAGCAGAGGTACCAGGGAGAAAGACATTCACTCTGAACAGAGCATATTGATACTAAATTCTTTGTAGCAGAACAAGAAACAAAAAATGGCATTGTTTGTGTTACATAATCACACACACACACACACACACACACACACATATATAGCAACGGTGTTGGTTGTCACTAATTCACTTTGTGGGTTTGTGGCGAACCAAGTGTGATCTAATTTGGAGAGTGCTCAATATCTGAGATAGCTATTATAATAAATAAATATATATTAGATTTATATATTTAATGCCAGGCAAACTTCCATGGCATTAAATAAATAAATCTGATATATATGAATGAATGAAATAAAATAAAACCAAGAAAAATTCTAGCTAAACAAGTGTTTATTATATTTTCCTTAATAAATAAATACAGATTTTTTTTTTTTTTTTTTTTTTTTTTCCTTAAAGTAAAATGTTAATTTATCAACAAGATTTTAGTTGCTTAAGGTTTGTGAATCCTGGTAAAAAATTTTAGATACCTGACACCAGATGATGACATATCTAGTTTTGACACCAACTTATGGCCCATATCTCTGTCTCCCGCCCTTTTTTTTTTTTTTTTTTTTTTTTCTTTTTTTTTTTAACCAGTAAGAATCAATTGAAAGAATTTTTTATGAATTTTTATTTTTTCTCTCTATTGTGAGATGCCAATCTGAAGAGATTGGTTTCTTGTATGGAGTGACCAGCTGAAATAAATTTGATAACCAAATGACAGTTTGAGTTTTCTATTTTTATGAATTTGCTTTGTATGAAATTTATAAATCTATATATTATCATACATTGAGCACTCCTGGGGATTTATAAGTATCCTCGTATATATTCCCAAATCATCTCTGGAAATATATATGCATGCTTGCGGCATAATGGTTACTGGCTGCCTGATTTCCATTCCTGGCATTTCACATGGCGTTGTTGTGGGATCTATGAATATGTAAGTCAAATAAACATTTGAAGTCAGTGACAACAAAGGCAAAGTAGTTTGCTTAAAAGAGCTAATTTTTATTTAGTGAGAAATAACAAGTAAAGTGTTCAGAAGTATTGAGGTGAGTTCTGTCTAGTTATATCAAATGGTAGACTCGACTGTCAAATAGTTCTTGATATCAGTGAGTCTGGATGTTGCTTGAAGTGGTTGCTAGTGGTCAATGGTGCAACTAGGTGGCCAGGTAGCCTGCAGGTGGCTTGATGAGGATTAGATAGGTTAGGTCACTGAGGCAAGCTAGTCCTGGTAATTGATTAGTGGCTTGCTCAGCGTTTGGTCAGCCTTAGCTGCAAACAAATTGATGAAGTTGGTCTGGGAAATCTACCTAAACTGCATCGGTTGGTGAGCTGCTAGCCTATCAGTCCTGGCAGTGACTTGAGGTTCAGTCATAGTCTGCTCTAATACCATGTACCAATGTTGGCTTGCTCTGAAAAGGTTAGTGGTGGTGGTGGTGGTAAAAAATATCTTAAAAGAACTAGAAAAAAAAAAGGTGCCCTGAAAAAGGTTAGTCTGAGTATGTGGAAACCACTGGAAAAGTACTATATTTTAATCTGCTTTACCTGGGCCAGATTGCTATCAGTGTTAAATTCCATCATTGAATTTATATCAATCTGTGATACCATCTGCCTAACTTTAGAAGTAACTTCTGGTTTGAAAGAAGAAAAAAACAATTTTGAAAAATAAAATAGTAGCTTCAGGCTATGACAGTGCTAATAATCTTCCTGGGAAAGATATCAGACCAACTATTCTCACTCAAGCTATGGGCTAATAGGACAAATAGGCTTTTTTAACCTTGGTATGGTAACCCATCTAGGAGAAGGAAAAACTCTTGATTTAAACCTGACCTGGAGAGAAATGAGCTCTGCCAGGCTATTCCTGTCCTAGAGTCTACATCGTCATACCCCCTTGACCAAACCACACACAACACATGACTATCCATTATTATAAATATAGATGATTAGCTACTTTACTCACATTTCCGTCAGATGATTGTAATACCACATGGAACTTCAAGTAATTGACTTCAAGTTTCATTTTTAGGTTTTATACCTGTTCTACTATAATAGCATTGTGCATGTTTTGTTTGGTTTTGTTTTTTTGGTAATAACTTTTCTTATTTGCATTTCTTATTTTTATTTTTAATAATTCTCAGTTGATTTTTGGGAGCAATCTTTCTAAGGCATCTGGGTGGGCCGTGTCTAAGCAGTGAATTATTTGATGTTATCTTTTCTGCAAGTTCTTTCCCTCTCTTAAGACCGAGCTTCCGTTGTTTTCTTCTGCAGCTGATGCCAACTTAGTGATCTCTGGAGTATGTGTGGCTTTTGTTTTGGTTTATCTTCGTCGATAAAACTTAGCTAATCTCTCTTGATTACAAGTCAGATATTTATAATAGAAACAGTTGGGAAGATGCCAAAGAAAGTATACATAAAATCTTCACATTGGATTTTGGAAAGAATTGGTTTCTGTTAAAGATTCTTTCCTGAAATGAACAGTGTATTTTGTTTTTTTTGTTTGTTTGTGTTGTTTTTTTGTTTTGTTTTTTCATTGAGTGGTTGTGTTCCAGATTTAACTTTTTTTCTGTTTATTTGAATAATTTTAGCATCAAATTAATTAAGACATGTGGCATACATTAAATGCAGGTCGAAAACTTAATGAATTTAAAACTCAGACTTTTCCTGTCTGTTCTGAGTTTCTTAGATGGAACACTACTATTTCTACAACTACTATTGTCCAATTATTACTGTTACATCTATGTGTATAGAGTTTATAAGCAAATGTAACTATGATGAGATTGATTTTATTTATTCTTTTACTTTCTTTTTATTGCAAGTGAGTTGTAAATTTCTTACCAGTGAGGGTTGCTGAAACAAACTCAGCCTAACCAAGAATTAATGGCCTGGAGCTATGAAGCGTAGATGTTATCCCACATATTCATCTTAGAGTGACACATTTCACACACCGTTTTTCAATTTTCTTTAACCCTTCAAAACATGGGGGGGGTTGTTTTTTTGTGCCATACCCTTATCTTAAGATTAGGAATAGTTACTCTAAACTCCATGTCATGCCAATTGGATGGATTCCCTTGACTCTCTCTTATGTGACCCTACTAGCCATCACTCTTGTTAGGTCCTCTAGACTGCATCCTATGTCCACACAGCTGATGAAACTAATTATTAGTGCAGTACTGTGCAAAAGTCTATGGCCATTTTGAACTATTGTAGATTTTGACAAATTGCTAAGTGGATGTTTCATATCACATTTTTACAGATGAAACATTGGCGCTTTTGGCCCCATTTCCATACCTAATCATTTTGTAATTGGGGTTCTGAATGACAACAGACGATTACATGACCACTTCCAAAAATTACTGTAAAACTTTTCAGCCACCTCACGTAAACTTATCAAGATACTGTGTTTTAAAACAAATGTTTCACTGCTAATATGCAATTTTTTTTATTGCTCGTTGGCTGATGTTCTTAGCCATATTCAGTCATTTCTTTTGAAATTTTTGCAATGACATTAGATGTAAGAATTTTCACTAAATTTAAGAAAAAAGAAATCGGTACCAGTGGGTGGGTGGGGGGATATTTACATATAAGCAGTGGAACATTTTTCTGTTTTGCAAGGCCATTTTTGTGGGTAGTCTCACATCCTCCTCTCATTCAGAACCCCTCCTATCAAATATAATGATTAGATATGGAAATGAATCCAGCAGAGCCAACAAAAACAATGTAAAATACCCACTTATCAGTTGGCAATTAGAAATTTGATAGTTTTAAGTGGCCAAAGATTTTTGCAGGGTACTGTATTAGTTACATAAAAATTCTTGTAGCCATATTATGTGCAAATTTATATTGGATCAGAATGTTTGGTACCCTATAACTCTATGCACACAAATAATTATGGACAAAAAATTGAATTTGAAAAAGAAGCATACAATTGAACATTATAATCATAACTATTATTTTCAATTAAACATTTACAAATGCATCAAATTTCATCATTAAATAATCCATAAGGAGTTAATAGGTTATTGAACAAATAAACCAACCTAAAAAAAAAAGTATGACATGTCCAAACTAGAAGATGTAGGTAAATAGTTAAATAGTTTTAATATATTGATGTGTCATTCAAATATTAAAACTTTTATGAAGTTTTCAGGATTTAAAAAAAAAAAAAAAAAAAATTATTTTACTTCTATACTTTACTAGTGAATATGCTGCGCATAGCATGGCTTTGCACTCTGCCCCGTAGGCAGGTTATTCACTTTTCACACACACCCTTGGCAACTTTGCTGTATTTGCAACTTCATGATACAGTACTTGAAATATCATCATATAATCCCATAGACATTGTCTCCTCACTCCCACAAATGTGGGAAGGCAAACCTAGCATTATCTTAAGCCTCAATTTTCTACATTCAATGCATATAAAACAATTGTTCAACTAAGTACAGCTCTATAAACAACATTCCTTACAGTTCTAGATGTTTCTTCAATCTTTTGAGTTTTTATTTGAATCCTTTCTTGATTTACCAAGGTTTGTTGATTTGGTTTGTACCAGTCAGATTTGACTTGTAACTGATCTTATGTTGTATATTATTTTTTACCAAATATTTTTGCCCAGTCGGCTGGGGCTGTAGAATACACCAATTGCACTTCTGCAGAGGGGGTAAGATCCCCCGCTCCGAATAAGTGTCCTGGATATGACACTAAATGATCTGAGTGATGCTCCAGTGATGCTGAGGCTTTGGGAAATGTGGAGCACTCCTTCATTGCCATTGCTCCCAGGTCCATTCTGGCCTGGCGTGTTAACAGCCGATAGGGCCCTATCTATGGGTTAAATAGAACTAACGGCATACTTATGCTAAACTGAATTGTTTGACTAAACCAAATAGCTTGAAACAAAAATGTTTGACAATTAAACTGTACTTGCATTTAAACTGCATGCTTATGCTAAACTGAATTATTTGAAATGGAACTGTTTTTTGACATTGAAACTGAACGTACACTAAACTGATTTGTTTAATATAGAACTGTTTTGACATTTAACTGTGTGTAAACAAAATCTGTACTTATACTAAACTGAATTAGAACTGCTTGACTAAACTGAATAGCTTGAAATAGAAATGTTTTTGACAGTTAAACTGTACTTACTTTTTAATTGTGTACTTATGCTAAACTGAATTGTTTGAAATAGAAATATTTTCAGAAAAATGGATTTGGCATTAAATAACCTACAAAGGTTGATATGCCATAAAACCCAAACAACCAACCAAATGTTTAGTAACTATTGCATTAATACAGATTTGCTTTACCATGTCATAAACTTTACCTATTATCGTCCGCTTTTTATCTAATATCTGGTACCTTTTTATTCATCCATTCATTCTAAATTACTGGACCGTTAACAGAAAACGTTAGAAAAAATTGCTGCGATATAATAATTTCTTTTTAATTCTTTTTATTTATTTTCTTATTTTTTTATTTATTTTTAAACTTTTTTTTTTTTCTATTGCAGAATACCAACTTCCATAGAATCATGTATGAAGAGACCCAAATTCAGGAACCAATTACTACTACTCCTCCTCCTCCTCCTCCTCCACCTCCAGCCTCTAGCAAACGAACCAGCCTCCCATTTTGCCATGTTCAGCTCTCGCGACCAAAATTTGTTACCTTAGTTTTAATTTTCCTTTTAACCATATGCTTAATCGTCTTCACATGCTCTCAATCGTTCCTCTTCAACACACAGTTTCTCAGCATGGAAACGAGTCTTGCTGTTGTGAAACCGTCAACTTTAAAAACTCCAACCAATATCAATAGATCCATTCAGCGTGTGAATCAGTATTTCAACCATGAGGTTCCGCACTATCCCCACACAAGTCGACGTCTACCACAGTGCATTATCATAGGAGTGCGCAAAGCTGGTACTCGAGCTCTGCTGCAGTTTTTGGATGTGCATCCTGATGTGATAGTTGCTGGAGCTGAGATTCATTTCTTTGACGTGGAGGAGAATTATAGTCTTGGTATTGATTGGTACCGGAAACGGATGCCCTTTTCTTTTCCAGGTCAAGTGACGATGGAGAAAAGCCCCGCATACTTTGTGGGTGAATCAGTCCCGGAACGTATTCACAAGATGAACGAATCCATCAAACTTCTTTTAATCGTCCGCGAACCAGTTGAACGCACTGTCTCTGACTACACTCAGATCATGATGAAAAAAAAATCCAAGAACAAACCGTTTCCGAAATTTTCCGAACTGGTCATAGATCCGATGACAAAAGAAATCAATCGACACTATCCAGGGATTCGGAGATCTATCTATCACCGCTATATGGAACGATGGCTGCAATATTTTAACCTATCTCAGATACATATTGTTGATGGTGATAAGTTTCGGGTCGATCCCTTTTCAGAAATCACTAAAGTTGAGACATTTTTGAACCTTTCCCCTCGGATTCAACCCAGCCATTTCTATTTTAACAAAAGCAAAGGTTTTTATTGTATAAAAAATGCAAACATTAAGTGCCTGGCCGAGTCTAAAGGAAGACAGCATCCTGATGTACCAGTGCAGGTCTTAGAAAGATTACGTGAATTCTACAAGCCTCATAATGAGAAATTTTTCCGCTTGATTGGAAGAAGATTTGATTGGGTTTAAGCTGTTAAACTGAAAACAATTCCATCCCACTTGGTTTTTAAAGAAAAGAAGAAAAAAAAAATCAAATTAAGAACATGTCTGTTTAAATTTTTTTTTTTTTTGTTTCTTTTTGTTTCTTTGTTTTTGTTTGTGTTTTTTTTTTTCTCTTATAATCTTAGAAAACAGGGAAATCTGAATTTTTATTTTCCATTTTATGATCAATTTATCAATTCAATATTTTTATTTTCTCTGTGTGTGTGTGTGTGTGTGTGTGTGTGTGTGTGTGTGTGTGTGTGTGTGTGTGTGTGTGTGTGTGATGGAACACAAAATTGCAACACTTTTTAATGTTTCAGTTCACTAAAGTTTAAACATACAAGTAACATAAAGAAAAAAAAACTAACTTTTCTGTGTGTAATTGTTAATGCGCTGGACTGTGGCTTTGAAGTAAGCAAGTTCAAATGTCGCCTTCACTTTCTGATTGATACTCTTCAGAAAGGTATTGAACCCCACCTTATCCACACCAGCTATAGGTTAAATAGTATCATTGCCATTTTTGTTTGGCATTAAATAACCTACAAGGGTTGATATACTATTGAACAAAGAAACCAAAATTGAATAACTGTAAATGATTACACAGGTCTCAAAATAAAGGGTTGTATCAGCACCACTCTGGCCCCAAATTAGTTAACCACATATCTTCCTTTGGTGTTAACACAGGCTTGTACTCTCAAAGGTATATGATCATGCATATGGCAAATACCGTCCTGTGAACATCACAAGAAAATCCGAATATCTCCTACACCATTACATGCATATACTTTTGGAAGCACCCTCAGTATAATGGTTATCATCATAGGGAATCAACAACCTAAGTGACTGATTGGGTTTCACTTAATGCTAATGCCCTTAGGAAAAGCATGAATCCATCTATTTCTCCCCAGCAGGGCGAACTGCGTTCTTTAGCTTGGATTAGTTAGCTTTGGTCGAGGAGAAAAAAAACTTAATTGACATTGTCATATCATGTTCTTGGTGGAAGGGTTGGATAAATACATACAGGTCCCAAAATAAGTGGTTTATTGACATCACTCGGGTCACAAATTATTTAACCGTGTATCTTTCTTGGATGTAAACACAGGCTTGCACCTACAAAAGTATATGATCATGCAGATGGCAAATACCATCCTTTGAACATCAAAAAATGGTCAAAGCCTGGAAATGTTGTCTGAACATCTTCCCCATTACATACTTGGACTGAGCCAAGTAAAAAATTGGCATTATCTTTGAGGGTGTTCTGATTTTATTTGTGTGCGTGTGAGAGAGAGAAAGAGAGAATTTTCTGTTTTCTTATTTTATGCAGATTGCTCAATTGGTGACAAAAAAGCTCTAAACATCAATTATAATCATTTTTTTTTATTGTCTATAACTGATGTTTCATGTTTAATCCAATTATTCAAATCTACAATTTTAAAAAAATTTTGGATAATTATATCGAATAAAAAGAAATTGATTAGAATTTGTTAACTATATGTAATACACACACACACACACCTTATTAGCATAAGAAAATTGACTAAACATTACTTGATTAATCAATGTATATTTGAGAATGTTGCTATCTATAGTTGAGAAGTTCTGTGACCAAGCTGTAAACTAAGTTATATGTACTGTGTCATGTATAACTTCAAAATAAGTTGGGGGGGTCTTTAAATTTCTACTCAGAATTTCTGCAAAAATGTTATTTAGTATATTCTCTATCCACTTACTTCCTTTAATTAAATTTTTTTTTTTTTTTTTTTTTTTTTTTTACTTGGATAAGAAATCTGAAAAATTGACTTCTTTATTGAAACCACCCATTCATATCAGCTTATAAAGCTATCACTTCCATGGAGATCAACAAAAAAAAAACATTCACATTATACCATTTTTTTTTTTTTTTTTTTTTTTTTTTTTTTTTTTTTTTCTGCCATCTTTTGCACTATGTGCAGAATAATTTTTTCTTTTTTTTTTTCTTTATCTTATTAAAAAAATTAAAATCATGAAGGTGAGATGTTGCCTCTTTGGGCAATTAAAAACCTTTGCTATCTATCTTGATCTGTTGTGAGATCAATATATACTTTGTGCAGGAGAAAGAACTCTTGCTGTGGTGAGTAAGAAACCCTTGGACCTACCACCAAGTCAAAAAAAGTTTCATTAATTAATAAGGCAATGCATTTTTTTTTTTTTAATATTTCATTTTAATTTATTACTTGTTAAGTTGAAAAATAAACCACCAATAAATTGTTTATCTGGCTGGGGAAAATATATATCACCATGTACGATGCATTAACATATCTGTGAAATATAAAAAGTGCTAGCACATATTGTGCAATGGAAATATTTTAGAAAAAAAAAACAATTATTAATGTTCAAGCTTTTCTTTTTCTTTCTTTCTTAACCTATTTTCTAAATCTTATTTTCATGACAAAAAGGATCAGCCCTTTAATGTAAAAATACTTTTTTTTTTTTTTTTAAATCCCACTTAATTTCTTTGTCCATTTAAACCTACTTGACATTAAAAAAAAAAAGATTTCAAATGTTTTAGATTGCTATGGGCAGCAGACTAACAACAAAAGTCCTTGAAAATTTTACATCAGCCACAAAAATTTCTGCCTAACCCAAAATTCCATCATATTCATTGCCATCACAGAATCAAATGACAGTTGATTTCAATTTTTATTAGATTTGGAAAATTTTTTAATTTACTAAAGTTTTCATTCATTACTGTCAAATAGCATTGCATTATATTAAATTGTGTCAATTTTTTTTCTTCTCTTGGTTAAAATATTAAATAAATTTGTATCAAATTGGATTATTAATAAAACTGCTAAAAGTTTTTAGGGGTGGGGACTTAAAATTATTGTGTGTGTGGCAAAACAGCATGAGATTTCATAAGAATTTTTTATGTTCATACCAAAGTTAAAATTTTTTTTTTTTTGTCCAAAGCAACATTGAAATTTGTCTACAAAGAAGGCTAAACTCTAAGTTTTTTTGGTTTCATTTTATGTATTTATAAAATCTGAGTTTTTAAAACTTTTACTTTATAACATAATTCAAATTTAATTCATATAAGCTACTTATGTATAAAAAAAAAAAGTTTAATATATCTTTTAGGTTTTTTGGAAGTAATGAGATATCAGAATCTGTAGTAAAGGTGTGCAATTTCTTTTTTCTTTTTGTCTTTCACCAAAGCCATAAAAAAATCACATTTGATTGCTTAGAAGGCCAAATGTGGTTTTTAATACTACAGGTTCAACATGCACACAGTCTAGACTGTGGTCCTCTGATAATACCAAGTTTATTTTCTTTTATGCTCCTTATACAAGGTAGAATCTTAATTTTTTTTTTTTTTTTTTTTTTTTTTTTTTTTTTAATCTTTAAGACCCAAGAAACAAACATAGCTACAACTTTATTCTACTCCCTGCTCAGTGCCTATGAAATTTTTTTTCTTCCTTAAATGGCATAAAAATAATTTAAAATCTTTTCAGTAAGATTTTACCTTGCAGTCATTACTAGTTCCTACTAAATTACTGAAGTTAAGGAATGATGAGTTTTTCCAGTATTTAAATAGGTGACCACTTATCTGAGGCTCATGTGCCAGATAAGACAAAGCTTGGGAAATTCTAAGATTATACCTTGTAACAAATTTATAAAACTTCTGAAATACTAAAAGCTATATAATGCAGTAATTGTATAAGTAGGTTAAATTTACTGTGGGGCTAAAGGAATTTTCCCTTAAAAAAATCTAAATTATTCTTTTTGCATTGTTAATTTTATGAACTCTGGGATTTTGTTTTGTTCAAATTTTCTAAAAACTTTTTTTTTTTTTTTTTTTTTTTTTTTTTTTAAGACTTGTCTATTTACACTTAATGCTTTTTAAAGATTGTTTGCAGCCCCAAAAAAATGAAACATTTTAAAACTTGTCTAGTGATGATTAGTTTTTGTTTTTTGCTTTCCCTCCCACCTTTAAAAACATACTTTTTATTATCACAAATAATGCTACCTTTGTCCCATTATTGTTTATTAAGGTTAGTTTAGCACAAGGTCAAAGGTTTAAATCATCCAGTGAGATGGTTTGCTGGATAAACTCATTCAAAATTACATCATGTAAGGTACCCCTTGTTTCATAGTAGTTGTTAGTAGTTGTTAGTGGATGATAGTGATAAAACCAACCAATTAAAAATATTTGATGAAACAAGCAATTGAGAATATAAGATACACACACACACATATATATATATATATATATATAATTAAGAAAAAACAACAAACCAGTCACATTAGGATTGTAAATTTATTTCCATTCTGTTATGCGTTTTTGAAAAATTTAAAAACACAAAAAAAATTTAACAGGACTTCTTCAGATCCTATGGATAAAATAATTATTTATTTTATCCATAGGATCTGAAGAAGTCCTGTTAAATTTTTTTTGTGTTTTTGAATTTTTCAAAAACGTGTAACAAGATAGAAATCAATTTATAATCCTAATGGGACCGGTTTGTTGTTTTTTCTTAATGAAATTATTGCTCTGTAATGTCTGTTACATTGAGCTCTTACCAGAAAAATTTAAATGTTCACTCTTGAATAGTTTTCTTGTCCTGATGGAATTGCTCCCAACTCCAGTTTAACCGGACCAAATAATACATATATATATATGTAATGCTAATGTGAAACTTCAAGTAAAACTGACTTCTAGTGTTGATAATTATATTTTTAGGTTTTAAGATTTTATACCTGCTTTGGTTTAATCACATTGAGCCCCTTCCACCTCCTGCGAACTTTTATTTGCATTTTTCTTTTTTACATTATATAATGAATTACTATGCTACACTATCTGTCCATTTTCCATTGGAGTGGAAGAAGAAATTGATTCATACCTTTCCTAAAGAAATTAGAGAAAACTAAAAATACAAATAGTCTTGTCCAAAATTTGAACTCTGGTCTCCATGTTTATTTCCTAAGGCGATAGCTATTAATCTGCACCAGCTTTGAGTAAATCAGTAATGTTATCGCTTCACTCACACTCACCGACATATCCTTTCCTACTTATGCAGTGGATTGGAGTTCAAGCTCAGGTAAAACAGTAAAAAAAATAAATTCAAAGTTTAATAAATGTTCAGATATATATAGTTTGATCTGACTGTGCATACCACATGAAATTTTAAGTAATGGAATTCTAGTGTTCATTTATATATATATATATATATATATATATATATATATATATATATATATATATATATATAAAAAACAACTATTATGAAATAGAGGTGGTATTAATATTAATCATATAACTAAACTTTGTTTGCATTGCCAAACATACTTGAAGAAAATTTTATTTATTTCCTATTTATTATGTTTTTTCTTAAGTCCAGAAGATGTTCTTTGAGATTTGTGCAAACTTAAAATGCCAAGTATACCTCACCTCCTACAATGGTTTTGCTTCATTTGTTCTTGCTGAAAATTTCTAATTTTGTTTGTACACAAGACTGATACTTAGTTTTATTTTGCTAAGTCAGTTGAATTCTAGTTATTTCTGACGTCTCTGCCTTGTTTTCCTAAAGCCAATAGTATGAAATGAATGTTGACAGTCAGTTAAGCTGCTCTATTTGCAATTTTTGCTACTCTATATAAGGCTTAGCTTTCAGGATTTTTGGCAGCCAAAAATTGGCCTTTATTGTATCACTGGGCTTTTTAAATGTTGTGAGTGTTTGTATTATGTTGTTTGACTGTGTGTATGTAATATATAGATTTCCCCACATTGTTATATACAAATCTCAAGATTAATCTTGGAAGTCCGATTTACCAAATTCTCTTTTGAAAACTTTTAACCTCCGGAATTTATCAATCAGAATCAAATTTATTATTTCCTAATTGTTAAATTACTGATAACTTTCTCTTTTCTTCCCTCCCCAACCAATATGCTGCAGTTATCATTTGATGTTATTGGTCATTTTTTCTCCATGTGAAACCATTGACAAAACACTATTTTATGAGTAAATTCTTCATTGTATATTTTTGGTTAGAGCTTCTCTAACTTTTTACTTGTAACCAAGCTTAATTTCCATTCACCTCCCAAATAAATTAATTGGAAATTGCCGACATTTTTCATAGTCCTACTGGAGGCCATGATGAGAGGGGTTGATGATTTTTTTTTTTTTTTTTTTTCTCAGTATGAATGTTTTCGGTTTCTAGATAACAATTTTTTACAAAATAGAGAAGTTATTATAAATGAATATTGAATCTTATATCACTCAACGCCAATAAATATGTAACAAGATTGAAACTGACTTAAGTGGAAGTCTGAATCTCTTCAGAGCTGGATTTTTCATATAATATATCATTTTTAACATCAAATTTACCCAATAGAGATCCAACTGGACAGAACAAAGATGGGATAAAAGCAAAGAGAAAACAATTATTCTGTCAAGAGGATCTTTTAAAATGACCTGGTCAGCTTTCTGCAGACTCGCCTATTGATGGATGAGACGAAACTAATGTTTGATTGACAGTGGAGGATTGGGACATGCTATTGAAGTAGCCAAGAGATCAGGAAGTTCCATCCATCTAAATGATATGTAATGCTCCTTGTTAGATGATTTAAGCTTGGGTACTTCCCCACATTGAGCAGTTTTGGGCAGTTTACCTTGTTCCACTTGCCAAACATTCTTCTGGATTAATGGTTCTTGTCAGATGGAACAAAAAAAAAAAAAAAAAAACTATAGTTAGACTCTTGGGTGTAGAAGTAAGTTGTCGAGGGCAACCAGAAGGCTCCCTCTTCAATAGCTTCTACACTGAGGTGTAGGGGAGGGCACTATCCTTTCCCTATATTGCTCCTCTTTACCCTTGATACATACCTTATATTGCTGAGTATTAAGCAAGGAGGTATCAAGTACCATTTTAAAGTCTTTGGTATGACATGACCTGGGATTGAACCCAGGTCTCTTGGACCATTGGCGAACACTCTACCCACTAGGCCAATGAGTTGGTGTAGAAGTATGAAATGTATATTGCGTGTTTTAACATGGTGATACTGAATTTACTCTTGATGAATTTAAGGTATATAGAAAGTCTATAACAGCAGATCCCCACATATAATTACAAAGTGTTCCAACATTGGATTCATTGCACTGGAATATGCAGACTTCTCATCAATGATTCCTAACCAACTGATAATTAAAATGTGAACATTTGTCATCTAGTTTTTGGTTTTCTCTTTGCATATTAATGAGTGTTCTCAATATGACATTAAACAATCTTGATGATGAAGCTCCTGTAATGCTAGAACTTTAGGTAATTCAGAGTACCCTTCATTGCCATCACTCCTAGGTCCACTTTGGCCTGGAGTGATGGCACCTGAAAGGGTCTTATCTATGAGTCAAATAGAGCTGTTTGATATTTAAACTCTGGGCAAACAAATGACTTATGCTAAAATGAATTGCTTGAAATAGAACTAATTTAACTGTGTAAACAAATGACTGATGATTTATTGAATTGTTAGTGATACATAGCAATACTTGGACAAATCATATAAATCCAATATTTGCATATTAGAAATTTCTCTTGCGATATCTCAAAGGTAAAGTTTAGCATGTTAGAAGGATCTCTGTGATTTTCCTAACAAAAGTAGAAAATATTTTTGATTCTTGTGTAATCTAATCTTGTAAACAGGTCTGAAGGGGGTAGATTTAAAGTACAGTAAATGAATAACTAGATATACCTTGAATACACGGGCTTGAACCAGTGCCAGTAGGTGTCGTCAGTGATGTTTTAATCTTCTGGGTCATTGGGGAGTTTCGGGTCTTTCAACATCATACTCCCCTCACCAGAATGACCCCCTCAGAGATGATCAATTTCTGAGTCACCCATCGTATATAACGCTTGACAAAAAAAAATCTTAAAAAGAAATGTCAACAACCACTACCAATGCAGCAAAGAGTGGGTCGTCAACTAAGGGTTTCTCTGTAATCTTCATAACTGGGATCTCTAAGGGTATATCAAATAGTATATAAGATCTTTCCTGAAGGTATTGGTGAACTTCAACTTAGTAGATACCAAAAGGGATATTTTAGAATTTAGTATTTTTGTAAAATAATGCATTTAGATTTTTTTTTTTTTTTTTTTTTTTTTGTAAATATGATTGTCATTGACAACATCAAAAGATTTTTTTCTGGTCAGAGCCAGATTATTCATTCATTCAAATGACCAATATGTTTTGAGTGGGTCGTACGTGAATGGTATTTCACTTGTGGCCATCACTCCCAATCAAGCATTCCGCTTGGTGTACAATATCTGGTAACTAGTCTACATGATCCAATGATTTTTGTTCTGTTATGAAGAGATTTTATAAAGACAAGCTAGTAAACTTTACACCCTGTGAACCCCTTGATTTTATTCACCCTACCAGCATTTTATTGACCCCTATGGGGTTTATGAAGACCCCCTCCGAGAAGCCTTGGGTTTTAGTTCTATTATTGCCAGTGTTATAAAATAATAAGGATCTGTTTCATTTGCTAACTCTTTTTGTTATTTCTTACCTCACTTCACTTGAAAAACTGGGTGAGTCCTCATGGCATAATAGTTAGTGATGGATTGCAGAATCATTAAGCAAGTTTGAATCCCAGTCGCACTATTACATTCACTTTAGAACTGATACACTTGGGGAAAGATATGAGCCCTTTTATCCTTTCAGCTATGGGTTAAATAATTTCACTACTGTTCTTCTTTTTTCAAGGATGAAATTGACATTAAATAACCCATGAAGGTTGATATGCCATTAAACAAAGGAACTAAAAACTTGACAAACCACTCTCTTCATGTTAGGTAATTTCTTTTTCCTTAGAGTAGATTGAAAAGGCGTTCTCAAATTTCTGTTTCTTTACATCTTTAAAATCTAGAACTTGGTTTTATTACATTTGCTACTCGAGATCATCTGAGTTGGATTCATTTGTTGTTCTTTGTTTTTTTTTTGGGGGGGGGTCTAGGGTCTATGTAGCCTCCCTAATGACAAAAGGATTTTTTTTTTTGTCAAGAAAAAAATTGTATTTGCTTTAGTTTATTTTATAAATCTTTTGTCTCACTATATTCACTGACTGTTGATATACTTTTGAAATACATTTTTTAAAAAAATTCTAGAATAAAATATGCAACATTTTTAAATTTCATTATCTCATAAGGGAATGTTCTACTATTGTAGGATGTAATCTTTTTACCAATATGATCTGTTTTAAGATTACTTGGATGAATAATTCCCTATATTTTGACAGGGAAGTGGTTTTTGGGGTTTGTTTGTTTGTTTGTTTGTTGTTTTTTTTTGTTTTTTGTTGGGGTTTTTTTTTTTTTTTTTAATCCTTTGGTTAATGTTTTCTTGATGTCTCAGACAATGAATTTTCCAATTTTCTAAATTGGAGGTTCTGTTTTGCAAGTTGCTAATGTTTTTTTATTACTGGTTCTGTACTCAAAACCTATGTGCCTGCTTGCAGTGAAATTTTTTTTTCTTTACTTCTTCCCCTCTCCCAAATATTCAATAAAATACTTCCACTTGAGAGGGAAAAAAATTGGTATTATTTTTAACAATGATTTTTTTTGTGGATTGAGCATAGTGCTTAATTGTTGGTAAAATTTAGCCCTTTTTTTTACCTCTTCAAACAGCTATTCTATTTTAGAGATTGTCAGATTTTTTATTTATACTGTTCTTGTAATCAACTCAGGTTTTCAACCTTGGTAAAAGTTTACAAGAAAAAGTGCTCAACACCTCTACAGCAGAGCAGGTATCATAAACAGAAAAATATAAAATTATGAACATGAGAAGTCCATTGGACTGGCCAGTTGCTCAAACATATATATATGCAAGTGGCACATGTACTACCATCTTAACACATGACTTTACATCCCTATATTATTACTGGGGAATCCCTCATGGTTTAATGGCTAATGTGCTGAACTGTAACATTGGAGTAAAGAGTTCAAATTTCAGTTGCATTATTAAATTTACTTATGGACTATTAACCTCGGGAAAGCTATAAATCTGCTTTATCCCTCCATCTAGGAGTTAAATAATACTACTTCTGTTCTTTTACATGGACGTTTTGGTATTAGATAACCCAGGAAGGTTGATATGCCATTAAAAAAAAGAAACCAACCAACTATTTGATTGATTGGGTACTTTTCCATCTTTTGATAGCAAATGCCACATGAAACCTAAAAGAAAACTGAGTGTTCATGATTTGATATTTTTCAGTGTTGTGTGTATAACATATATATATATATATCGTGACGAGTTGGCTCAGCAAGACTGGCTGTTTTTCTTTCTTTTTTTTTTTTTTTTTCTTCAATGTGAAAGTTCTTATGTTACTACCAACTGGCAAAAAGAATATATTTGTCAAGTTATCATTATCTTTATTCCTATTTGATTTTATTGTGATAAACTGTTAAAAAAAACATCACTTGATGAGTGGGTTTTTTTGTTTTTTTAACTTACCTCATTCTCTTCTAAATGTGTGTAGACATTGGTGTCAGTCAAGTAGTACTTCTTTCCTATGCCCCCCACTTGGGCCAGATCAGTTATTGGCTAATATATATATATATATATATATATACTAATTTTAAACTGCTATCCCTACAATGTATAAATAGCAATCATATCTCAATTATTGCCAAAGTCCACATAACTTTTTTAATTTTTTTTTATTTTATTTAGCGCTTTTCTTGTTCTGAATCTTATTTCTCAAAACCCATTTAGTCTATGAATGTTACAAGCTTCATCAAATTGGAGTTAGCTATGATGGAAGCTGAAAAATGACTGATTTGTTTGTTAGGAAAATCCTTGTAACCATGGTTACAGTTCCTTTTTCTTTTTCTTCCCCCCCCCACACCTTTTAGGCTTGTCCTAATTTTTAAATACTAGTCCTATAATCTTTTTCATATGTTCACAGGGGTGTATATAAATACCCAAACCTTTTCTCCACTGTCATTTCAGTTTGTTAGGTGTCATTTTCTTCCTCCCCACCCACCATATTCCTTTCTTCTTCACATACTCTTATGGAAATAGGGGTGTCCTTGTGGTGTAATGGTTAAAGCGATGGACTGCAGAATCATAGTGAGTTCGTACTCCAGTCACGCTATTACGTTCACTTTCGGACAAATACCCTTGGGGAAAGGTATGGACCCCCCCTTATCCTCCCAGCTATGGGTTAAATAGTACCACTACTGTTCTTCTAGGAGAATAGCTTTGGCATTAAATAACCTACAACGGTTGATATGCCAATTAACAAAGAAACCAAACCATCTTATGGAAATATAAACTTGCTATTCTTGAGAGGGGTTTAGATATACTGGGATTGTATCTAAGTAATTCTAGAAGGTTCAGTCCTAAACTTGTTTCCCTCAATTATATCTCCTGCAGTACAAGTAGGATAAAGTTTATTCCTTCAATTAATTCCTTGTTAAGCCAAGGAATCCCAATTTAAATTAGCTTATACTGAAACTAATATAGTCACAAGATCAAACTAGTATGTATAAAAATAAAACTTAGATTTTTTTTTCATTTAAATCAGAGCAATTAAACTTAATGTATACAGGCAACTAATAATCCACAAATGTTCTGACTGTTCCTTTCATATAGTTTTATTTTCTCTTCCCCGACAAACTCACTGAAATATAAATTCAGCACCCTTGATAAGTTTCAATATATTTCATCTGCTAAGTAACTATTTAACAATAAAGTTAGTTGAAGCTCTGAGGTTCAGTCCTAACTTTGTTCCAGCAAATTGTATCTTCAACTACAAGTCAGATGAAGTTTGTTTCCTTATTTAATACCTCTCATCTGTTAAATCATAGTATCCCTCCTTGAACCAGCATACACTGAGTCAGTCACAATCAAAATGGCATATATTAAAGTTTTTAATTTGAATCAAGGAAATTATATTCAAGATGTACATGAAATTAATAATTTGGTTTATTTTTATTTGAAGAAATCAGTTGGTAGATCTTGTCTTTGCTTTCTTTCCACCAGGGAGACAAATAATCAACTTTATACTTCCCTGCATGCTATTCTCTTCAAAAAAATAAAAACTGTTACTCCCTGTCCCATAATAGTGGTCCCATTTTGTGTATGGAACTTATATGCAACTGTAACAGCTATTGTGTGGGTAGAGGTTTTATTTCTTTTTAATCTCCAATGTGTGACTCATTTTCTGGAATATTTCTCTGCTTGTTTGGTATTGTTTATCTGCAAGTGACAGTTTTATTGCCACTGGTTTAATTTCAATTAAAATAGTTTGATACTCCAATTTGGTAGGTGTCCATGTCTTGGGTTGTGGTATGGTATGCTAAGTTATCAATTGGTAACTTTCAAATTAGGCCTGGTTGGAACTCTTATCTACCAAAAAATGTATGAAAATCTACTGCTTCCATATTGCTTACTGATTTGCTTGAGATTGTAAAAGGAAAGCAAATTCTTGCTGTCTACCCCTTCATCTTTTCTCCACATTTACCTTTATTTATTTATATACGAGCTGATTTAATCAGCTTATTGGCCAAGCAGGTAAAATGTTTGCCAGTGGTCTGGGAGACCTGGGTTCAATCCCAGGTCGTGCCATACCAAAGACTTTAAAAATGGTACTTGATATCTCCTTGCTTAACACTCAGTAATATGAGGTACAGATCAAGGGTAAAGTGGAGCAATCCAGAGAAAGGAATAGCACCCTCCCCGACACCTCGGTATTGCTGCTATTGAAAAGGGAGCCTTCTGGTCGCCATCGATTATGGTAGCCTACTAACTTACATATATATATAAAGCACTTCCACATGATTCCCAAAAGCAATCATGTGGAACTGCTTTATGGCAAGGAATAGAAATCCAGTACTTTGAAGATATTTTTATTTATATTGGAAACTTAATACTTTGACACTTGGTCTTTTATTTTTCTAGTCACGAGAGAAATTCCGTTGAAAATGTGCATCATTTCCCAAATTTAAACTGTAACTAAATATCTGAGATTATTGATTTTGGTTTTAAATTTTAATGAAATGACCTATCAAAAATAAATATAACTTTAGGAAGAAAAGATTTTGAGGGGCAGGGGATTAAGAATTTGGTTTTGTGAGGTAGCTATCATCCATTGCTACCAGCAAGTCTTCCAAACTCCATCCAGTGTCTACACAGAGCTCATGTAAGTTCTTGCTGGTTGGCCAACACTGGTGTGTAGATGTTCATAGAACACTGCTTATGAGTTTGTCCTTGCTTCTCAAGCAGTGCACCACATCTTGTTCATCTTACTTGGATGGTTTGTGAGGTGTTGCTTCCAGGACTTGTTCGAAACGGCATATGAAATTCTTGTGTAGTTCCCCATCTAACTTCCTTCGTGGATTTTCTTTGCATTCATGTGCCATGTCTATACAATAGTATGGACTCGGCCACAATTTGGAGGAAAATCCCATTTTATTTTATCAATGGGGTCAGATTTCTATGCGAGTGATAACCTGTCTATAGCAGTTCATGTCTTCTCTAGGCATATGTTGACAACACTTTGAGTAGATGAGATGATGCTGCCAAGGTATGTGAATGTCTTTAATTGGAATCATTTTGAGATGAGGCTTCTTAATCTGAGAATTAATTTTTATTTATTGCGGACTTTTTATCCTCATCTTGGTAGTTTTTGTGTTGTTTCTTCTTTCACTACGTTTCGGCCAAATTTCACCTCTGGCCTTCTTCAGGTGATATACCGCGACCTCGATTTATAAGACCAAAAAATCCATCCTTGATCGCCCTTTGGGGCCCGTGGCGCAGCGGATAGAGGCGTCGAGTCTCTACGGTTCCAGGTGAGCATTGTCAGAAGATAGCGGTTTCAAATCCTACCCAAGCCGGCCAGAGGTTTACTTGGTCAAAAACGTGGTGCGATAGACAACAGCTATGGAAGGCAGTAATTACTGGGGATACGGTTACAAGACTCAGCATTCCTACCCGAGGTCGCGGTAAATCACCTGAAGAAGGCCAGAGGTGAAATTTGGCTGAAACGTAGTGAAAGAAGAAACAACACAAAAACTACCAAGATGAGGATAAAAAGTCCGCAATAAATAAAAATTAATTCCAAGGTATGTGAACTTGTCTATCTTTGACAGTTTCTGATTTCATTGATTTGGCCTTGAATGTATTCTAGTTGTTTTTTGGGGGAGGCGTTGGTTCTCTCTAGGTCTTAAGTTTCTGTGCATTGGTATTTGTTCAGTTTCTTTTTAAGTAAGGATTTTTCTTTTTATGTTAGCTTGTTTTTTCCTTAATTGCTACTGCCTCCCATGTTGGGTTGGAATGCACACTGCTGCTGCTTCTATATGGGCAGTAACTTATTTCTTACAGTTGGAGTATGAGAACCAGTCACATGGTAAAGTTTTAACTGTTTGTGTCTTATTTCTGTGTAGACACAGGCCATCTTTGCTGAGACAATTCTGATTAGAAGATCCTTCTTCAAAAGTGGAGTATGCCTCACAGTTGACATTGCTGTTTATCCACTTCTTGTCTATGAATATATAATTTAGCTGTACTTCAGGGGTTATTTGGGTCTGTATCAGTCAATAGTTTACCCTTTCTTCTTTTTTTTTTCTTTTTTGTTTAGTCCTTAGGTATGCTAGCCTGTTATTGAGTGAAAAAAAAAATAGATATTCTCTATTTCTGTTTGGCAGGTCATGTTAGCAGAATTTATTTCCATCTTTGCCTTTTTGAGCATTCATGTCTCCACCGATGATTAAAATATTGTTTGGCAAGCAAAGAGAGCTTGGTGTAGAAGATAATATCCATTTCATTACTGGCATTGGTAGGACTATAGCAAGAGATGATTTTTGTACAGGTGTTGCTATTAAATGAATCTCATATCATTGTCTGTTGGATTCTCTCTGTGATTCAGTGATTTTTAAGGCATTGAGAAGCATTCCTAAATCACTTACGATGGCATTGATAGTTTTTCCATACATCTGCCAAGAGGTATGTCCTTCCATTACCACTATTATGGTATTTTATTTCTAGTTTGCAATGGTGGTATCTGTTCTTGTATGCATATGTCTTTATTATGCTCGGTTGCAAACACTGACAGCTCAGGTAACAGGTTTACTGTGTTTAAAGTCCTTTCATTAAATGTCACTAGGTTGACAATGTTTTTTATATTTAAGTAATTTTGATTTAGGTTTGAGCTCTGTAACTAATTTTTCAAACACTGGGACCAGAGCTCTAACTTCAGTTGAATGTGACCTCTCATTTATCCACACGAGGGACATGTGGTTTAAATTAGTCTTGGTAATCTTTCATTGGGTCTTCTTTTTTCTTTTCTTTTTTTCTTATCAATTAAAGCTACCCTTATAGATAAGTAGCTGAAGTTTCTTGATTGAAGTATTTGATCCTGACTGTTAATCTATGAGAATCTTTAAGCCAGCATCTGATAAAGCACACTGTTGATTCATCTGGCTTACTTTACAACCACCATGCTGCTTCCCATGGCTTTGATTGATACACACTTTTTGTTGGGTAGGAGTGGGTATAGGATAGTTAGCTTGCCCCAGATTTGCAGGACCAAATTCCTGACTTAATTATTCATGCTTTTAAATGAATATCATTTGTAAGGATTTGTAAATTTAAGAGTGAGTTTCAGTCCAACTATCTCATATTTTATTCTTTACTTTAATAATTTTACCTTCAATTTAGTTATTGCCATTTATTTATTTATTTATATATGTTACTGGGGGGGTGTATATGGAGCCTTTTTAATTCATTCCATCCAGATGTCAGGTGACTCATATGAAGACTTAAATGAATCACTAATAAACAGAAGTACAGTGTCTGTTTTATTCAAACATTTTAAAGGAAAATTACATATATAATGCCACTTAAAATTTTAAACTTTTTATATTTCAAACTGCTCCCCCACCCCTTTATTTTTCTTTCTTTCTTTCTTAATCAGGTTGTAGGGTTTAATCTTACATCCTTATATCTGCTGCTACTTTTTGTTGTTTTTTTCTTACTGTTTATCAATCTTTTAACACTTTTCACACAATTCGCTTTTCCTTTAAATTCGAGTGCCACCAATTCAAAAGACAAATGATTGACAATTCATCTATGCAAGGCATCCTTCTAGTTTACAAGATTTTAATGTAGGGACAGGCTAATTATGCAAAAAAAGTTTGACTGTATGACATCCAGAAAGTTTTTGTTTTGTTTTTTGTTTGTTTTTTTTAACCATACTTTTAAATATTTGGATGATTGATTTTACTTTAATCATTTAATCTTTTATATTTGAGAAAAAAAAAAAAAATTAAATTAAATTCTTTAGCCTCTTTTAGTTTCCTGTTTTAATGTACTGTAAAAATATGAACTGCAACTGTTCTGAAATAAATTCTATGCAAATTTAAATGATAAAATGAAGAATCAGATATACAAAGTCTATGTACTTCTTTTTATGTAATTTTATATAATATAAATAAAAGCTTAATCACTAGGAATAAATTGAAGATATTTTTATTTGTATTGGAAACTTAATACTTTAACACTTGGTCTCTTATTTTTCCTCGTCACAAGAGAAATTCTGTTGATTATGTGCATAATTTCCCAAATTTAAACTGTAACTAAATATCTGAGATTATTGATTTTGGTTTTAAATTTTAATGAAATGACCCATCAAAAATAAATATAAGCTTAGGAAGAAAAGATTTTGAGGGGCAGGGGATTAAGAATTTGGTTTTGTGAGGTAGCTATCATCCATTACTACCTGTAACTGTTCTGAAATAAATTCTATGCAAATTTAAAAGATAAAATGAAGAATCCGATATACAAAGTCTATGTACTTCTTTTTATGTAATTTTATATAATATAAATAAAAGCTCAATCACTAGGAATAAATTGTTAAATAAGTTATATATGATATAGTTTATTTTTTATAAGATAGTTGTTAGATCTTTTTTTTTTTTTTTTTTTTTTTTTTTTTTTAACCATTTTCTGTATCAATTTGAAATTGTAATTAAATGAATACCAAACATGAATTTGTGCATAATCAAAATATATAATTTACATATGATTTGAATACAGAATATGATACAAAGAATGAATTAATAGATAAGTAAAATAAAAATTGTCACTTCCCTTGTTTACTTTAAAATATACTGTTTTCTAAGAGTAAGAAAAAGATGTCTGTTCATTTCTTCTGTGTGTGTGTGTGCACATGATTGATTTTTTTTTTCTTTGGTTCAATTTGCAATTAGGATGACATTATCAAATTGCTTGAAAGTTATGGTTGAAAATAAATAAAATTAGTCATTTTTAAATTTTTATTTTTTATCTTTTTTTAAGACATACAAATTAGCTCCCCCCATTTAGTTACTAATTCAAATTAGTATATTACAAACTGACTCTTGAGTTAACTTCCTTTTATTCAAATTACAAGATGGTGGTGTTAATAGATTTGTGATTGGATACTTCTCTCAGGTTAGACTGTCAAATCATTATAGGGCTCTTATTTTGTTGATCAGTTTTTAAAACGATCAATTTCTGAACTGAATAGCAAATGCTCTTCCACCACCACACTAAAAAAAAAAAGGGATTTTCTATTAAAAAAAAAAAAAAAAAAAAAAATTTTAAGAAAAAAGAACTTTACGTTTACCAGTCTACCCAATGTGCTATAATGCCAAAATTTTGGGTGTTTGTTTGTTTTTTTTCTTAATCAGCTTTTAGCCAAAATTAAAGAACCTTCCCATCATCCCCTCCCAGATGTTTCTGAAACAATTGTTCCTCATTGGTTTTTTTTTTTTTTTTTCTCTCTGACATTTGGTATGAAACAAGATTTATTCTGTAAAAGGTTTCTTTGAGCAATTTAATCTATTGCATATAATTTTTTTTTCTTTTTTTTTTTTCTTCTTTTTTTTTTTTTTTCTTTTTTTTTTTTTTTTTTTTAAATGACTAAATGTTGTCACTTAGTATCCAGTTTCTGTGCAACATTGTTGCTAATTAACATTTTAGTTTACTACTTTTTTTTTTTTTTTTTTTACATAAATCTTGAAAAAAAAATTTTTTAACTAACTTTGAACATAGTTTTTAGTATTCCCTGATGCACTAAGATTATTATCCTCTTCTTCATTGTTATTGTCACAAGATTTCATCTGGTTTACACTTTGACCTTCTTATCTCAATATCCATGTATTATGCATAGTATATATATATATATATATATATATATATATATATATATAATTTTCACACACTAAAGTATCATCCAGGACTATTTGTTCACTTTAGCAGCTAGGGAATTATTTGTATACCAGTTGGCCTTGGCCTAGCTTTGGCTAACTCTTTACACACAGTTTTTTATCTCCCTAGTGATGTGAACCTCCCCCTCCCCTCGAATATCAGGCTAAAATTTATGTCTCCAAAAATCATGAGACGAGTATATACTGGTAATTGGTGCTGACAATGAGGATAGGTGCATCAGTAAATTATTTTTCCACATCTAATTTTTTTTTTTTTTTTTTTGTAACAGACAAAAATAATGGCATTCAGTTAATTAACAAAATTTTTTTTTTTTTTTTTTTTTTTTTTTTTTTTTGTGATCCCACCCACCATTTTTGTGAGAATAACCCGATTTTGATTGGCTCACAAAAATAAGGAACACTTTCATCAACCAATTATTAATCAGCTATTTGCTGTCCAATGAAATTGGTTGGAATTGACTTTAGATTCATTCTCCTCTCAAGCTGTACAATTTTGCAGTGTCTGGCAATTTGTTTTTCAGTTCTGCATAGATTACTTCATGTTGGAGTGTATATTTAGCTGTGCATTGCTTTAAAGCAAGCTAGCAGAAATGATCCTCCTCTATTTGTGACCAGAAGGAGGGTCAGTGTATTACATATTATAATCACCATTATTATTATTATACCATGGCCAGAATCTGGTCAGTCTGTATCTAAATTTTTTTTTTTTTTTTTTAATTTCCTTTCACAATGAATAAAATAAAACCAAATTCAAAGCATCTTCGATGTTTGTGTTTTTATTGTTAATTGCATGATTATTACTTGTGACACGACGTATGGTTAAATACTTAATTATGTAAAAATTTATAATTATAAAATATATGAAAATTAATAGATATCTCAAAAACAAAACGATCCTTAAAATAAGTATCTTTTTGTTCAAGGCTTAAATTGACCTAAAAAGCTGGTTGATTGTTTCTAAAGGTCATTTAAGTATGAGACAATTGTTTTTGATTTTAAAGGTCAGTGAATTTATTAAATTTTTTGGTTGTCATCTAACTCCATCGATCATAATGATGAAATGGGTTGTTTCATAAAACATTTTTCTACCCCTTATCTTAAAGGTCAATGTCAAAAGAAAATTTAATTTTGCTCCACCCTAAATAAAGGTGAGCTGGGGATGGCTCATCCAGTCAGGTGAGGCTGAGAATTTTTAGTTCAACCCCATTGCTCTGAATCTGTTACCATTAGTCAAATCATTTAAAAAGGGATTATCCCTATACCTGAAGAATATAATCATGAACTAGGATTGACTGACCAATGGGAATATGACTCCTAATTGTCTCTTATTGGAAAACCAATCAGAAACCTTTTTTGATCTATAAAAACAGGATGAGGAAAGAGACTAAGAAGCTCAACACTGCCAAAGAAACATCCCTCCTATTCTAGACCCTGAGGCATTCCGAACAACCTGCAGACTTTATAAAAATTCAAAATCCCAGACTTGAGATATAAGTGTCATACTAACTGCACTTTGTCACTCTTCCTCTCTCAATATTTTTTTTTTTTTTTTTTTTTGTCCGACATCAAAGGTGGTTCCAAGAACTTGCACTCGATAGCCATGACCTTCAGGGCCAAACAGAAAACTTCCACATAGGAAGTGGGCCACAATTTGTCAAACAGACCTTTCTTTGACTGACTTGAAAATACTACTTCCATGTGTTCCTGCTTTTAAGATTAGTCTAGAGGAAAGATGTAACATCAGCAATAAAATTATTTTTTTTGGTTTTTTGGTTTTTTTTTTTTTTTTGTTTTCTGTGGTCACATGTCTCGCTCTTTCCTGATATGAACAATTTCATATCTGCCAACTCTCATCCTTTCATAATATTGCCCTTGGGAAAGGTATCAATCCTATTTTGGAGGGAAAATCAAATTTACATGAACATTTAGTTGTAAACAAACTGATACCAAAAAGGTTTCCATAAATGAAATAAAGTCTTAGTTCTGATCAGACTGAGCCAATAAGTTTACTATAAAAACTGTTAACTTTGACCTTTCACTGCAGAAAGACATAAGAGACCTTGACAGATACAATGTAGACAATGGAAGATAGCTGTTAAGTCACTCCATTTTGATCATTAGTAGAAAAATGAACTAGAAAAGAAAGCATGTGTTCACATAAGTTTTTCTTTCCACAAAATATTTTTCTTTTGCAAGGTCATTTCCACTCTCATTGACTTGCACACAAAGAACTTTGCACTCTGGAGACTCCTCTCTAAATTGTAGAGGTTAGCTGGACTATGATGTAGTGAGTTCAAACTCCAGTCATGCTGAACAGGGAGTTTCCATGATTTGGCTAATTCTGAACTATGACTTCCAAGTAACAAAATTGGAGTTCCAGTTGCACTATTACATTAAATTCTGGACTAATACCTTTGGGGGAAAATTATAAATGCCCCTTATCCTCTTCTGCTCTGGATTAAATAGTTCCGCTACTGTTCTTTGGCATCAAGTAATCCATGAATCTTGCTATGTCATCAAAGAAAGAAACCAGACCAATCGAGTTTGAATGCTTTATCCATTTTATTGTTGTTGCAGTAAATTTAACTTTTATTTGTGTTAACAGGTGTGTGTTGTTTTCCCTTTTTATTTCTCCTTTCATTTGTTGCCGTCTCTTTCACTTGGTCAGCAAACAATCAATTGAATTTTTCAAATCCTGTCTGTAATAAAGGCTTAATAAATCCTATTATATCAACTGTAGCAATATTATTTTAATTATATATCACATACATAAATACACATAAAAAGGCCAAGTCTGGTTAAAATGTTTTATATATATATATATATATATATATATATATATATATATAAAATTAGAAAAACTTTGGGGGTGTCCACGTGGTGTAATGGTTAAAGCGATGGACTGCGGAATCGTAGTAAGCGAGTTCGTACTCCAGTCGCGCTATTACGTTCACTTTCAGGCAAATACCCTTGGGAAAGGTATGAACCCCCTTATCCTCCCAGCTATGGGTTAAATAGTACCACTACTGTTCTTCTAGGAGAATAGCTTTGCCATTAAATAACCCACAAAGGTTGATATGCCATTAAACAAAGAAACCAAACTAGAAAAACTTGTTTGCAACTAATTTTTGTTGCTTAAGAGTCAGAACTTCTACTCAGGCAGTTTATCAGCTTTGAAATATTCATTTTTCTTGGGTTTTACAAGGTGAAGGGTACTATTTGCAATGTAGAGATATAGTGGACAGTTATCTCCCTGAGAGGTATTCAAAAATACTTGAATATGTAAAAATGTGTTATTCAAAGCCAGAAAATTGTCTTTTTTTGTCAAAATGGACAAAGAAAATAAAAAGTCAATTTTTTGGCTTTTAAATGATTTCACTATTAACCCATTAAGACTTGATAAACATGTCAAGTAAGTAAAGTTGGCAACCTTAATCGAGAACCCGAAGGCTCCCTTTTCAATAACTACTACACTGAGGTGTGAGGGAAGGCACTACTCCAATTCCTGGATTGCTCCACTTTACTCTTGATACTTACCTTATAAATGCTGAGTGTTACACAAGGCAGCATCAAGTACCTTTTTTTTTTTTTTTTTTTTTTTTTTCAGTCTTAGGTATAACTCGAAAGTGAAACTAAATTGTCTAAATTTTTTTTTTCTTCCTTTTTAACTTGCTATGAAATAAAGTCAAAACATTCAGCAACTATAGATAGGGAAAAAGGTATTTTGAAATATTTTTAAAATTTAATTTTGGGAAAGAACTCTGAAAGTTATTTAACTAGTGAGAAGAAAGCCCCCATTTGTTTGAATTCATTTCTCTTTCTCCTAGACCAGTTGCCATTCCAATGTTAAAGAGCCCACTTTGCTCTATCGATTTAAATACTCTACCAAATCAAATTATTCTATGTGGTTGTTAATTATAAAGAAAAATGTACTATTCTGATTTTAAAGTTATCATCCTTTTAACTTCTCTCTGAATTTTTGATGAAATGAATCATCTCTCATTCTCTTCGGTCCTGTAACCTGGTTTGGTTGTTGGGGTGCTACTCACATAGCATGTCCTGGACAGGAACAGCCTGACAATGCCCATTCTTCAACAGGTTTATAAATGGTTTGAATTCAGTTTTCCTTTTCCTACACTGGTTGCCATACCAAGGTTAAAGAGTCAAGTCTGCCCTACTATTTACCCATAAGTGGAAAGAAAATGGTTGTCTTCCTCCATTTTCACAATGTGAATTAGAGAGCCAGATCTACATCCCAGACTGGTGAATCAAGATTGTCTCCCTTAATAATGAAATAAAGCCAAAATTACTTAAAAGAAATATAACTCGTGCAATTAACATTAGTAACCTCCCTTGATGTAAAATTTAAGATTTTGGGTTTGTTTTTTTTTTATGTAAACCAGTAATTCCCAGTATTATATACAAGCATGTGGTGGCAAGAAAAATTAGACTGACAAGATTTAAATTATTTCGTTTATTGAATTGAATAAATGAAATAAATAAGCGCATGAAATATCTGATCTGCTGACGGGTGGTTATCTGGTCGACGGCAAGCAATTGCTTTGATCTGGTCTGACGGTGTTGTCGGGTGATGCTCTCAGAGATGGCCGACGATTTAACTGCCCGTGTGACCTCCGCTTCCCCTATTTATATGTTCCCGACTTCAAACACAGCTCCAGAAAATACTATTTGTGGGGAAAAGAATGATTGGTTGAAAAATAGACCTTTTTTTTATAACTGAGAATTTTCTGGGGATATTGAATAGACTATGCGCAGAAGCCATGATTTTCTCAGTTTGACACTGGCCATTGTTTGGTCAACAACCGGTAGATGTTATTTTTTTCAGCAGTGTCACTGTCTGTTGGTCTGTGTTTTGTGTGTTTTAGTAGTTAGGTGTGTGAAGAGTTAAGTGGGTGAATCAGAAGAGATTTGATGTATTTTACAATAACATTTGGAAACCAAGTTAATGGCATTTTAAGCTTCTTTAAAATTTTAAATATTTAAGAATTAATAATTAGAAGGGGGCATCAGAATGTTAATACAAGCAAAGTAGGGCATGGCTCAAAATCGGTTGCATACCACTGATGTAAACCCTAAGATAACACAGGAAACTTTTAAAAAGAATGTTTGGATTTAATTATAGGAAGGACATGTACGTTTACATCTCTTTATTTTCCTTTTTCAAAATGAACATAGAAAAGACTATACCATTTTATTTAAAGCCAGAAAATCGTCCTTTTTGTCAAAATGGACAATGAGGATAAAAGAACAATTTACTGGCTTTTAAATGGTTTCAACATAAATCCATCAAGGATTTATAACGTATTAAGCGAACTAAATTGTTTTGATTTCAAGAAGCTGACCTTATAATGTACTAGAAATGTACTTTTTGTCGGCAATGTTATGATTTATTACTAAAAAGCTACGCCACTTTTCTTCTAAGGTATAGGGACCAAAAGCGTAATCATCCATTTAGTTTCTTTGTTTAACGGCATATCAACCTTCATAGGTTATTTAATGCCAAATCTATCTTTCTAGAAGGACAGTCGTGGTACTATTTAACCCATAGCTGAGGGGATAAGGGTTTTCATACCTTTCCCAAGAATATTTGTCCGAAAGTGAATATGATTTTTTATAAATTCCCTGAAAAGCAATATTGTACCTTATTTTACTGATTGAGTTTGTTTTCTTTTTAACTTCAAAAATAAGGCATCCGGAAGAAAATAGACAAAAACCGTTATAAAAATGTAAATAAAATCTCATTCTCCCTGGAATTATCTTTTTAAAAAAATGTAAAAATCATTCATTTGCACCTTCATGAAGAAGAGTCAAATGAACAAAATTATATGGGGAGGTACACAGAAAGAGGAAGTGGAATTCTGGGATATTTTTTTACTTAGTTTTATTTCATTTCGTATTTTCCAGGCCATTGGCCTAATGGGTAATGTTCAGCAATGGTCCGGGTTCAATCACAAGTCAAGTCATACCAAAGACTCAAAAAATGGTACTTGATGCCTCCTTGCTTTACACTCAGCATTATAAGGTAAGGATCAAGGCTAAAGTGGAGCAATCCAGGGTATAGAGTAGCGCCATCCCCTACATCTCGGTGTAGTAGCTATTGAAAAGAGAGCCTTTGGGTCACCCCCGACTAAGGTCACCAACATTACTTACTTTTACTTACTTGTTTAAATTTCATTTATCAATTCTCACACCCAACACATTTTAACGCAGGGCCTCTTACAAATAAACCTCCACCACTTAAAAAAAATGAACAGCTATATCAGCAGTGCTTTTTGCATATTCAACGTAGGGGTACCCCTGACCTCCATCAAAAATTATCCAAGGTGCCCGTGGTGTAATGGTTATCGTCGCAGGAAATGGACACGGCGACACGACTTCAAATCCTGGACCTGACTGATTGCATTTCACATAGCACTAATACCCTTAGGAAAGGTATGAATCCAATTATTCTCCCTCCAGCTATGGGTAAATAGTAGAACAGACTGGGTTCTTCAGCCTTGGTGAAGCAACTAGTCTAGGAGAAGGAAAACTCTGAATTCAAACCTGTTAAACTTATTGTCAGAAAGTTTTATTTGTTTGGTTTCTTTGTTTAATGGCATATCAATCTTCTTGGGTTACTTAATGTCTTAGATAAGAGCAGTGGTACTCTTCAATCCATAGCTGGGGGGAGTACAGAGATTCCTAACTTCTCGAAAGGTAATAGTCTAAAAGTGAATGTAAAAGCTTGACTGGAGTTTGAACTCACTTACAATTATGTTACTGTCCAGCATGTTAACCACTACACCATGAGGACTTCCTTTAGAATGATTATTGTGATATAATGATTATTATAATATATGATATAACTATTATGTAATTATAATATGATCATTATCATAATGTAATGATAGTAGGTGCCCGTGATGTAATGGTTATCGCTGTAGGAAATGGACATGACGACACAAGTTCAAATCCTGGACGAGATTGATTGCATTTCACATAGCACTAATATGCTTGGGAAAGGTATGAATCCAATTATTCTCCCTCCAGCTATGGGTAAATAGAACAGACTGGGTTCTTCAGCCTTGGTGAAGCAACTAGTCTAGGAGAAGGAATACTCTGAATTCCAACCTGTTAAACTCCGCTTAGAAATTGACCTTGTGTCATATCCTGCCCGAGCGGAGGGGTTGGTAAATATGATCAAAAATTATCCAAGGTATGAAGATTTAATTTACTCGCTCTGTAGATGGCGAAATGTAGTCGAGGCCGATAGGGATTTGTAAGTGGGGTATTATTAATTGTTCACTCAAGAAGTTTGGGTGTGTTGGGAAAGATTATGAAGTTAGTCACTTACTTTTTCTTCCTATCCTCATTCACTTATCTTCATTTGTTTGTTGTTCAGGATGAAAAGGAATGAATGACAGAAAAGAGACAGCGATATTTTCAAACTCAACTTTTGTTCCCAGGCTTACAACTATTTCATAAAGGGGGAAATATAAAATAGCCGTCCTGGTTAAGATGACCATCAGGATCTGAAAAGGAGTTTCTTTTTGGTGCCAGGAAGCCCATATTTTCTGGCATGCATAGATTGCCCTTCCTGTCAGAGGCCTCCTGGGAGATTGCTATTTTTTTGTTTAAAATAAACATTTTGTGTCTATTTTATTTTTACCTTTATTTTTGTGCCGTTTTTTTTTTTTTTTTTTTATAATTTATCATTCAATCCCCATAAATGTAAGTGACGGGAAGTCTTCAAGACTCAAGTCTTGAAGACTTTTCTGTGTATTCTAGCCAATTTTAACAATACTTTGGTCTGCATGGTCTCGATTCTTCCTCTCATTTCTAATTCCTTCAGTCTTTTTTTCCAAACCTTTGAGGACTGCTCTAAGTGCACCAACTACAGTGGGGTATCACCGTTACCCTCATGTTCCACGGCTTTTTTAGTTTACTGGCAAGGTTCAAGCATGTGTCTATTTTTTCGATTTCTTTTATTTTCACTCTGTGGTCAGCTTGAACAGCAAAATCCATCAGAAGACAAGTTCTGCTTTTCTTGTCACTTAACACCATGTCTGGTCTTTCGGCCAGCATTTGATGATCTAAGTCCCAAAGAATTTTATTCATCTCATTGTCAAGAACGGATTCTGGCTTGTGTAAATACCATTTGGTAGTATAGTAAAATTATGATATCTTGCACAATTCCCAGTGGATCAGCTGTCCATCCCAGTCATGCCTCATCTTGTACACTTTTTTGTGCAAGTTTGCTGTATTCACTTATTATCTAAGTAACTGTTTCGCCTGCTTTCACATAACCTACACTTGCTATTCTGTTGCATATTATCAATTATTGTTTCAATTATTTATTAGTTAGGTTACATTTTTCATTTCTTTAAATAAAGTTAGAATTTCAGGGTATCATTTACGATCCGAAAATATAAAACTTAACATACGTACGATAAAGACATTTCTACAAACTCATCTCCATTCAATATTTTTGTGTTTGATTCAGGTTGCTCTGACAATAAAATATCTTATACATACTAGTTCTTATATTCATTCTCAAGTGGAAACATTCTTCCGAATAATATTACGCTCCAAGTCCGACTAGGAAATAAACAATAAAAGTCCCTGTCAAGATTTGAACTTTTTCATGCTTGGGAAGAAACACAACTCTTTTACGTAAAATACGAGTTAGCTCCCTTGATTTAAAACTGAAAACAATTTGGCCATAAGATTTCGCAATAATGGAACCAAATTAAGTTTGACCTAAGAACTAATTTGGTCTCACCCGACTATGGAAAACTTACAGAAATAATGATTTGAAAAAAAAAAAAAAAAAAAAAAAAAAAAGCAAATCATCTGCTAGCAGAGTAGTAGAGCTTTAAAAAGCTATTCTGGATTTAATTGTCATTGTAGACCCCATAAACAAGCAGCACCAAGAATTGATCCACCCAGTTGTCTGGGGCTGTAAAATACTCCAACTGCTTCCCTGCAGAGCAGTAAAACTCCCTCAAAAGGTGCTGAGAGTTCGTACATGGAAGAAAACAGTTGTAAGTGATAGAGGCGGAATTAAACATCTAACCTTGAAGTTTCGAGGACGAGTGGGTCTGGGAGGAATGAATAAATGATGAAAGAATGAACTCCTAAAGGTACACTGGCCCAAAAGTTGAATGTGCTTATCTCATGTTGGTTGTGATGGTCTGCTGGAATTGTCAAGAAGAGTTAGTGAAGAAGAGAGTCGGTCTGTCCTGCTCGAAAAATATGTGAGGAAGTGAGAATGAGGGAGTGATACAGAGTCATTTATATTGCCAGGGAGGTCACCTGGGCAGAATGGCATCAGTCATTCTCATTGGACGAAATATATAAAATCGAAACCCCAATGGCAAAATAATTCCTGCACTAAATAATAATTTGAAATTCTTTCTTTCTGCTACAAGCAGTTGGTTGTGTGGAATTATTCCACAATGAGAAAGTAAGCATTAAATGGTATCCTATTTTGTAGCATCATCTTCTATGTGTGACAAATTCTGTTGGCTGTAAAGGGTAAGAATTGATTTTTGTTTCACAGGCATTCTCAGAAGAAAGCAAACAAGTTCTCCACACTTTTTTCTTTTATACTAAGTTCCATAGTAATAATTAGAAGTCCTCCGGCAGTCAAGGGAGATAATCCTATATTCCTAATAGTAAGTATTCTGTGGCAGTAACATGATTGGAACTTCTATACTATGCTTAAGCCTTTTTTTTTTTTTTTTTTTGTACAAAATTTTGCTGTAAATTAACAAATTACAAGCTTGAAAAATTAAAGGGTTTTCATTATATGTATTTTTTTGGTATATTTTTATTATGATTTTTAAAAGGAGTCACCAAGTTGTAGTGGCTAAAGTACTGGAGGGTGGGGTGGAGATATTCCTTGCTGAAGCAAGAGAAGGTAAATCGTTTTTACATCTGCTTGTAGACATCATAGACCTGCAAGGCGAATTTTCGCAAATTGATGTTGAAATGACATGGTGCTTGTGTCATCGGTCAGAACGAGGCCAATGCAAGCAAGAGATTTTGGTTTCTTATCTGAGATCGAAGACAGATAAAAAAAAAAGCTGAATTTTGGTTTCTAGGCAGTTGGTCTTTGAGACTCGTGAAGGCTAGACCTGTGTTCCAGAAAAAAAAAAAGTGAGCGAGCGGGAAGAAAAGTCAAATAAATAGACGCAGACAGAATAGATTCAAAGTGGAAGTTTGTTTTCCTACCACCCAATCTTTGTCCAAATAACACAAAGGACACTATCATAGTATGTGAGTTTGACTATTGCATTCCCTTTTGGACAAATACCTTTAGGAAAGGTATGAAACCCCTTATCCTCCCAGCTATAGGTTAAAAAGCACCTCTACTGTCCTGTCACAAGGATGGTTTTGGCATTAAATAACCCACAAAAGTTGATATACCATT